>JARHVA010002125.1:1307500-1310000 GCA_037957365.1 Torreya grandis | reverse complement strand
TGCATCTAAATCCTAGGTTTCTAAAGGGCTGATTATAACAATAACTTGGAATGAAAACATGAAATAATTGATTTAACAAGCCTTTCCTAAAATAGCAAAGATGTAAATGAATTCTACTTATTTGGAGAAAAATGGGTATTTATATGACTTAAAAGGCTAAAATAAGCTTGATAATTAGCCATACATCTTTTCTTCTATGACTGTAGTTGAAATTAGGCTTCAAATGGTACTGACTTTATGAGGATAGTAGCACCATGTGGCACTAGTGTCCAATTATGGCACTAGTGTCCTTCATAGAGGATTCATCTGAAACTTTCAATGAAGAGAAAAGAGATTTTAGGAATATGTAGGTTATTATTTGATTTATGGAATTTCACCTGTGTCATTATTTTTCTTGAATATCTTGCAAAACCTTAATGAGTCCTGCACACATGAAACAATAACTAGATCATATGTAAAAGAAAGGGAAAAATTGGGTTTTGGGATATTACGATCATGTAGAGTATAACCTAATGCTAAGGGTATTAGATCACATATAGTTATTCCTTAGGGAATGTGTATAATCAATATGTATGGTTTTCTAGAATGACTTTCGCTTAGGCCTTTATTTTATCAAGCATGAAAGTTTAGATGTGATAGCTAATTAATATGCAGTGCATTGAAATATACTATTGACTAATTTTATGTAATTATGTGCCAAAATAGTAAATTATATATGTAAAATTCCTTGTGAGGCTTTTTATATAGAAGGAACTTTGATTTTAATGTAAGACCTTGTTCACTAGATGACAAGAAGCAAAATAGGGATTAAAAACATAATATAAGACTCAAATTAGGTTTATGACCTAAAACATGGGGTAAAATGACCATTGGAAACTATTTCCATTATTGGACACTAGGACTACATGGCACTAGTGTCTAGGTAAGGGAAATAGTGTCCTGGGTCCTAAAAATAAAGTTAAGACTAGGCAGGACAGGCTAGGGGTCCCTGTGACTGGGAAGAGGTGACTCAGGATGACTAAGAGTAAAACAAATAGATAAAAAAGACATAAAAAGATCAAAATACCCCAAATTATCATGTAAAAAATGGATATATTCATCACCAAGACCTTCAAGTGAAACAACAACACAAGACATAGTACTTGTGGTTACTTGACCAAATTAGGGTGTATACAAGCTATTTGCTAAAACAAAATGTGTTTTATACACATCTAGGTTTAATTATTTCTTCTTTATTCTATACATTCCATTACTATAATAAAGTGGGGGGAATATATACATGTAAATCTGGTCACAAGTACTTGACAATGCAAATTATTGACACATATTGAACCACATGACTGACACTTAAATATATGAATCTTATTTTCCATTCCTCTAAGTCATTTATCTATATGTGGTCTCGAGTATTTATTTTTTTAATTGATGTGAAAAAATTTCAAAGTGTATACACCTAAAATTAACCAATAAAATATTGACAATAGTTGTCGTTGACACCTTTACTTGGCCAATTTATGATTATGATAGCCTATAATCTATAAGAAAGCCTTCAAATTATTGAAATTATTGAGAAAATCTTTGATAATTCCTTATTTTATCACTATTTATACTTATTCAACATATTATTTGCTATCATTCTTTTTTCAAAATCTTTTGTTCCTTATAGAAAAGTGCACACTAGGACAATAGGGTGCAATGCACACTTGTCTAATTGTTTGGAATTGTCCCCCGTGATCTAATGATCATATTTTTTAAATGACATAATTATTATATAATTTTACACACATTTTAGTATGTCAATTAATGGAAATATTCAAAATATCTCTCTGTAAAATCATATCAATGATCACACTTGAAAGGACCTAACACTCATTAACAAGGCATCTCTCTTTTTGATTTCAAAATCATCTATTTTTTTATTAAATTCCTTTATTAAAATTTTGATACAATTTTACAATCCTTGGCCAAGTCAAACATTATTTATTTTAGGTTTATTACATATTTTTCAAATCATTCTAATCAAAATTTCTACTTCTATTCCTATTACTTTGGCAAGGTCACAATTATTCTCTAGTTCAAAATAAGATACAAGATTTTAACAATGATGAATTAAACATCAATAAGATATCTCCAATTTATGGCATAGTTTATTTTTCATACTTTCAAGCTTAACCTAAGAAGTTAAAATTCTCCTATAAAATGATTACATTGATGATTTTTATTTCAATATTGCACAAGATTGGTATGATAGTGATTCAGAGGCATAGATAGTTGTTATTTCTTATTCTTCACAAGAAGTCTTTCCTTCACATCATGTATATGAGTGTACATATTCTCATCCTCCATATTTATATAGACATCCCCTAGATGAGCCCTTTGGCCTATAGCAGCCTAGTACCTCTTGTACAAAGCTCCTTTACCTTTTAATTTCTGTAACTTAATATTCTACACCTAATATAATTTTATTCTATCCCTTGGCTCTTTTTTTAATTTTGGGACA
>JARHVA010002125.1:1135000-1302500 GCA_037957365.1 Torreya grandis | reverse complement strand
TATCCTTGTAACTATACAAGGATGATATATAACTAGTGTTTGAATTTGAAATCAATATCTTAGGTCTTCATACACATTGTATAATTTTAACTAAAGTAAATTATTAAAAGGTTCACCTATAAATAAACATTAAATATCTTTCATTATCCCCACTTGGTATGCACTTATTTGAAGCTTACACATTATTTCACATCAAACAAATTCTCCTTATTATTTCCAAATTAAATATCACTCACAAGGAGTAGTCATAATCCAACTCAAGGGAATTCTAAATTTAATTAAAGAATATCACTATCAAGTATCAAAAACCATTTTATAGATGCATACAAAGTCAAGGAGTATAATTTCACAATCACTCTAGGTGAGAGAACTATGTGGTATTCATTTCCCTTGTTGGAGTATTGGACATGTAAGTAATGATCAATCATAAAGGATTTTATTGAGGCAAACTCAACCCATTACACTCACTTTTTTTTATGTTTTTGGGCTAATAGAGTAACCTTAGGGTTGTAAAGATAAGATAAGAGAAATACTAAATTTTATGCATCATAATCAAAAGTGTGATATTATATCTTGATCAAAAAATATAGGTATAATAGTCATTTTTTATTTATATTCAATTAGGACAAGTCCATAGTCATTTGAATTGATAGCCTACATTCTTATATAGCAATATTATCTGATTCTGCCTTTAATTTATAACTATCAAAATTTTATTTTCTATATATTTTCCTATTAGTCATTAAGCATAGTCAATCAAGACAAATCTATCATAAATAAAAATGAATGGCATGCTATACTATCCACTTATATTAGACCTATCCAAAATCAATTTTTGATTCTAAGCATGCAAAATCACCTCTTTTACTAATTTTTAGTATTAAACATTTGAAACAATCAACTAAAATTTTAGTTTGATCAAAGTTATTTTATTCTTAATGTTTACTAAAAATAGTAATTTTATATATTTACCAATTGTAAAAATTAGATTTTTTGATTATTGAACTTATTTAACATTATAATATATTCTAGTTTTACACCTATTAAAACATAAACATTTTATTATTTTTTCAAAAATAGGGTAAAAAAATGATTTAATGGATAACCATACTATTGAGATTAATAATATTAGTACATTGATGCATGAAATGGGTGTAAATCCCTTTCCTGTAACTTCATAGATAATTCCAAAATGAATTAGGTACATTCTTTGACCATATGATTAATATGACTTTTGTAGCAATTTCATCTGGTCACATAAATTAAGCTTATGATGATGGATATTAGATAAGATAAAACCACTTATAAAATTTAGACACAAATAAATTTGATACATTTGATACTCATTGTCCATGGTAAGGGACATTCATACCAATTCATACAAAGGCTAGATATGTGAATCCTAATGATGGGGTCATTAGTTAGCTAACACATGATATATTTTACATAGATTATTAGTGAACATTGATTTTTTACCCCATCAATTATTCTTTCTTGTCATATATGTGTACATATTGCTCTTGTATTGGTCATTATTCTAGACATTACCTTTGTTATGACTATGGTGTTTCACTTGGTCATTACCTTTTGATTATTTATCCTGATCTAAAAATTTGTGACATAAATATTATGATGATGCATCCTTTACAACAATGTAATCATAATGCATATTCCTTATGGCATATTATTTTCTCACCTCTTTACATTGATTATCTATTTTTTCTACCACTAAGGATTATATTAAGCTTACATGATCACATACATTTATGTCTCCATATTATGACATGAACACATACATAGTTTATTTACCATTGGGGATGTGTTTAATATTATCTCCACATACTACCTTGAGATAGGATGTTATTCATGTATATAGATGGGGAATGGTTTTTGTCTTCATTTCTTCTACACTATTTTTCTACTCCATTTGGTACATACTATACTGTAACATATACTACAAATTATTTGGATTCATTTCATTCTTATATATTTTAAGCCCTACTTTTTGGACTTGGTTAACTAGATAATTCATAATCTCATATTCAAAAAATACAAAATAATCATTAAGAAAATCATGACCTATGCATGACATATATTGTTAGTGTACACTTTTCCATTATGTTGTTTATTAAATTATGGTATGTACATGAATTTTACGTTATACATGAGTAAGTTGTAGGACATACAAGTTTAATATGAAATGGACATTTAGATGTGAGACATTCCTACACCTAATGGGATACCCTTCCTACATTGGGGATATGCCTACACTATGGGCATCATTTTCATACATCTATTAAGATTACAAATTTCCATGACCATTCCATTAATCATATTGAGCTACCTTAGATTGATTATACATGTCTTTCCCTTGATTAAAATATTAAGAGTGTCATATGTATTCTATAATTTACCATATATGTTGATTACATATATTGATAGTGTATGCTACCTTCATTTATTCTATGCATGTTATTTTTGTTGCATTGTATGCCTATTTAATGACCACTATGTGTCACATTGCATGCATTTATGTATGGCTATCTTATCTTTTACATAGTGTCATATTTGATTTTGTATTACATTATATGTGACTCTTACCTTGTGTTACATTGATTATTCATTATGTGGGGCTCTTACCATGTATAACATTGTGTGTCCATTGAATTTATATGTGTGACTCTTCTTCTACATAACAATGCATGAATTTTTGTGTGTTTCTATTGTATCCATCATGACCATGACATTTTTTACATGTTTGTGAATAAATATATAATTTTATTTTGAGATTGTGGTGTTGTGATCCATATCATGCATATTTATATTTGTGTTTAATGTCATGATCTATAGCATACATTGTCTTGTATATCTTATTATTCAATGATTATATCTATGATGACTACTACTACATGCTTAAATGTTACATCTATATTGACATGACATGTTTGATATATGTTTTTATGATCTAATAATGCTATGATGACATATTATCATCATGTTAACACATGCTTTACATGATTACATGTTTATATATAGCATGATGCATATAACTCTTTTATTTTGATATGAATAATTCTCAAGATACATCCCTCACATAAAAATGGGGGCATACCAATGGGGTTGTAACTAAGATTCAAACCTCCAAATAAAGATAATTCATATTTTAGGAGTAAATTACATGATTCAGGGGGTTTAAATTGGGCTAAATTATTAGTTTGGTTCAAATTATGAGACACACGTATATATATAGAGAGAGAGATATTGGGCATATAAAATATATATTTAGACATTTTTATAGGTATATGAGAGATATTTTATCATATTTATCAAATTAATGACATAATTACAAATAGATTTATGACATTCTATATCAAATTGGGATAATTGGATTAGATTATGGAGCACAGATGTTATTTATGAATGTACTTTTCTATTTTTGTGATGGTAATAAAGGTATTGAAGGTAGAATCATAAGTCTAATATATACATGTAGTTGTTGATTTAGTCTATCTGGATTTACATATGAACCTAGTATGGGCCTCCATATTTACGTACAAACCTTGTATGGGGCTCCACCTTGTTCATATTCAACCTATTATAAGTTTAAGTCCAATTGAATGAGTATTAAGATTAAGGTAATAAAATTAGTAATCACTTATCCATATTCATGAGGGTTTTGGTATTTATCCTCTCACCCCATTTTTTACATACTAGCACTCATCTTAGGACATAATCACCCCAGTCTCTAATACTTGATAAGGAAACATGGATCACCTAGTTATAGGTATATTCCTTCCTTATTTTTCAAATTTAAAATGTTTTTATGATCTATTTTACTTCAAATTTAATATCATAAATGGGCATTTAATTTTTCATGTTTCATTATAGGTTTTGATGGATAAATTTGGACACTCAGAGCCTTCTCTCAAAAAACACTTTGGTTGCATTAAGGTACATAATATGTTTATCCTTTTAATCTGGCATTATCAATATTGGAATAAAAATGGGGAATTTTTAGACACATAAATATTGTATAGTACATTATTAAAATGTCAATATTGACTTATTTATATTATACATGACTTATTCATATATATATATATATATATATATATATATATGACTTTTTCACACACCCTTTCCTAGGCATTCACTTATCTGTGGGATTGGTCTTCCTAAATTTCTATCAAGAACCTACATGAGCTTACTAGTATATAAATAATCTAATTATTATCAGATTTATAATGTATCATGATCATAAAATCACTATTTATATTACTTAGATGCTTTTGGTTATAGTTATAAAAATTTACCTACCAATTTTTTCCACTTTTGTTATATTTGTTTGTGCACATTTTAACAATTATTTTCATAAATTGAAATGTTTCTTATGGGTAAAATAATATATTTCACATGTTAAAGGTATTAAAATTTACCCTAAGATTCACTATTTAAACACATCAGGCCTAAGTCTATTCCTATCTAGAACTCACTTGTAAAAAAATTCTATTACATCGAAGAATACATGTGCACATTGAGAGGAAAAATATTAAAGTTAAAAAAATAAAATCCCCTTAAAATAGTAGACCATAGCCTATTCTAAAGCAACAAATCCAAGTTAATTTCGCATATTTTCAAGTATCAAAATCTAGGTTATAGTTTGAATCCATACTAGTGGATCACTAATGCACACATACACCGAAGTTAAAAACCTATGTATGGTTTGAAACCTCGTTAGGGTATTGTAATGTAATCAACACTCAAAAAATTAGTAGGGGGTTGTTGGGGTAATATCAAACCATATTTTCCAACCCATTTTTAAGGCAAACATATTTTCAAAAGTGAAGGTATGGTTTCAAGATGAAAGAGATAAAATTCAAGACTTGCACACATAAGAGAGTTTTTGATATTACACATAATCATAGCGTGCAAGCAGGGCATCAATATGTGTTAAAATAGTCTTATGAAATTTATAGGTATGTTTTTATTAGATTTAAAATGCCTTCAATTTATATAAGTGTCTATCTACTATCAAATTCATTAGAATAGGTCCACATAATTAGTTTCTAGATTTGAGCAATTATAAATTCCATTTCAGTACTTATTTTCACCTACACACAACCTTGGACTCAAACATAATAATAAAAATCTAAGTTTCCTTTTTGTTTATCCCTAAATTGATATGGGTGAATATATTAAAATGTTAAAAATATAGAAATGAATAAGCACAAGAGTGATAAATAGATATATATAAATCCAATTAACTGTAAACTCATATAAATAATATTCTAGATAAAATAGTAAGTACACCTAGTGATTAATATTTCAACAAATGGAAACTAAGATTACTTATCTAATCAACTATGTGCATTCACATCTGATACAAAACATGATGGAAATAAATTAGATCAGTGATGTGGATCAATCATCATATTCTATAAATTTGTACCCTATAACCTCATACACTTGCATTGACCTTGGAAAATTATGATGACACTTCTATCTAACTTGGATGTAGGTGTCTAATAAAAAATACCTACTAGATCTAGATGTGACCACTTGTGATATTATGGTTTCTATCTCACCTTCACTCTAGTGTGCTAAAAAATAGATCATGAGCTATTGTTATTTGTCAAATAGAAAAAAACCTAGTTCTTCATCTTCATAGTGATTGTGGGAAAAAATAGGTTAACGGGCTCATGACATCAATATAACCCCAAATATCCCTCTATTAACTATAAAAATGGACTCATATTGATGTAGTTCTCCCATAATGTGTTGGCTTATGTGTGCACAAGGGTTTAATATGTGGAAAATAAGTACATTAGTGACATATATTATAACCTGGTAAGCATGGGTCATGGAGTGTTCTTGATCCAAAATTTAGAAGAATTTTTTGAAAGATAATTCAAGAAACAAGAACAACAAAATTATAATAATGCTATCTTTGAGAAGATATGTTTTATTGATCAAATTTTTAGATCCAAACATATGCCTCTCTCTGAGAAGAGATGTTTAATTTCATTTTTAGGTTACATAGTAATTTATAAAAATTTTTAAAGTATGAGGAGGAGGTGGAAGGTCACCAATATCAAGGGAGATTAATTGGTTTGACTTCCATGATTCACAATAATACAAAATTTAAGTAATTAATATTTTTAGAAACTTATTATTTTTATACTGCACTACTAAAATTGAAAATTAGGGAACTTCTATTTGGTTTTTAGGGACAAAAAAACCACTTCGATATCTATTCCATCTCATGACATTCCTCTCATTCTTAGCTTTCCAATGGTTCAAATGGGGAGTCAAATGAAGGTATGGTGCAAAATTTATGGCTCCCAAAAGTTCTACCACCAATTGGGGTAGAACCATCATCCAAATTGTCACCTAAAATGTTGCTCAAATTAGATCCTTCAATGTTTAATAATCTATATATTGGTGATCGTTATGATTGATATTAAAATATAATATAATAAAGAAGTTATGCTCTTTTGAATGTCTAATTTTGTACCTTTGGTAAGTTTCCTTATGAGTTATTAGGTTTGTACTAGGTGAAGAATGCATGAAGATTAATATTTTATATATATCAATCATTTTTGGAAATATATCACATTAAATCACTTAGTTTTACAATTGAGATACATTTCATGTATAAATTTGATGACTTTAGGGCACTGAACATTTGTGTTAAAATATGACACTTACATCAATGGAGGTGTTTAACTAGGATGCAAGTGTCAGGGAAGGTAGAAAATAGGCACAAGTCTTAAACTATAAAGACAAAATATAAGTATATTTACAACACTATGATCATGATATAAGGCTTGGATTATCAAAATAACATTGGTCAGACTAAGAGATAAATAATTTGTCATAGAAAGATAGTGTAAGTGAGTCTTTCAACACTAGTAAGGTATATAAGCTGAAGGTACATACATGATACATATTTTCAAAGTTTACAAGACTGAGGTGATATATAATTCAAATTTAGTGTTTAAATTTCCTCCCTTTAATTTGGTAATGAAATTTCTAATTTAAACTAAAATAAATGTGTACTCGAGTGTGTATAACACACTTTTCCTTTGAATGAGTTCTACTTGAGTGTTTTAATAGTGACAAACTTAAAACTAGGAGCATGTAAAAATATATAATCCATGTATATAATATAAAATCAAAATCACTAAAATGGTTTAAATTGAAAAAATAAGGTTTAAGAGTACACTTGTGCATTGATGTAAGTATGTTGCCTGTTGGAAACATAATTTGAAAAAATGTATCATTATGAACCATTTGAATTGATATTTGGACAAATGTAAATCTAGAAGTATGTGTGTGTGTGTGTGTGTAGAGAGAGAGAGAGAGAGAGAGAGAGAGAGAGAGAGAGAGAGAGAGAGAGAGAGAGAGAGAGAGAGAGAGAGAGAGAGAGAGAGAGAGAGAGAGAGAGAGAGAGAGAGAGAGAGAGAGAGAGAGATTAAACTTTCCCTCAATCTTAGATAAAAAGTGTGTTTCCACTCAAATTTTGAGATTAGCTCAACTGTGCAACCCAATAATACTTATAACCTAGTGAGCATGAGTGGTCCAAGTCAAACCAAATTATAAATATGGTGAGGTTAGATGATGTAATCAAGTCTAGCCTATAAAATTGGTAATATTTATTTATTTAATCACCTCAACCATAAAAAAAAACTGAACCAAATACTAAAATATTTTTAATCAATAATAACCCGTAATAGTCCAACCTGGTGAGCTAAAATTCATAGAAGTATTTTGAAATTTGAAATAGATTTTGATTTTATAATTTAGGTACTCTTCTCATATCATATTCACCTAATTTATGTATCATTATGAAACCTAGGTATAAAAATGGTAATAATGTAATAATTCTACCACAAATATGTATCTTAATCATATAACTATGTAATTTGGCCAATTTACAACTATGTAAGTGTGGAGAACATGTTTTAAAAACATGCCCCTAATGTATATCCAAACCAATGAAAGGTGATAAATGTGGATAAAATGTTTCACTAACATGCCCCCCACTATAAATTTACATTTTTAAACTATGGAAAATGTGGGGAACATGTTTCCATAACATTCCCCCACCATATATCTAAGTCTATGAATTGTGAAAAATGTGGAAGCCATGTCTCTATGACATGCCCCCACTAATATGACCTAGTTCAAGGTGAGGGAAAGTAGAAACTAGTATTTACCATAACTTAAAAGGATAATATAATCATATAATCTATGTATAAACCTTGTATTATATATGATAAATAAGTATAAATAAATATATCATTGAAGTACACAAAATGTGATCACATCTAACCATAAGATGCATGATATAGAACATGAAAACGTCTATATCATAATATTACAAGCTCAATAATAAATTAAACACACATATAATAACACTAAAATTCAAATAAAAAGACAATTATCTAAGGAGACCTTAAACAAGGGGCATGTTCAAATGCCACATAATCAAAGGGACACAACCTAGTCAGATTCCATAAAATAAGGAATGACATATTCAAATGTCCATATAATAAGCAATGGCATATTCAAGTTTTAAAGTAAGAAAACAAAGTCATGGGGGATACAAAAAATGAAACATATTCAAATGCTTAATAAGCAAGACAAGAACATCAAATAAGTGCATAAAGAAACAAACTACCATCATAAACATAACACACTAGCCCATGGATATATGTGTTAGCAACAAATTTCAAATAAATAGCATATCAAGTACACTATGAAAGATATAAGCAAATAAAGTCATGTGTAAATACATGAGTTCAAACATGATAATGGAAAGTGATCATAGAACCATATAACTTGTGTGTATCAAAATCAAAGAATCAGATGCCCCTAACATCTATATGACATGAGTAGAAGGAAATCCCAACATCCATATAGGAATAGATCATGCATTTGTGTATGCATGTTGTAGATGCCCTAATTTTTTTAGGCAACCACAAGTACTATGTTTTTTATTTCAATTTCAGATGAAGGTATTAGTGATGAATATAACCCTTATTTGAATGGTTATTTTGGGTCTTTGGGTCTTTCTTATATCTTGTTTTCCCTATATATTTCACCCTAAGTGGTCCTAAATCCTTCCCTCCTAGTCATAGGGCTCCTAGCCCATTTTTCCTAGTCTTAAGTCTATTTTTATACCTTAGAACACTAACACCCTTATCTATATGGTAGCACCACATTGAACTAGTGTCCACCTCTTGGTGATAGTGTCCAATGGTCATTTTATCTTGCGTTATGGTTCCTAACCCTACCTTGAGCCTTATCTTATGTTTTTTATCCATATTTTATGTCTTTTTAGCCAAATAAAAAGGTATTACATTTAAATAAAAGTTATTTATATATAAATAGCCTCACAAGACATTTTAAATCTAGCACTTACTATTTTGGTACATAATTACATAAAATCAATCAATAGTACCACTCAATACACTGCATATTAATCATCTATCACATTTAAACTTGCATGCTTGATTAAATAAGGGCCTAAGCAAAAGTCATTATAGCATACCATGGATTTTGATTATGCATGTTCCCTAAGGAATAACTACATGTGATTAGAGATCCATACCATTAGGGTTAATATAGGTAGTAACCATGATAATAGGGGGTTTTCTCTATATGATTATAATATACCATAACCTAGATTTTCCCTTTATTTTTCATTTAATATAGTTTTTGTTTCATGTGCATAGGTGTTCATTAAGGTTTTGACAGATATTGAGGAAAAACTCTAGCATAGGTGATCTTTTAGAAGTTAAAAAATAACCTATAGGTCCCTCAAACTCTCCCATAACTTTCCTAAAAGTTTTAAACAACTCCTATAATAAGGACACTAGCACCATAATTAGACACTAGTACCAAGTGGAATTATTATCCTCATAATGGAGCTATTACTCAAAGAATGATTTAAACTATAATAATATAATGAAATATGTCTAGCTGATTTCTAAGCCTATTCCAGCCTCTTGGGTCATGGTAACACTTTTTTTTCTCTAAATAAGTTTAATTTCTTTACATATTTACTATTTTGGGAAAAAATTTCAAATCAATTATTTTATGTATTCATTTTAATTTATTACAATAATCATCCCTTTAACAACTTAGATTTACATATACTAAGTCCTAAACAATTAAAACATTTGGTGAACCTTGTATACAAAGGAAAATGTAGTTCACTTATTAATTCATCCTAGCTCGAAGAAGATAAATCCTTCTTACACTTTCAATTATTGATGCATTAAATATTTAGGGTGATGACCAAGATGGATATTTCAAGGGATCTCTAACCAAAATAATATCACTAAAGAGGGTTCCAAAGCCTCTATTCAAGAAACATTGTGCAATAACCCTAGATAGGTCCTATGTTTTCATATTCACTAAGATAAATGATTAGTAAATTAAAATCTAATCTAGTTCTCACCAAAAATTGTGACACAAAGGTGGGGGTAAAAAACATAAATCAAACATGCAAAGAAGATTTATACTCATATAAATGTATATGAAATACTAATGCATCAGATATAAGTACAAATTCAAATCTATCTACTCTTACAAAGGAAGAATAAAGTTAGGAATACTTACCTTTGAAGATGAACCTATTGAGCCTAAATCTCTCCCTTGGCCAAGGTTCTTCACAAGAGGTTGTTGTGGTATGTAAGGATAAAAAGGATATGTTAAATCTAGGCTACACAACTTATCTAAGTATCTAAAATATTTCCCCACAAGACAAGATTTGTATCTTTAAATAAATTATTGAAAACCTAAGAAATGTTCCTCAAGTATAATGGAAGATAAGAAGATGCATAATATAATATTCTTCTTCTTTTCTTCTCAAATAAATGGTAAAATGAATGTGTATATATAACTTAATCTAACCCTAAACCTTTGTAAAAGTTTAGCTAATAGGGTTGGCCTAATTTGATTCCATATAGTTATTTTATAAAAATAATCTAGGTCCTAGTATAGGTTAGCCAAGTTTGACCTACACCCATAACATGATTTTTAAAAATTAAATATAGGGTCAACCTAGGTTGATAGTGTATAATAAACTATCAAAATGGGTTTTAGGCTTAGGTAGGGGATAATTAAGGTGGAAAATTACTTGAAGGAGTATGTAATAGAGGAGTCAATGCTTAGGGAAGGACATAAGAGAACATTTTGTAGATAACAAATGGTGGTATAGGGAATAATAATCATATGAATCACCAATGATCTACCCACCCCTTTCATAATGCACCTTTTAAGGCATTCACTTAGAGATATTGTGACTCAATGAGTTCCTACAAGATATAAAACATTAGTAATTGATAAATTTTGAAAATATTATGCGTATATGTATGCCTCACTCAAAGCTCATCACATGTCATGTAGGTATAATAAGGGATGGTACTTTAGGAAAAGAACATAGCAACACACAATGTTGAAGCTAAATACATTACAATAATAATTAAGTAAGATAAATGAGATAATGGAATTAAAAAACACATACCTTTACTTCCATTGGTATTGTATATAATAAATGAAGTGAAATAAATGTAAAGGTGTCCAATGTATAGAACATTAGGAGAATGTCTAAAAATTAGTGAAAAAGAGCAAAAAAACATAAAAATTGAAAAAATATATATGTAATATGTGAAAAGATTCTCTACAATGTCTTAATTCCATAATATATTATGGTTTTAAAAAAGAGATATTATAAACAGAGATATGATTAAAAAATAGTATCTATTTGTAAATATTTGACAGGTAAATAATTTTGAATAGTAAATATAAATAGGGTGAAAAAATCATTTTTTATTTGTACTATTATGAGAAAATAGTAATTTGAGAGACCCAAGTTGAGCCTAGAGAATGACCATAGTGAGGAGATAATAAATACAATGGGGAAGATGCATAATGGCCACAACTAGTACAACTCATGTAAGAAAACATGAATTTCAAATTTTTGAACAAGTTTATTTGCAATTAAGATAAATATATAAAAATAAATGGTAGGAAAAATATAGAAACTAAAACTAACCCTAAGAAATTTTTAGGTAGACTAGGGGTAGAATGGGGTATTGGGTAAGAAGAGATTAGACCAATAAATGATTGTATTTATGGTAAATAGTTAAAATGTCACCAAAAATAAAGAACATATTCAATTTGGTGGACTTAGTTTATAAGGTGAAAGGAAAATAGGGGACAATTGCATAGTAGTAGGCTAACATAGTATTAATAAAGGTGGTTACATTAATATCAATAGTCAAACATAGTTTAGAATGGGAAGATGGATGACATAATACATTCTCATTGATGCATTTGGTAATATGTGGCTGATTTAGTTTGCTAAAGGGGGCCAACTATGTACCAGATGGATGATGTAGTATGATAAAGATTAAAAGGGTTGGTTTAGTATCAAATAGGTTGATACAATCTAAAATAAAAGGGTAAAATATATACCAATGGGTTGATGTAGTATAATAGGACTGTAGTAGGGTCAATTTAGTATCAAATGGGCCAATGGTGTAGAAAAATAAGAAAACCTAAGAAACTAAATCAAACAAGCTGATGAAGTAATTAATTTGAAATTTTTTGAGGATGTATTTTAATTATTATGACATAAATATTTGAAACATCCTCTATTATTTGATATTTTATAGAGACACCAAATATTTTGGTACCTATAAGATGCATCATAAATACTATATCTATTGGAGTGATTAGTATATGTAGATAGGGATCGACTACTTACCTTAGGATTCGACAAAATTATGGAGATGAGAAGGATACCTCTAAGTTTTTTATCTCATTTTAAATTTACTAGGAGCATGTGAATGGTTTACTAACACTTTCTTATGGGAGGTAGAGGGGGATACCATTGAGGTGGAGATTATGTTGGAGGACATCCATGTATTCCTTAGACTTTTGATAAGTAGGACACTAGTGATCACTAATAAAATAGAGTTAGAGTATGAGAGATGAGCCTTATCTTAGTGGGATATAATTGTAGATAGGATCTACCCTATATTAAGGGTGAAATTATTTTAATTATATCTTGCATTCATTATAGACATCTAAAAGGCAGTGATAGGACTTTTGATAGCATAAGTGATAGCATACGTAAGATGACAAGGTACCACTTTATGTGATATCCATATGCTAGTCGATATTAGATTAGGGAGAAATCTATGATTTTGGTTCTATCATCTGGGTCTAGCTCATCCATGATATATAGGTGATGTTATATATAGTATAAAATATCATGGGACTAGTGATATTTTTGAGTGCATGGATATATGAGAGGTTCCCTATGTATCGATCAGTTGGGTTTTCCCATGTACTTGATGATAGGTTACCTTAGGTTATGCAATAGAGGTAATACCATCTATTTTAGGCTATGACCCATGTTATATCATTACAAACTATCACATGAGGGTAGATCATGTGGCATCCATACACTCACATAACTACCATATGGCCTAGTTGGTCTACCATTCCTATAAGGTTGGTAAGTGTATAGATCATGGGCCATTACACTTCATGGGTGGAGCCTCATATAATGGCTCACATACATGGATAACTAGTATTTACCCATTTGGTGGCTCTTATGGTACATGCATTTAAATTTTATTGTATATTCTATGTGAAATATGTGATGGATGTTTTATTTTCTAGAATTATGTAAGACACAGGCATGGTTAAAAATAAAATGGAAAAAATGATTTGAAAAAGTATAATTAATCAAAATAAATGTAATACACACTATATCAGAATGAGAAATGTGTAAAAACATAATATGAATAAATATGATAAACTAAAGATGATAAAAAAGGGTAAGAAATGTTTTTAAAACATGCAAAAGATTTCACCAAAAAAAAAAAAAAAAAAATCACACTAAATCATGTTTGGAAATATGAAAAATATTGTATGAAACTAGAAGGCACATGAAAAACCAATGGTATACAATCAAAATAATTAGGTCAATCAATCATATTAAATCAAGTTGGGAAGTATTAAAAAATAAAAATGTAAAAGTAAATTAAATTAATCACACTATTTCAATCTAGGAAGTATGAAAAATTTAATAAAATGGTTGTAAGCATACACACAATCAAAAAATAAAAAAAAGTAAAAGTGAAAGACTTATGAAGTAAGCATAAAACATAGTAAATAAATATGGTAAGTATGTCAATGAAGTGTAACTCATTATTAAAAACTACTTATCTCAAATTTTATGCATGTAATTTAGTTATGACTTGGCTATAATATGAATTGGGTATTAGAATATTTTTTGAGGACCTGGTCTAATGTATGATCTTACACTACAACTCACAAAAGGAATGCCAATGAGGTGGAAATAGTTATGAGTATGATTTAAAAGATGTTTTTAATGCTGTAATTTTTGAGGAGAGCTTGTTCCTATCCATGGTCTTACACTATAACTCAAAAAGTGAACACAAATGAGGTGAATGTAATAAATAAATGTTTTATTATGGTAATTTGTGAGAAGAGTCTAGTCCTATCCATGGTCTTACACTAGAACTCACAAAAAGAAACCTTCGGGGGAATGACCAACTAAAAATAAATATTTTAAAAGAGGAATAATAATAATGTTGTAATGAAAGAGGTAATGTAATAATCAAGACATAGGAATCTATGATAAAACATTAGGAAACATGAGGCATACTAGGTACAAAGGAGAGACACTAAGAGTCTAGTGACCATCAAAATACAAAAGATACCTAATCACAATAAGCATAAAGTTGTATAGGAAAATAGGTGATATACTAATATTGAATCATGTTGGTTATATGAACAAGAAAATTAAAATGGACCTACCTTCCCACAACATGTTCCCCATTCCTTAGGACCTCTTATAGAGCCATCAATCTACTACAAAGATTGGGTACTTGTGTGAGAAATTAGGTATCACTAAAAGATTTTTTTATTCTCCTTTCCCAATATACTAGCCTACCACATCCTAATGGACCTTGACTCTATCATGAGGCCAAATTTAGAGTTTGAGCTTTGATTAGAAAAAATACATGTTTTATGAATCATGTCTTTTAGTGTGATTTGACTTTTAAAATTGGATGTTACCTTTTGTATCATTAACTTTTATTTAATGATATATATTTTAATTTTTTTAATGGATTTTATGATTCCTCCTTCATATGGATTTAGAATAACCAACATGAGTGATATAAATGATAAATATGAATGAGCTTTAGACTTTGGCTAAAGGAAGCAAAGTATCCAGATATATGATTGACTAAACACTTAGGCCAACTTATGAACCAATATGTAATCTCAAGTTTAAACCATATGTATGCTTAATATGTAAAAGGAAATAGATAAAAAAAAGGAGATTCAAAGTAGATCAAAAAATATAAGTACATAAAGATGCCTTGTTTGTTAACTGATTATATGGTAGAGAAAGATTATTAAGGGAAACAAGGTTTGTATAACCAAGTCACAATAATAAGTATTTGAGTTTTAATTGAGATAATGTAGGAAACAATGATTATAAAATAAAAATAAATCCACGAAATAAATGAAATCATATACATAAGTGTACAATCATGTAAAGAATGAAAATAAGTCATAAGATAAAGTAAATGAAACCATATACAACACATAAAACATAATATAAATATTAATGTGAAATGGATAGGTGAAACCATGACACATAGTCAAATGATATAAGATATGTAAAAGTTGATCACAAATCCAATCAAAAAATCAAAATGAAGAACAAAGTGAAAGAACACCATGTTGTGTTCACAAATATTAATACATTTATCCATAAATATTATCCATGACATCTAAAACATCTCTATGGAGATGGATCCTAATGACAGTTAGAATCTCATCAATCTTCATGGAGGCTATATAAAGAATGCTCTCCAAATCTCCTCAATAAAAAATTTGGGTGTAGCTAAAGGATCATGCTCATGAGGGATGTCATGCATAGAATACTCAAAGAAAGGAATAGCTATTAGAATAGGAATGATATTTATGAGAGGAGGAGGTACCACCAATGGACACGAAAGATCCATAGGTGGATAAGTAACCACAAGTGGAGAAGGAGGTATCACAACTAAAGAAAGAGGAGTACTCTTATGTGGGTAAACCATGGACGAAGGCATAAATATTTTAGGTATTGATAGAAGCTGATCACAAAGGTAATAATTTAGTATAAAACACCAATAGGTATGATGGGTGCTACATTAGTGTTAAAGACAATATACCCCCATATTTAGGGATATACTCAAGTAATAACTTAAGAAGGGATATAACCTTATCTTTGGGATGACAAATGGTGGGATGCAATTTATCAATATATTTTTGAATATTTTATTAATGAGTAGAAGATGATTATATATACCATGGAAGCAACAAGTACAGTTGTTATTAGAATTTGGGAGCCTACTAATGAAAGATGTAGAAGGGTATGTTGGGGGTAGTTGATATAGCTATCAGTCTCTGGTCCAATGATTAACAACTTTGTGGATATCATAATAAGGTTGATCAACCCATTGGGTGGGAATGGGATCAATCTAGGAAAAAGAAAGAAGGCCATTTCCAAGGGAAGGTGGGGTTGAATCAAAATCTAGACTAGGCTTATCTTAAGGTAATTAGGATCATAAACATGCTGAGGCTTAGCTAAAGGTAGATTGGGAGTATAAACTACACTAGTCTCAAATAAAGGTGAGGATGGATGGATGGGAGGCTTAAGAGTAGTATCTAAAATATCTTGGGTAAGTAAACCAAAAGGATCCTAATATATAGCAAAATGGTAAGGACTAGTCATGGCATGATCCATGAGCATTCTTCTAATAGTCTCTACTAAAACTTTAAGTGTACCATATAATTTCTCCATCTCTAACTTATAAAAAAATAGGAATAATACTATAATTTGTCACTATAAAGGAAGTAATGCTATAATAAAAATGAAATGATTGAAATAAAGAAGTGCAATATCAAATATTATTGATATTTCTAGCTTGGACTAGTCTTCTTAAAAATTATTGGAGAGTTATCATGATGATGTCATGTTGGTGTCATAGAGGTTCCCTAGTGAGTGGATGAAGTTCCTTGATTGTCTAAGTGATAATTAAAAAGTGTGAAATGTGATATTTTTTGTACGACAAAGTGTGTAATGTGTTTTTTCTTGTATGACAAAGTGTGAAATATGCTTATTCTAGTGTGCCTTATGTATAGTTGGTTGACATTCAATATTGACTTAGCTTGAGAGGATTGGATATGAGTATATAGGTTTGAACATATACAAGGGGTATTATTATATGTTATCCATGATTTGAGAGCTTGTGTGCACAAGTGGAACATATTTGGTTGATAATAGTTTTCATCTAGATACTTTGGGTCCAGTGGTAGAAAATATGAGTAGGTAGTTTCATGATGTCACCATTGCCATGTGGGAAAGAGTCAAGGGGAGATAGTCATATGGTTATGATTAATGTAGTACCTAGTTGTTATGAACCATATATAAATTAATGAATCAAATCATTATCAAATTTATGAGGGTGAAAAGTTGGCCTCTCAATCAAAATTCCCTATTTTCCCGTACTTAGAAAAATTTGCAAAGTGGCCAGAAAGAGTTGAGTAAGCATGTTGATGAGGTTAGAATTAACATGTGTGGACATTTAAGGAGAATTTGATCATATGGGTTTGTTAATTTTTATACCTAGTTTATTTTTGCTTAATTATAAATCATGATATATAGTGAATCAAAAGATATGCATATGAAAAGTTGGGCTCCTATGTAGATTGACTATGTTTTCCCATAGCTAATTTTGTAGAGTGGTAGAAAGAGTTGAGTGAGAATTTTAAAGGTGTTATATATTACACATGTGAAGGTGTCAAGATAATATAATCATATGGGTTTATTTAGTTTTGAGTAGAGATGATTTGTGCTAAGTTTGAGTTCATGCACTAAAGTGTGGCAAAAGTTATGCATGATCAAAGTTAGCCTCTTAAGAAGATTTGGACATGGTTGGATATATGATAGATGTTTATAAGAAGGATATTTAATGGAATTAAATATAACACATGTGAGAGTTATAAGAACATTGAGTTATATGTTGGATTTTCTTAAGGAAGTAAATCATTTAGTTCAAATTTGTGATCCTAAAAGTAAGCGTAGAAGAAGTTATTGAGGTGAAAACATGGCTACTAATGCATATTGATGGGGTTCCCATAGTCATTTTTGGAAGTGTTAAAGATTGAGAAAGATCAATGGTGCACAATTATTATAAGGAGTCAAGAAGTAGTGAGATGAGGATAGGAGCATGACATTTAATGTCTGAGCAAAGGTATAGGATAAGGATCCAACATTGAGTAGGCATTCACATAGATTGATCAATGATGAGCTTTGATCAATAAAGTCATATTTTATCCATAGAGATTGATAGATTTTTTGAGTCAAAGTTCCAAATATGCTCAAGATATGTTCAAAGTGATAGAGGTTTAATGATTTAGCCTCGGTTCCTATGTGTTAAATAATGATCAAAATTGATGGAGAAAATTTAATCTAAAGCTAAGATGACACGAGATGCAAGAAAAGTTTATGAGCTTTAACTGTGACCATTTATATTTAAATATTTGAATTAACATAGGAAAAAACTAGATCTATGTATTTAAATCATACCTTTTGATAGAAGATGAATCTACTAATGTAGTAAAAATCAAAGTTGAAGAGGATTTCAAGATGAATATGGAAATATAGATTTGAAAATCTGAATGTGTGTATAGACATAGTTATAAATATCTAAAATTGAATGTGTTTTCTTATATATTTTGGAAGTGACCCAAGAAGGAAATTCGAGCTCATGTAATTGGTGTTTTGATGTTTCATGGTGTATTGGATATTGGAGAGTATTATAGACTCCATGAGGATGGTTTTCGAGTATTTTGGTGATGTGATAAATCTATATTGATTATTAAAATTACTTAAGAAGTTGATTATTTGTTTGTTAATGACATTCCTATGTATAAGGTGTCTATTTAAGTTATTTGATCTTACATAGAGGTGAGCTAAATTGACTATGATATTTTGAGGATGTCTTAAGGGACATAAGGAGTGGATCTATATGTTTATAAGTGGTCTAGTGTTCTTTTTATGCTTAGAGAAGTGTTAAGGAGCTATGTGGGTCTCCATATGACCTAAAAGTGACCTAAGCCTATTGTGAAAGGGGATAGTGATTAAGTTTGACCCATATGATATGCCTTAAGGGTGAAAGCATGTAGTGTGGCTAACAAGGATTATTACAAACTTCATAATTCATCTTTACTCTATATATAGTGAAACCAAATGTGTTGGGTTCTATAGTTGTGAGTGTGAGATTAGAGAGAGGCTTATGTGTGTGGTTTATGGAGTGAAGGATAGGTAGAGTGCCTACTGGTGAATTTAATGAGAATAACATTTGGTTTACTATGTGTATGACCTATAGGTTATGTTCTTGATGATAGTATAGTGATCTTATAGTGTGAAGTTGTGCGAAGAGATATGTCTATGTGAGAGGCTTGTTTGAGAAATAAATAAAGGTTGTGTAGGGGTCTTATAATCAAGAGGTCCATCATTAGGTGTTACAAATATCAGTTCTAAGGTGGAAGTGTTCTTCTCAAGGAGGTGTTCATCAAATTTGACCTTGTAGGTCAAATTCAGACCCTTATAGGTAAAAACTTGAATTTAGAGGTTTATAGGGGGTTTAATATTTTATCAT
Source organism: Torreya grandis (assembly GCA_037957365.1). Lineage (NCBI taxonomy): Eukaryota > Viridiplantae > Streptophyta > Pinopsida > Cupressales > Taxaceae > Torreya > Torreya grandis. The sequence continues at coordinate 1,282,725 of JARHVA010002125.1, read as the reverse complement.
GGGCTGTATTATAGGTCTTTTTATATCATTTATGCTATATTAGAATTGGTCTTAGTCATATTAATCCTTATGTCTTTTTGAGTCATTTTGGGGGTCAAAATAGAGCATTAAATGACTTGTAAAACCTAATTTAGAAATGTGAAGGTTATAAAAGGTGATTTAACATCACATGTGTCCTAATAAGTCTTTAGTAACTATTAATAACTAAAAAGTGGTAGGTTATTCAAAAAAGGGGTAATTTTCTTGAAATAAATGAGCATTTAATGAGGTGTAAAAAATTGTATGGATTCTTGTAGTTGAATATATTTTAAGAGTGTCCCTTGGTATTTCATACACTTACTATAGTGATAAATTTGATTAAAAGCTTCAATAAATTAAGAAAACCACTTCTCTCTCTTTCCACTAGGCTTGGTAAGCAAGAATGACCATCAAGTTTGTTCTTGGTACAGTTAACAAGAGAGGTTTTAGGAGAAATTATCTTGGTGTGTATTCTACACTAAATAATCTTCCATTTTATGTTTGGTTTTATAGGAATGGTGTTCTATGCTTTATGAACCATCCCTAAGAAGTTAGACTATCTATTTTCCTTATTAATATATACACCCTATAAGTTTTGCCTTGGTTTAGACAAGTCCATACAATTCACTTATTGATGTTGTTTCCAAATGATTTTTACTCTATCCTCAAATGATCCCCATGATTGGTTTAGTGTTTCAAGGTGTTTGGATATACAAATCATCTTAGGTTGTAAGTGAATGAACCATTCTATGTTGCAGGCAATTTTTCACCATTTTTAGGATCTTCTTTATTTGATAGCAGTTTTGGAGGGTGAAGATGGATTGGTTTACATTTTTATAAGGTTATCTTGATTTCCTCAAATTTCAAGCTTAGTCCCCAAAGAAACATTCCATGAATTGTATTCATATACCACACATACACATAGTCTGCCATGAAAGTCCACCTATAGGTGCTTGGAAGAAGAAAAACATGTGAAAACTAGGAACACATATATTTAAATCATTTAGGGGTTTTTTAAATCCATTTTGAATTATTGGTATAGGCTTAAAACTCATTTTAAGGATAAATGCAATACACACTATTCATACTTGTAACTACTACCTGCATACATGAAAATATTCATCTATAGGTGGTACCTCATGAGGATCAATCATATTGTACAGATGTATCTAGGTTGAAAAATATATTTGAGAGTGATAAGAGTTAATTTGACAACCTGGTAGGCCCTAAATTTTATCAAAATATCACACATCTTGTAGACTATCTAAATTTGCACTTACTGATTGTGTATGAGAAGAACCACCTACAAGTGGCTTAACAAAGGATTGAATGTACTTGTATGAAGAAAGATGGAGAAAGTGATTGAAATATTTGAGGTCATAGTAAAAATAAAACTTTATGGAAAAAATAATTGAAAATATAGGTTGGAAAATATAAGTGATAACCTCTCAAAGATGTTGATTGTTGAATTTAGGCCCTTTGTCCCTAAAACATGAAAATAAATTTCCTTAATGTTTTGGTGCTATTTTGTAATAGGGTTTTCATGAGATTTGAAGAATTTAGATGATAATTTATTATAGTATCCAAATAAGAGAAATTTTATACAAAATTTAAGGGTAGATTATCAATGGATATTATTTTTTTGGAGGCCCACATTTGTGCTTTTATGCACTAAATCCAAGTAATGACATCTATAGTTTGGAGCTCCAAAGAGACTTTCCACCTTAAGGTTATACTAGAAACCATGTTTCATGATTGAATAAGTATTAGATGGTTTATGTTATATTTAATTAAATAAGGTTAATTAAAAAAATGATATGTTATGTTTTGGCTCCCCAAATTCACCTATAGGTCCCCTTTTCATCACAAATGTGATCCTACTAGATGGTTGTAGATTTAGTATGAAGATTGAGTTAAATATCCTTGATGATGGACCTCAATCCAAGAATAAAATGAATGATTTTATCCATATAATGGTGTGTATAAATTAAATTATTCTAATTAAATGTTTTAAAATTACAAACTATGTAAAGTAACCTACAGGTACCCCTCTCTGTAGCAAAAAACACAATCAGTTATAACTATGACAGATAGTGAGCAAATTTAGGGATTTTGAATGTGAAAAGTGAATAAGGGTGAGAAAAAAGGTAAAAAAATATTTAAAATTATATTATGATATTGTAAATAGGACACTAAGAATTTAATTTAAGCTCAAACTATGTAGGACACCTATTAGAACACTGCTTTGAAGTAAAACATAGTTAAGAGTTGAAACCCAGTTTTGATTAAGGAAAGAGTATCAAGGGTATGTAGTAAATTGGAATGATAATTTTTTTTATAAAATATATAAAATTATTTTTATAAATTTAAATTTATCTTAAAAATAAATATAATTCTTAGGAAATAACTGAAACCAATCAATACATAGTTTGAAGGACCCCTACATAGTCTACCTCTTCTAGGAGTTTGTCTTGGAGATATAGGGAGTTAGGAGGTATAATGACAAGAGAAAGAGTTAAAAATTGGTAAATATCCTATTTATGACTTTAATAATCTCATATAAAATTAATTTTTTTGATAAAATAGGGGAATTACCCTTTATTTTATCTCAGATAGAGGGTACTACCCTTTATGCACAAGCTGACACGTTTTGGAGAGTAAGATGAAAGGATAGACTAGGAGTTGTTTGAAACTTACAAGGAGGTTTAGGAAGTTATATGACACATATAATAACATGGAAACTAAGTAAAAATTTAGGAATCCCAAAAAAATGACCTATACTCTCAAAATTTCAAGTAGGCCTACTAGGCATGGTTAGGTCTATATTTCAAATGATAGGTCACTTTCATTTATAACCTTAGGAAAGCATTACAATGGATTGGAGAATGATTATGGGGTAATAATAGAAATTTATAATCATTTTTAATGTATATAAACCCATAATAAGTCTATTTTTGATCTTAGAGATAACATTAGGCCTATAGAAATGGAAAAAAAGAGTTCGAGTGGATAAAGTTGGAAGCCCGTAACTTCTTGGATGGTTTGCATGGAGAATCAAGGGGATAAGATGAGTTAGAAAGGGTCCTAAAAAATAATTTTGTTTAATTTAGTTGAGGGTTGAACATTTTTTTTATGAATGAAGCTTAAGAGGGTAAAACAGGCCTAGACTCACTAAGACCCTTGGTAGTGACTAGTTTGAGGAAACAAAAGAGATAATGCACCAAAATGGTATAGTTTACCTAGAAAAAGGATTGGGTTTTGTATAGGACCCATTAAATCTCCTTAACATAAAGATAATTTGTATGTAATATTTATGGATAAATTACAAAATTTCTATTTTTGACTATTTTATGTATTGTGTAAGTTATAGGAGGTTTCAACTTGAGAACTCTCAAGAGGTCCTAAATGCTGAAGAAGAGGTAATTACTTATGTTAAATGTTATTTTAATGTTGATAATGAAGAATGCCTTATTTATGTTAAATATTAAATCTTGGATGAAGTCCTTTTTGATTATAAGGAAGAGGATGAAAGACTTTCTATTGTTGTTGCCCTTCATGATTTTGATCAAAGAGAAGATGAGGACTTGTGGTAGTAGTTTGTAAGCATTAGAAATGAGTTTGAGTCTCTCAAAGGTCTAAAAATTCCTTAGAGATCATTGGAAGAGATGATAATCAAGATGAAATTTTCCAAAATGTCATATATGAGAAACAAGAATCCTCTAATCAACCTTAGGATGACTTGTTTGCAATCATTGGATCAGGTTATACTCCTCTTCAAGGAGACTATGATTTAGTCAAAAATGGAGAAAGAATTCTTGACACTTAAGTATGCAAAGGAAAAAAATATTTTCAAATCTATCCTTTCAAGAGACACATGCATCCCATGATGATATGTTTGAAATCATCAAGATGGGATATCATCCTCTCAACTAGTTTTAAGAAACACATCAGCTCTTGAAGGATGGAATAATCTTCTATTGGCCTCAATATTTTAAGGAAAAAGAAAATACTCCTATTGAAGCCATGCCTGCTTAGAAGATGCAAGTTGATCATGAGATGAAGAGTGGGAACCAATATGAGGTATGTGTAAAAGGCCAATAATAATATGTTTCCATTGAAGACCTATTTGATGATGATCTACTTGAGAATAAATCAAGCAAAGTGTCAAGGAATAAGTCTAATCCATCAAGTATCCAATCCAAAGAGAAACATGATTAGCACTATATTTCATCTCATGAAGAAAGAGATGCAAGGAACTTTCTTTTTGATCTTGGAAAGGGAGGTATGATTAATCTTTAGTTTTATATAGTGGTTTGTTTTTCTAATTTCCCTAAGTACCTTGAGTACGTGTGTGTGTGTGTGTGTCTTGTTGGTGTGTTTGCTTTGCTTTATGTTCTATGTGGTTAAGGTAATTAGTTATCTTGTCTTGGTCAAATATTGTTGTTAATGGTCAAGGTCCTCTTTTTATGTTTTAGATTTTAGATGACTCCCTAATCCCAATGGACTAATAAGGATATTGATCCTTAGCATAACAGGCATGCTACCCTTATGAGTCACCAATTTGCTGACCAAATTTGACCCTATAGGCTGAATTGGGACCCTTACAGGTAAAAAATTGACTTTAGAGTTTTATAAGGGGTTTAATATTTTGTAATTGGGTGTATTATAGGTATTTTTATGTCATTTAATGTTATATCAGCCTTGGTCTTAGTCATATTATTCCTTGTCTTTTTGAGTCATTTTTAGGGTCAAAATAGAGAATTAAATTACTTTTATGGCCTCTTTGGGGAATTTGAAGGTTTTAAAAGGTGATGTTACATACCATATATCCTAATAAGTCTTTATTAATTGTTACTAATTTAAAAGTGGTAGGTTCTTCTGAAAAAGGGGTAGTTTTTTTGATAGAAATGAGCATTTAATGAGTTGTATGGAATTATAAAGACTCATATAGTTTAATAAATTTAAGGAGTGTATTTTGTTCTTAAATACACTTAATACAATGATTATTTTGACTATAATCTTTAATAAATGAATAAAACCACTTTTCTCTCCTTCCACTAGGCTTGGCAAGCAAGAATGGCCTTTAGGTTTATACTTGGTATGGTTAGCAAGAGAGGTTTTAGGAAAAAATTTCATAGGGTTGTATTATAAACTTATTCATATTAAATTTAATGTTTTTTTTAGAATAATGGTTGCATATGCTTTATGAACTATTCCTAAGAAGTTAGACTATCTATTTTGCTTGTTAATTTGTACACCCTATAGGTTTTGCCTTGGTTTGGACAATTCCATACAATTAACATATTTATGTTGTTTATATATGATGTTGAAACCATCATAAAATTATCCCCATGATTTTTTTAATTTTTTAAGGTGTTTGGATATGCAAATCACCATATGTTGTAAGTGAATGCACCATTCTATGTTGTAAGTAGTTTATCACCATTTGCAAGATCTTATTGATTTTATAGTGGTTTCAAATGGTTAATATGGATTTATTTATATGTTTATACGTTTATATTTATCTCCTACCATTTAAATCTCAGTCTCCAAAGCAAAATTCTATGAATTGCAGTCATATATCACACATACAATCTATCATGAAAGTGCACCTACAGGTGCTTGGAAGAGGAAAACCACGTGGAAACTAGGAACATAGATATTTTAATCCATTAAAGGGTTTTAAACATCCATTTTGAGGTATTGGAATAATATTTAAACTCATTAAAGGTTAAATGCAATACACATTGTTCATACTTGTAACTACTGCCTGCATACATGAAAATGTTCATCTACATGTGGTACCTCATGAGGATCAATCATGTTGTAAATATGTATCTGGGATAAACAAGATATTTAAGAGTGATATGAGTTAATTTTAAAACTTGGTAAGGGCCTATATTTTATCACAAAATCACTCATCTTATAAAATATCTAAATTTGTACTTACTACCCATGTATGAGAATAACCACCTAAAGGTGGCTTAATAGAGGACTGAAAGTACTTATATGAAGAAGGATGGAGCAAGTGATTGAAATATTTGAGGTAATAGTGTTAATAAAACTTAATTATATAATTATTTTAAAATATATGTTGGAAAATAAAAGTGAGAACCTCTCAAAGATGATGACTATGGAATTCAGGTCCCTTGTCCCTAAAACATGAAAACACAGTTCCTTGATGTTTTATTGGTATTTTGTAATAGGTTTATCATGAGATTTTAAGGATTTATATGATCATGTATTGTATTATCCACATAATATAACTATTATACAAAGTTTTATGGGAATATGATCAATGGATATTGGTTTTTTGGAGGCCCAAAGTTGTGATTTTATGCACTAAATCTAGGCAATGACATCTACAATGTAGAGCTCCAAAGAGACTTTCCACCTCAAGGTTATAATACAAACCATTTTTCATGATTAAATAAGTATTATATGTTTTTTGAGATATTTTATGATAAAATTTTAATTTCAAGGGATGATATTTTGTGTTTTGGTTCCCCAAACGTACCTATAGGTCCCCTTTTCATCACAAATGTGACCCTATAGGCTGGTTGTAGAGTTTGCATGAAGATTGAGTTAAAAATAATTAATTATAGACCTCAATACAAGAATATAATGAATTAGTTTAGCCATTTAATGTTGTGTATAACTTCAAGGAGTCTCATTTAATGTTTTCAAATTCCAAACTATGTAAAGTAACCTACAAGTGCCCCTGTACAAAGCAAAAAACACAACCAATTGTAACTGTGATAGTGAGAAAATTTAGGGATTTAGAGTGTGGGAAGTGAATAAGTGTGATAAAAAGGTTTAAAAAATTTAAAATTATATTATGATATTATAATGGACCTCTAATCATTGAATTCAAGCTAAAACTACAAAGGACACCTACTGAAATAGTTCCTTGAAGTAAAACATAGTCAAGAGTTGAAACCCAATTATGATTAAGAAAGGAGTATCAAGGGTATTTAGTGAATTGGAATAATAATAAAAAGTTTATAAAATATATACCATGATTTTTATACCTTTAAATTTTTCTTACCAAAAAATATCATGCTTGGGAAAGAAATCAAACTAGGCAATACATAGTTTGAAGGACCCCTGCACAGTCTGCCTCTTCTAGGAGTCTATCTTGGAGATATAAGAATTTATGAGATATAATGAACATAAAAAGAGTTAAAAATTGGAAATTATCCTATTTATTAATTTATTAATCTCATAAAACATTAAAATTATCTAATTAAATAGGGGAAGTTCCCTCTATTTTGTCTCAGATAGAGGGTACTTCCTTTTATGCACAAGCTGGCAGGTTTTGGAGAGTAAGTGAAAGGGTATACTAGGATCTATTTGAACCTTAAAATGAGGTTTAATAATTTATATTACACATATAAAAAACATAAATACCAATAATATAGGTATTAATCCCAACAAGATGACCTAAACTCTCAAACATGCAAGTAGGCCTACAAGGCATGGTTAGGCCTAGATTTCAAATGATAGGTCACTTTTATTTATAACCTTAGGAAAGAATTAAAATATATTGGATAATTATTATGTGGTCATAATAGACATTTATAAGTTTTTAAAATTAAAATAAACCCCTAATAAGGCCATTTTTGAGCTTAGAGACAAAATTAGGCCTATGAAAATGGAGAAAAGAGTTCGAGTGGACAAAGTTGGAGGCCCTTATCATCTTGAATTATTTTAATGGATACTCATGGGGATATTATGAGTTATAAAATGTCAAAAAAAAATCATTTTATGGCATTGAGATGAGATTTAAATTTCAAGTTTTTATGAATGAAGCTTAAGAGGGTAAAACAAACCTAGACTCACCAAAACCCTTGGTCATGACCAGTTTGAGGAAACAAAAGATAAAATGGACCAAAATGGAATAGTTTTCCTAGAAAAATTATTGGATTTTGTATATTACCCATTAAATATCCCTACCATTAGGATGATTTATATGGAATCTATACAGACATGGTACGAAATTGCTCTTTTTGACTAGTTTATGCATTGTGTAGGTTATAGGAGGTTTCAAAAGATGAAATAAACTTTGGAAGGAATAATGAGACTTAATATAACTCTCTATGTTCATTTTATGAATTTTAAAACTCTTAATTATTCCTACAAGAGTTCTCATCTCATCTAGTCAAAACTAGCATTAGTGAACATGATAGTGAGAAGGGTGAAAAACTTCAAGTGGGTTCCTTTTAAGGTGTGCCTGATGCCTATAAGGAATTTTATGGTATTGAAACATTTATTTCACCATATTTTACATATTTTAATTGGAAAATAAATCCAAATTTTAATACAAGTGTGTAGGGTGTGTGAAAGTGGAGCTTTTTTTTACTGCAGGCAGTGATGTCTAACTTCCAAAAGATTTTAGATGACCAAGACTAAAACAAATGCATGAAGAAGAATGTATGAAAATATTCAATCTCATTATAATCATAAAGCATATAATTAGTCAGTTTTTCAATGTTCAAATAGGGCTAAATCATGCAGGTATTTTTTTGAGCCATCAATGGGAACTCTTATGCCATATTTCATGAATCTCATGACTTGGGATGCCACTTATCTCTTTTGAACTTGCATGATAAGTTTTATACTATTTTACCATGAAAATTTAACTCATTTTTTTAGCTTGATGAGTTTCCTTGTGACCTTTTGAATTCTCTCCTCTCCTCTCTCTCTCTCAAGTTCTATAAGAACTAACCATTTTGGTCTTTGTAATGTATGCTCCACCTCAATATGGTGAATCCATTCTCATTTACATACTATGGATCAATAAAGACTACTATTTTTTAATTCTTCCATAATTTTTCATAGTGTGTTCACTTGGATGATTGATTTTTCTTAGTGATGACTTGTTTCCTTAGCATTGTTGTTTTATACTCTAACCTATTTATAGTTGGAAAGCTTATTATTCTAAGTCATACAAAGTATTCTATTAATAAGTCATGGTTGAGTTATTTATTATATTCAAAGAGTTCCATCCTAGGCCTCTTTTTTCATCTTCCTATCCTAAACATTCATCACAACCTCATAATCAAATATTGATGTGAGAAGATGTAGATTGGAGAAGTGTATGTTTGACTAGTCCCTTGTTCTCATGTGTAACATATAGATAGTTGGTAGTCATAAAATAATTTTGTGTATTACCTATCTTGGAATAGTATACTTTTAGTTTTATCTCCCTTTTACCTCATGAACATAGTTTTAGCAGTGATCTACAAGTGGTACATCAAGGGAGCTAGCCATATCTAAAGATTCAAATTATTCTTAAGCTACCCATAGCCTATAGGTACATCAATTATACCACTTAGATGAGGAGAGATAAGACATATCTTCAAAGGGTAATTTCTAAGTGATAATAGTTTTTGGCATGCTCAGGGAGACTCTTAGTTGAATAAGTTGAAATATTTTTGGTGTTGTCTTTCAGCACATCAACCTTTAGAGGAATCTATTTAAACATCAATGGTGACTCTGAGGTTACATTAGCTATTCAAGTAGCCTAGGTATTCCTTATGAAGATTGTTGATAATAATTCCTTGTGTTCTTACTTCCTAATGAATTTTCATTGCTGAATTTGGTTTTGAGTATTATTTTACATAAGTTGGTAAGGTTTATATACTTATGTAATTCCTTATTAGCCTTGTTATGATCCATATTAGCTTTAATATGATCTTTACCAACTCCAATATCATTCTTCCTAGTCTAGTCATGAGTTGTATCAGCCCTCTTTTACTCCTTATCCTCATGAATATTCCCATAAACTTCAAGAGATACTTTTCCAAGATAACCTAGTGAATAAAATTGAAGAGTTATATTTGATAGTGAAATTGTTGAGTCAAGGTGTGGTGGAAGGTTTAGAGCCAAAATAAGATCCTATGCTCAAACACACCCCATCTAACCTATCTCAAAAAAATCCTCAAGATAAATCAGATTTCAATAAAGAGATTGACAAATGGAAGGAAGAAAACCAATCTATTTTAGCCCAAGGTCTACCTCCCCTTCCTCAAGAATTTCCAAAAAGATCCCCTACAATTCATTCTCAATCTTATTTTGAGTTTTATGTTCCACCTCCACCAACTAGTTCATCTTGTACTCACCGTATCACCATTTTACCTAGTGTACCTATGGTGTAGGACCCTTAATAAGAGAATTTGGTTGAGATAAATTCATAAATCTTTATTTAATAAATAATAGCTCCTTGGTAGCCTCATTGTGATAAGTTACCTGATTTCAAGATACCTAGTCTAGGCATCACCAAGAAGGAGATTGAAGATCTTGTATCCCTTGAGAATAAAATTAACGTTATGATAGTTGAGATGAAAATTGATAACCATCAATAGGTCCTAAATTTTGAAGAAGAGGTAAGTCCTTGTGTTAAATCTTCCTTTTGTGTTGATATTGAAGAATGCCTTCTTTATGTTAAAGAAGAAATCTTGGATGAAGTCCTTTTGGATTCTAAAGAAGAGGATGAAAGAGATTCTATTATTATTACCCTTCATGATGTTGATAAAAGAGAAGATTAGTACTTTTGGTAGTAGTTTTTAAGCATTTAAAATGATTTTGAGTCTCACAAGGGGTCTACAACTTCTTTAGAGATGATTGGAAGTGATTATAAGCAAGATGACATTTTTCAAAATGTCATAGATGAGCAAAAGCAAGCCTCTAATAGGCCTTGGGATGATTTTTTTTCAATAATTGGATCGATTTACACTCCTCTTAATGGATACTATTATCTAGTCAAAAATGGAGAAGGCAGCCTTGACATTCAAGTAAGTATGCAAAGGAAAATCAACTTTTCAAATCTATCTTTTAAAGAGACATATGCATCACATGATGATATGTTTGAAATCATCAAGAGGGGATATCATCCTCTCAACTAGTTTTGAGAAATACATCAGCTCTTGAAGGATGGAACAAGCTTTTATTGGCCTAAATATTCTAAGGAACAAGAAAATACTCTTTTTGAAGCCATGCCCACTAAGAAGATGCAAGTTGATCATGAGATGAAGAGTGGGTAGAAATATGAGGTATGTGTAAAAGAAAAAGAGGAATATTATTACATTTGAGACATATTTTATGATGATAAACTTGAGATTAGATCAAGTAAAGTGCCAAGGAATAGGTCTAATCCATCAAGTATCTAATCTAAATAGTAACATGTTTGGCACTATGTTTCATCTCATGAAGAAGGAGATGCAAGGAAATTTCACTTTCATCCTTTAAAGGGAGGTATGATTAATTTTTAGTCTTATATATTGGTTTGTTTTTCTAATTTCCATAAGTTCCTTAAGCACATGTGTGTATGTGTCTTGTTGGTGTGTTTGGTTTGCTTTGTGTGTATCCTTTATCTTGTGTGGTTGAGGTAATTAGTTGTCTTGTCTTGTTCAAATATTATTGTTAATGGTCAAGGTCCTCTTGTTATTTTTTATATTTTAGATGACTCCCTAATCCTAATAGACTGATAAAGATTTTTATCCTTAGCATATCAGGCATGTTGCCCCTATGAGTCACTAACTTGTTGACCAAATTTGATCCTGTAGGTAAAATTGAGATCCTTATAGGTAAACAATTGACTTTATAGGTTTATAAGGGGTTTAATATTTATAATTGGGTGTATTATAGGTATTTCTATGCCATTTAATGTTATATTGACCTTGGTCTTAGTCATATTAATCCTTGTCTTTTTTAGTCATTTTGGGGGTCAAAATAGAGCATTAAATGACTTGTATGGCATCCTTTAAAAATATTAAGGTTACAAAACATGATGTCACATCCCATATGTCCTAAGAAGTCTTTAGTAACTGTTACTAATTGAAAAGTGGTAGGTTATTTAGAAAAAGGGTAGTTTTCTTGAAAAAAATGAGAATTTAATGAGGTGTATGGAATTATACAAACTCATATAGTTGAATACATTTTATGTGTGTCATTTTTTATTTAATACACTTAATATAGTGATTATTTTTATTAAAATCTTCAATAAATGAAGAAAACCACTTCTCTCTCCTTCCACTAGGCTTGACAATCAAGAATGGCCTTAAGGTTTGTACTTGGTATGGTTAGAAAAAGAGGTTTCAAGAAAAATGATCCTATGGGTGTATTATAAACTTAGTAATATTATATATATATTTTTTTTCATAGTGATGGTGGTCTATGATTTATAACAATTCCTAAGAAGTTAGACTATCTATTTTGCTTGCTAATTTGTACACCCTATAGGTTTTACTTTGGTTTGGATAATTCCATACAATTGGATTTATTATGTTGTTTGTATATGATTTTTAACCCATATTCAAATTATCCACATGTTTTGTTTAATATTTCAAGGTGTTTGGATATGCAAATCACCTCAGGTTGAAAGTAAATGCACCATTCTATGTTACATGTAGTTTTCACCATTTGTAAGATCTTATTAATTTGATAGAAGTTTTGGAGGGTGAATATGGATTGATTTATATTTTTATAAGGTTATATTTATCTCATACCATTTCAATCTTAGTATCCAAACCAACATTCCATGAATTACAGTCATATACCACACATACACATAGTCTATCATGAAAGTACACCTATAGGTGCTTGGAAGAAGAAAACCACATGGAAACTAGGAACATATATCTTTGAATCCATTCAAGGGTTTTTAAAATACATTTTTATGTATTATAATATTATTAAATCTCATTTAATTCTAAATTCAATACACATTGTTCATACTTGTAACTACTGCCTGCATACATGAAAATGTTCATCTACAGGTGGTACCTCATGAGGATCAATCATGTTGTAAATATGTATCTAGGTTAACAAATATATTTGAGATTGATATGAGTGAATTTTGAAACTTTTTAAGGGAATAAATTTTATCACAAAAGTGCACATATTATATACTATCTAAATTTGCACTTACTGCCTGTGTATGAGAATAACCACATATAGGTGGCTTAACAAAGGACTGAAAGTACTTGTATGAAGAAGGATGGAGAAAGTGGTTGAAATATTTGAGGTAATAGTGTGAATAAAAATTCATTATATACCTAATTATATATATATTTTTAAATAAAAGTGATAACCTCTCAAAGATGATGACTGTGGAATTCAGGTTCCTTGTCCCTAAAACATGAAAACATAGTTCCTTGATGTTTTATTAGTATTTTTTAATAGGGTTATCATGAGATTTGAAGAATTTATATGATCATGTATTGTATTATACACATAATATAATTATTATACAATTTTTTATGGGAATATGATCAATGGATAATGGTTTTTTGGAAGCCCAAAGTTGTGCTTTTATGTACTAAATCTAGGAAATGACATCTATAATTTTGAGCTCCAAAGAGACTTTCCACCTCAAGGTTATAATACAAACCATGTTTAATGATTTAATAAGTAATATATGGTTTATGAGAGATTTTTTGACCCAATTTTCATTTCATGGAGATTTTATGGTCCCCTTTTCATCAAAAATGTGACCCTATAGGCTGACTGTAGAGTTAACATGGAGATTGAGTTATATATACTTGATGATGATGGACCTCAATCCAAGAATATAATTAATTTTTTTATAAATTTAATGGTATTTATAAATTAAATGAGTCTAATTAAATGTTTTAAAAGTCTAAACTATGTAAAGTAACCTACAGGTGCCCCTATATAAAGCAAAAAACATAGTCAGCTCTAACTGTGATAGACAGTGAGAAAATTTGGGGATTTTGAGTGTGGGAAGTGCATAATGGTGATAAAAAGGTTAAAAAAATGTAAAATTATATTATGATATTATAAATGGGTCTCTGAGTATTTAATTTAATCTAAAACTATGCAAGACACCTACTGAAATAGTTCCTTGAAGTAAAACACAATCAAGAGTTGAAACCTAGTTTTGACTAAGAAAGGAGTATCAAGGGTATTTAGTAAATTAGAATGATAATTTTTTTTATAAAATATATATCATGATTTTCATAAAGTTAAATTTTTCTTATAAATAAATATTATCATCAGGAATGAACTCAAACTAGGAAATACATAGTTTAAAGGACCCCTGCACAGTCTACCTCTTCTAGGAGTCTATCTTAGAGATATAAGGAGTTAGGAGGTATAATTACCAGGAAAAGAGTTAAAATTTGGTAAATAAACTATTTAGGACTTTATTAAGTTCATAAAACCTTCAAATTATCTGATTAAATAGGGGAATTTCCATCTATTTTGTCTCAAATAGAGGGTACTTCCCTTTATGCACAAGCTAGCAGGTTTTGGAGAGTAAGATGAAAGGGTAGACCGGGAACTATTTGAACATTGCAAGTAGGTTTAATAAGTTATATGACACATATAAAAAACATGAAAACCAAGAATAGAGGGATGAATCCCAATAAGATGACCTAGACTCTCAAACTTGCAGGCAGGCCTACTATGCATAATTAGGCCTAGATTTCAAATGATAGGTCACTTTAATTTATAACCTTAGAAAAAAATTAAAATGGATTGGATAATTATTATGGGGTCATAATAGACATGTATAAGATTTTTAAATGTAAATAAAACCCTAATAAGGCCATTTTTGAGCTTAGAGACAAAATTAGGCCTATGGAAATGGAGAAAAGAGTTCGAGTGGATAAAGTTGGAAGCCCTTATCTTAATGAATGATTTACATGGATAATCAAAGGGATATTATGAGTTATAAAATGTCATAAAAAATAATTTTATGTCATTTAGTTGAGATTTAAATGTCAAGTTTTTATGAATGAATCTTAAGAGGGTAAAATAAGCTTAGACTCATCAAAACCCTTAATAGTGACCAATTTGAGGAAACAAAAGAGATAATGCACCAAAATTGAATATTTTTACTAGAAAAAGGATTGGATTTTGTATAGTACTTAGTCATACTACCTACCATTAGGATGAGTTGTATGAAATTTGTATGGATAGGGTACATAATTGTTCTTTTTGACTATTTTGTGCATTATGCAAGTTATATGACATTTCAAGAGTTGAAATCAACTTTTTTATGAATATTGAGACTTAATATAACTATAAATGTAAATTTAATGCCTTGTAAAAAATATTAAGTATGCCTACTAGAGCTCTCATCTTAGTGAGTCAAAACTAGCATAGTGAACATGATAATGAAAAGGGTGAAAAACTTTAAGTGGGTTGATTTTAAGGTGTTATTGATTCTTATAAGGCCATGGATTGTATTAAAACATATATTTATCCACCTTTTAAATATTTAAATGGGAATATAAATCCAAATTTGAAGCCAAGTGTGCAAGGTGTGTGAAAGAGGAGTTTATTTGATTATAGGTAGTGATGGCTAACTTCCAAATGATTCTAGATGACTAGGAATACAACCAATGCATGGAAAAGCATGTTTGAAACCATTACCTATAATTTAAATAATAATAACTATCCCTAGACAGTTTTTGGATGTTCAAATAGGGATAAATTATGAAGGGAGTTTTCTGAGCCAATTAAGGGAACTCCTATGCCACATTTCATGAATCTCATGACTAGGGATGCCACTTGTCTCTTCTAACCTTACATGATCAATTTAATAATATTTTTCCATGCACATTTAACTCATTTTCTTAGCTTGAAATGTGTCCTTGTGACCTTTGGACTTCTTTCTTCCTCCCTCTCTCTCAAGTTCTATAAGAACTAGCCATTTTGGCCTTTGTAACTTATGCTCCACCTGAGTATGGTGAAGACCTTCTCATTTTCATACCATGGATCAATAAATACTACCAATTTTTACCTATTACATGACTTAATTCATAGTGTGTTCACTATATGATTGATTCTCCTTAGTGATGACTTGTTTTTTCCTTAACATTGTTTTTTAATTCTCTCACCTATTTACAATTGGAAAGCTTCTTCTTGCAGGTCATATGAAGTGTTTTATTGATGTGTCAAGGTTGAGTGAGATAGTATATTAAAATAATTCCATCTTATGCCTCTTTTATAGTACTCCTATCCTAAACATTCATCACAACATCATAATGAAATATTCAAGTGAGAAGATGCAGATTAGAGAAGTGTATGTTTGAGTAGTCCCTTGTTCTCATGTGTAACATGTAGCTAGTTAGTAGTCATCAACTAATTTGGTGTATCACCTCCTTTAGGATTGTTTATTTACAATTTTCTCTACCTTTTTACTCATGAACATAGGTGTAGTAGTGATCTATAATTGGTGCATCAAGGGAGCTAACCCTATCTAGAGATTCACCTCATTCTTACGCTACCCACAGCCTAAAGGTGTTTTAATTGTACCACTTGTATGAGGAGATCTGAGACATCTCTTCAAAGGGTGAAAATATAAGTGACAAAAAAGGGTATAAAGGACTTGATCTTCCTTAGGGGTAGTTGTTCCTTGTGAAACATGGTTTCACTAAAAGACCTTTGATATAAAAGACTTGATCAAGGTTGTAGGTCAAAAGGACTTGGTAGAGGGTTCTTGATATAAAGGACTTGATTAGTCTCTTTTTTGTGATCTTATTATAGTACAATATTCTATGTGTTTGTAAGCTTGAGAGTGGGTTTTATTCCCCAAAAGGGTTTCCCTTGTAGACCTTGTGTTGTGTATGTGATCTTGCTTATGTTCATTGAATTCACTATTATGAATGTTTTGTATGTTTCATGAATGTTTGTGTTGAATGCTTAAGTAATTTAAAGGGTTTATAAATTGTATTAGATTATTTTACACCACTGATTCACCCCCTCCTCTTAGTAGATTATACCTCTAACAAAAATGGGTCATATAAAGAATAATTATCATTATAATCATGTGTATACAAGTCAATGGTACATACAGGTATGACCTTACCATTGGAAGTTGCATGATGAATAAAATGCATAGTCTTATTTAAGACCATAGGTATATCATTGATAGGAGGTTGATGAGATTAAGGTTGTAAAGAGGGAGGAAGTTTGATGATGATATGAGGGGATAGATTGAAATTTTTGATATTGAGACTAATTTCATCTAACTCATCATCATCAGAATATTATAGGTGGTATGTTACTAATGAGTTTGAGGTGAGAATTATAACCTTAAGTATAATTGAGAAGATAATTAAAGAGTTGAGATTCCATAAATGGGATACGAAGCAAAGGTTACAGGTTAGGAATTTTAAAGACACCATGTGCTTGGAATTATTCAAAATTCTAAGGGTTTGTGTCTCCTTGAATATTATAAATAGTACCATTATTGTATAATTTGATGAATTTGCATGAATATGAGGAAACAACCCTTAAAAAATGAGTCCAAGGTCTACCAAGAAAGATATTATAAGAGGGGAAAGTTAAATATCATAATTTTCATGCAAATGATGACAGGAGGGATGGTAATGGGAAGCCACATAAAACCTAAAGGAGGAATTTTAATTATATTATATCCTTGATATGTGTTATGTGTGGACTTGGGATTGGATTTATAATATCCAAGAGCTTTAATGAAATCAAGGGAGGTAATGCAATTTCCTAGACCCTATTCAATCAAGGCATATTTAAATTGGATATCACTAATTTAGATGCTAATGAATAGAGGTAGATCATATGTGTGAAGTATGATATCATATGGAATCATGGAAGTGATAATAAAATAAAGGGAAAGAGAAGTGTCCACTATTTAATTAGCATGTATAGACATATCTTCAAATTATTTAAGGATACTATCTTCAGACCTATGCAAGCTAGCTTCACATCATGCTAGAGGAGGACAATTGATGTTCATTTCAAAAAATAATTGCATTAGATGATTTTAATGATGGGGGAGTTTCACATTAATTTGAGGAAATTTATTTGAGATGGGAGATGAGAAAATTACATAATGAGGTCTTATTCATCGTAACCCATGGGGGGATTACTAGATCTAGGTGCATAATGTTGCAAGAGATCCTATGAAGGAGGGTTTTAAGTGAAATTAAAATTATGTTGGTAATATGTAGTTGGTATAGGTTGATTTCACATGGTTTTATTGAATATAGGTGGTCAGATGGTTGATTGAGGTATTTCTTGTGATTGGGTTAAATAAATACTATTAGAAGGTTATGGAACAATGTCTAGATATGTAGATGAGATAGTGTGAGAGGTATGATAAATTTGAGTTTTTTAAAGTGGTTCTTAGAATCTTATAAGATCCTCTTTCCCAAATTCCATGAGATGAGATGGGGAAGTATCTTAAATGTTGTAGAATGTCTTAGAGGTTTGATGTGTGGGTATTGGATTAGAGTCTATAAAACAACTACTCTTCACATTTTAGTCATATTTACCACATTTTATTCATTAATAATGAGGTCTATAAGACTTTAAACATGAGTTATATAATACTTTAAACATTATTTGTTTAAGGAGTAGTATTGTCATTGTTATCTTAATGATTGGGAAGATGATAGTATAATAAGATGATCATTATCCTAATTTTTGTTTTATATTTCATGGGATTTAAAATCAATGTCATATGTTTTTTGACAGTTGAGATTGAGTTATTCATGATCAAATTTTGGGTAAAGAAGAAGATCCATAGATATATTACGTAATTATCTACAAGTATCATGAGAGTGGACCCCACTTGCATCAAACCAAATTTTTTTGGATAAGTGGGGTTAAGATCTTGTGGTAGAGTACTTGGAAGATGCTTTTGAATCTTGGTTAAGGATAATGGTTTGTGGACATTAATGATGTTTTTTTGAGAATATGTAGGATTTAGAGTGTTGTTTAGACGGGGAACATGCTCTATAATGTTATTGGGAGTTATGGATTAAATTTTTTGAATAGTATCATAGGTATAAATAGTGTCATCATTAGTAGCATGATTTTTTTTAATGAGCATGTGAGTTCCCATGGTAGGTTAAGATGGTTCAAATTAGTGTATGAGAAAATATTATAACTGATCTTGGTCAAAGACTTATTCTAAAGTTCTTGGAGATAGAGTCCTAACCCAATATTGTAACTTGGGGTGGGGAGAATTAGTGAATATGTGGAAGAGGTTATCATTTCCCATATTATGCTCACATTTGTTAGACAATTTCTTCCATATTTTGATGAAAGCTTGTGACATTTTAGTTTTAATTTGTTTACAACTCATAAATTGAGCTAATTTATTTTTGGGAAGATCGCTAGTTTAAAATTATTGTATTATTGAGTTAACTAAGCCTTCCAAGCTAATGATAGAATGGGTTTTTAGTTTATTGTACCAATTTAAAGAATCTGATGAGAGTGTTTTAGATAATATCTTGGTAACAACAAAGGTATTAAGTTTGACCCATTATTTATAAAGGTTACCAAATTTCTGTAAGTACAATGTGGGATCAGTGGACCCACTATAGGTAATGGTGGATGTGACACCTCCCATGTCAATATTAGAAATTAAGGTATAAGAGGTTCATTTTTTAGATATTTGATTATTTTATTAATGATGGTTGGTTGAGGAATAAGGTTACTATGGGAATCCTTAATGTGGGGTGGGGGGCATTTGGATTTTGTGTTCCCCTTGAAACTTGATGGGGTTGATTTTGAAGGTGAATGAGATAGTTTTGCATCTACATCATTTTATTTATATTATTGGTTTGAAAATTATGAATTTTATTGAGTTTTTTTAATAAGAGTTGATGTGTTTGAGAATTATTTTGACTATTGTGTGTAGTTTTTGATGCATTAGTACTGGTATTTGTGGCTTGAGTTGCACTATGAGTAGTAGCATGTGCTGCAATAGTGGTGTGAGAAGTGTTGGTAGAAAAGGAAGCACTAGTAGAATAATTAGCATTGGTAGCAAAACATGCACTATTGGCATGATTAACATTGGTATAAAATGATGTACTAGTGGCATGATTAAGGGGATAGAAAATTCCCATTAGAAGTTAAACCTACCATGTTGGTGGAGATACTTGGTATGGAGGTTAAATAAGTCATAAAATAAGTTGTCATGGTGTGTGAAGGAGACAAAATAGAAGGAAAAGGTTGATAAGTAAATAAAGTGTCTCCCCCAAATCCATGAAATAAGATATGGGAGGGTGAAATAGGTTCTTCTAATTGAGGACCTATCATAATATTATAAATGGTTGAAGGGTCCTTTCTTATATGTTGAGGAAATTTTTAAATGAAGAAGATAATTTTATGTGTGTACTCTAACTCATGCTCATCTTCTAAGGTGAAAAAAGGATTATGAACTAAGGATTAATGAAGAGGAGTCCCATAATTGGTAGTGAGAGTGAAAACATGAACATTACTTTCAAATAAAGGAGCCACAAGATTTGTTTTGGGAAACCTATTAGGATTGGTAATACTCATCATGTTTGTTAGATTTAACTATGTATTATTCTCAACTAAGAAATTCATGATGAGAAAAAGAGGCTAATTTTTTTTGAAAGAAGAATTAGTTGATAGGATATAAAATCATATAGGTTGATAGAGTTATATTAAATGGAAAATAGAATAGAGAACAAGAGGACACATTTGTATATGTCAATTATGTATTATTAAAAGAATAAGTAGAATATAAAATAAGAGGACATAGTCATATGGGCCAACTACGTAATAATAGATTTTAGGAAGACAAAGATACATAGTTGGACATAGTGACTATGTACTAAGGGTAAACAAGATGAACATTCTGTAACATATTTTGTTGATAGGGAAAACAATGTTATAAAAATATAAAAAAATTCAAGACAATATCTAAACAAAGGAAATGAAGCACAAAAGCAATTGGATCAATGTGATTGGTCCAATTGGAACACATAGCATAAACCTTACACTAATGCTAGCTAATGCAAGTTTTACAGTACAAAACATAATGATCAAAGAGAAAATGATAAACATGAAAGTAAATGTTGATTAATTGGTCATTCATAAGTGTTGTTAAGTTATAATAAATTTTGAAATTAATGTGATAGGATGTTCACTATAGGAAGGAACTAGAAAGCAATTTATGAATATTTTTATGAAGTTTAGGTTGAAAGGGATTTGTATTGGTGATGGTACTAGATTGGTATTGGGCCCTACCCCCTCACTTCAAAATCTTGTAATGATAAATGTGTCATTTATTTTACCAAAATATATCATCGACCACATGTTTATACTTGGCCAAAAAACCAAGTCAGCTTCCCCTTTGGTGATGAAATCCAAGTAGGAAGACCTTAGGAAGATAAATATTTAATATTTATTTAATATAAAGTGATTTATAAGTGTGTATAAAAGAGATAAAAAAAGTGTGAATAAATTGGTAAATTGAAAAACCAACTAATTAATCTATGTTTTTTATTATAAACATGCAAATAATTAAAATGAAAAGTAAACTAATTACTAGCTAAAAAATAGGTTAAATCCTTTGAATATGAAGAGTATAGAATAAATTTATGCAACACTTTAAGAAAACAAAACAAAATAGATTCAATTGGGTCACTACTATTCTATATAATCAAGATCCAAAATAACACAATTGAACATGTCAACTATGTCTCTTAGATAGAATACAAGTTAAAAAATTATGTCGATCTAGTCAACTAATTTTACTATAGGGTTACAGTTTTATAGACTACAAACTTGTGAAAAATAGTATTGGAAATCAAAGAGTGAAATGACAAGGAAGGTAAGAATGAAACTTTGTGGGTTTTTAATATGTTTAGATTGGAAAATTTATGCTATGATTCTCAAGTGATTATTCAAATATTATGTGAATAGAGTTCACTAGCTCAACAGAGTTTGCAAAACCTATATACTAAAAATAAGCTATGAATAGAGTCAACTGGCTCAACTATGTATATAAACTTGTATGTGAAAAATAAGAATTGTAAAGAGAGTTGACTATATTGACTATGTATGCAATATGATAACTGAATAAGAACACTATGATGAGTTGTTTGACCCAATCATATGTATTTGGAGAAGACCTACACAAATAAAACATAGTCATTTTTGGGTAATTATTTTTTAAAATGACACATAGACTATTATAACTATACAAAAAGGTTATATATATTATTAAAAAAATATAAATATATAATATGATGAAAAATTAAATACATGAAAGAAAACTTCCAAGGGATTGATTCACATCGAGTTCACTAGATTGTATATAAAGGAAAATGTATTCAACCTATTAATCAATCCTAGCTCATAGAAGATAAATCCTACTTACACTTATGATTGTTGATATATTATATATTTATGGTCATGAATAAGATAAATCTGATATACCAAACCAAGGTAGCTCTTGCCATAATAACATCACTAGATAGGGTTCCAAAGCCTCTAGTCAGGAAACACTATGCAATAACCCTATTCAGGTCTTATTTTTTCATATTTACTAAGATACATGACAAGTAAAGTAAATTTTAATCTAGTGCTCACAAAATATTGAGGCACAAAGTGGGGGTAATAAAAATAAAAAATAAACATGGAAGAAATATACTTACATCAATGTATAGGAAATTATAATGTACAAGAAAGAAGTAAAAATGCAAATCTATATACTCTTACAAAGGAGGAACAATGTTAGGAAGACATACCTTTGAGGACAAATCCATCAATCCTTAATCTCTACCTTGGCCAAGGTGATTCATAAGAGGTTATTGTGGTATGTAAGGGTAATAAAGATAAATCATCTTTAGGCTACACAACTTATCAAAGTATCCAAAAGAATTTTCTATAAGACAAGGTCCATATATCCAAATAAAGTATTAAAACCCTAATAAATTTTCCTCAAGTATATGGTGGATAAGCAGATGCACACTATAATATTCTTCTTCTCTTCTCTAAGAAATGGAACAATGAATGTGTACATATAGCTAAATCTAACCCTAAACCTTTATAAAAGTTTAGCTGATAGGGTTGGCCCAATTTTAATCTATATCATTATTTGATAAAAAAAATTAGGTCCCGGTCTAGGTCAGCCAAGGTGACCTAGACCCATAACATGATTTTAACAAATTAAATACAAAATAGACCTAGGCTGACATCATACTCTAAACTATAAAAAAAGGTTTTAGGCTTAGGTACGGGATAATAAAGATAGTGAATTTATTGGAGGAGTGTGTAAGAGAGGAATCAAGGCTTAGGGAAGGATAAAGGAGAAGGTTGTATAGATAACAAGTGATGGTATAGGGGATAACAACCCTTTGAAACATCAATGATTTTTCCAACCCTTTAAGGCATGCACTTGGAGACATTAAGACTCAATGGTTTTTTTCAATAAAGAAATCATCAATAATTTATAATGTTTGAAAATATTACATGTATACAAACCTTACTTAGAATACTAATTAAACCCCTAGTTTATCCTAGTGTTTCTTCATAATTTTTATGAACTAAATAAAAATTACAAAATTATATTCTTTCTATATTTTTAGCACAACCTAACTCATCCAAATCAATCCTATATCATGGTTTCATTAATTTACTATAATTTACTTTTTTTCCAAACAATCCTCATCAAACCCTAGCTCCACATACTAGGTTCCTATACATCAAAACACTAACCTTTAAGGTTTCAAGTACAATCCTCATTTTTTTCCACACATTGGGATGAATATGTATCATAGTTGCATATATACCTATGTTAGATTACATTATACACATTGTGTGTTTTTTATTCATTATTTACATTATCTTCTTTTGCAATTTTAAAATGACATCCAAGAAGCCACTCCTAGTTGATGAATTTTTGAATTTTTCTCATAATTATAATATTTAATGGATAAATTTTCAAGATTGTACATTAGCACATGATAATTATTTCATTTATAATGTGATGATTATTATTTTAATCATGGATATGAGTATTTCTAGGATCATGACAATGAAAGTGTTTATGAGGTTATACTAGATGCATCTTCTTCTATTTTCTCTCCCTCTTCTCCTACACCTCAAAATCAAACTAACAATATAATTCCAAAAGAACCTTTTGTTGCTAGTGCTTTGTTCTAATGTGAACCTAGTTTTTTAACTACTTTAGCTACCTCATTATTCAAATTAAATCAATATATGTACAATACACAAAATATAATTTTGCATGATTCAAGCAACATAGAATATATAAATGTATCTTCTTTACCCTTCTTAGTTAAATTTTAAAAAGGATGTACAAATGATATTACACCTTTTACTAATACACAAACTAAATTAGATGAAATTATTTTTTCACTTTCTTTTACATTCCAAGACTAATGCAATGATTATATGAAAAATGTTAATAATGCAAATGTGTCTAACTCTTCTCCTACATGTCATAATATGCTAAATGAAAACATAATTACTACTTAATCTACCCTTGACCCCAAGATTGAAATTAACAATCATACATGCATTCCATACATATCTTGTGAACAATTAAATTTCATTACACCCACATATGATGATATATTTCATAGTAGTAAAAAGTTAAAATCTTATCCTACTCTCTCTCTTAGTGAGCACATGAATGATACTTCTATTCTTACTTATACAAGTGAATTAAACTCTGATTTTGATGAACCTTGGAATAATGATGATTACTATGATTTTGGTAAATAAGACAATGAGTTTAAACCTTATAGTCATCCCCCTAATTCACCTATTTCTCATATTCAAACTAATGTTAGGTCAAATTCCAAAAAACACACATGCACTTATTCTTATGTTCATAGTTTACATAACTTACATTTGAATGATAATAAAGTATCTTCTGGTCCATTAGCATGTGATATTTCTTTGCAAATTAATGAAATAAGAGATACTGATGAATCTCACTCAACCCACCTTACTATAGTAGAACCCATTTCTTAACCTTACCTCCATGAGGGTGATAGATCATTTATCTCTCATCAGTCTAAGTTACCATGTCTCCAAAGGTTACATAGGGAAAACTAATCCTCCCTAAAAAAGGTCCCCAATGTAGTGTACCAGTGGCTAAGATAAATAATAAAATGTAAGAGTTCAGTGAACCCCTTGATGATGAAAATGTAACTTCACACGTGGTAATATCTCTGATGCATGCCATGGGTAATTCATAATAACAAGTACACAATCTCATATTGGAGAGTAAAGCATACCACTCTTGGGATGATTTCAATGTTATCCATGATAATCCTATTTTGTATAGAATCTTCACTACAAAGTTGCCACCCAACTTCTAGATACCAGTGTTACCAAAATTTCATGGGCATGGAAACCCATACTTGCACCTTCATAATTATAGGAAATCCATGGAACATGTCACCAATAGTTTTATTCTTTTACAATTATTTACAAAGTCTTTAGAAGCTGAGGTATTAAATTGGTTTCATCATGCACTCACTAGAGTTTCACTACATATATATGATGAGTTAGAAGAAGTCTTTCTCAGGAAATACATACATAATGAGGGACCTCAAGTCACATATGAGAGATTACCTTCACTACACTAGGGTTAAAAGGAACCAATAAATGAGTACATTCTAATATTCAAGTCATGTATGCATCAATTGATTTACCAATCAATAAATTTAGAGGTATAATACATCTTTTCTAGTCATCATTTTTACTCTTAAGTATAAATTATTATATCAAACATCTAAATCATTCCATGTAAGACAAATATGGCATTAGACATAGAATTTTCACTAGTTGTTATACATTTAGAGGAAAATTTGGATGTAGGTTTCCCAAATCCATAGTTGTCTAACATGGTATAAGAACCTACTTCACTTTTGATTAATAAATAATTTGAATAGAAACAACCAATAAAGATACTCAACAAGGGTAAAGAGACACTTCAAAGAGCACCCCCTATAGTGAGTAGATCATAGAACACAAACAAAGGGGTTATATAATTTTTAGATATAGATAGGCCTCATGACACATTACTTACACTATTATATATGATATGATCACACTTCCTTCTACTCCTCTCTATACAACACACCATATGCACAAGATACAAAATAAACCATATTATTATTTTCATAAGATAAATGGACATTTGAAGAAAACCTTTATACACTCCAAGGTCATATTAACCAATATGTTGATAGAGGCATTATAACATTCACATAGGGGGCATCAAGATCTTAGTATCCACAACCTCCTAGATCGCATTCCTTTATGATCGAGTTATCCTAGGATGTTCCCTTTAAGGAGCCATTGGTTACTCATTATATGAGCCATGTGGTTTGTAGGACATTTATAAGAAATATCATGCATCACATATTCAATAGAGATGGAAATAATTTCATAAAGATTAGAGGATAGTCTCAGTTCACCCACTGATTAATGTATATGGAAATAATCATAGAGATCAGAGCATTATTTAAATTCAACCACCGATTAAGATATTTGGAAATAATTATAGAGATAAGAAGACAGTCTTAGTTTTCCCATTGATTAAAATATTTTCAATATATCATATAAATTATAACATAGTTCAAGAGTCAATCAAGATATTTTATAGAGATCACAAAGCTCATAACATAGTTTTAGTATGACAACTAAGATATCTTTTTGTTATAGTCTACACACCTAGATAATAGTAATTTACCAAGAGAAATATTAGTTATAGAATCTACTTGTACATTGACACAAAATGATTAGTATGGTTACTTATTCACCATGCCATTTGGGTTCAGATAGTGAATACCATAGTTACATGATCCATGCACATATATCTCATGATAATCCTATAACACCCATACTCACAACTAACATTCCTAATCCACTATACATGTTTAATTAAACATGTATAAATAGATTAAAAATTCATCACCATTACTTAACACAACACATTTCTATATCACCATTTAACATAATGAAAAAAAACACATGTAAAAAGCAGAATGTAACAAATCAAGATACCAATATATACAATGCCCATATAAATTCAAACATCCATATATATTTATAACTTAGATGATAGTTTCAATACAATACTATAAATCACTCAATAATATAGACTTTGTCACTAGGACCAACCCCCTCACTCTCACTCTTTGATACATCCATACTAGAAATGGAATCCCCACTATCCCTTCGAGACCTTGATTGAGGCCTACATATACTCGATCTCTTTTTTAACTCCTCTAAATCAACCATAACCTTTTCATGATCTCACTATAGATGTATATATTCATCCATTATCTGGATACTGTCCCCACCTAGAGCATTAGGTGTGGGCATAACTAATCTTTGTAACTCTGCATGTGCCTCATCCTTATTATTATATTCTCACCTATATATTGTAGTAGATACAAATACTCAATCAAACAAGTGAGCATGAAAACCAAAAATATTCATGGACCTATTCACTAATCCATAATACACAACATCATCAGTGATATGTCATGTCAATACTCAGAGTGTAAACTCAATGGTGGTCTCCTAATACTCATCATCACATGAACCTACACATACCAACATAATACATAATATACCTAACCAAGTAAATAAGTAATGAAGTAATTATACTATAAAAATATACAATGGTAACCTACCCTCAATATCCCTAAGGGTCTTGACATCTAACACTTTCTCTATGACCATCCCACCTCTTAAGAATAGTGGTGCATATCTATGCTCCCTCGAGCATGCTATGTAGGCATCAATCACTCCTACATCATCCATATCTGGTATATCAATCACTAGATCCCACTCTATTAATTGGATTATATATAAATCTATAATTAATGGTTTAGGCCTATTCATTGGCTTGACTAGAGCTTAATAACTCTTTAATCACACTAATGGTGCTAGTTGCACATCTTCAGTAGCACCAAACTACTACATCACTCACTCATACTAAAACCTCTCAAATACATTAATCCAATGATCATGTAACTAGACACTCACTTGTACTCATCTTAGTTAAAAATCATCCTTAGGTCATCCTTAATATCCCCTATTGGGCCTCTAGATAATGTCTTTAGTTTTTAACCTATCCAACACCTATCAACACTACATTATAATGCTTTTGGGTATGCAGGTCATACCGACCTAGCTCTTTGCAAATGTCTGAGGGTGGGACCAATCATCTCATTGAGGTAACATTGGTCTATTCAATGGTATATGTTTGTAAACCCAATAATGAAATAGTGTAGAATAACTAATACTACCTACACACATCTCTTGAATTAAGTGGCATAAATATTGATATAAGTGGGATAACATAGTGTATCCCCATAAGCACATGATGTCATGATCCTATATATCCTATACTATCACATGAATCCTATATAATTGTTGATATTATTTCTCCTAAAAATATCAATACATATAATATCCTAAGGGAGACCCTTTTATTTTAGGAAAAACCCTAAAGCCTCCAAAAACCCATCTTCCCTTTTTACCTTGTAGAATCTAAAATTCTAGATGCAATTTGCACTTGTGCAAATTGGTTTGTAATTTATAAAACCCACAAAACACCCAATGCCTAAGACTAGCAGAACCTAGAAATGACCATGCCCTTTGTACATTTCTAAATGTGAAAAATTCATGAAGGAATATGAATCTTACCATGTACACAGCTGGTGGAATCCATAACTCAACATGCACTTTGTATGTTTTTAAAATGTGCAAAGTGCATGATGGGATCTAGATCCTACTAAAACTTATAACCCCC
The DNA here is from genome assembly GCA_037957365.1 of Torreya grandis. NCBI lineage: Eukaryota > Viridiplantae > Streptophyta > Pinopsida > Cupressales > Taxaceae > Torreya > Torreya grandis. Next base: position 1,254,128 of record JARHVA010002125.1, on the reverse strand, counting down.
CTTATCATAGAACCTAGAACCCTCAATGCACATTGCACATTATGAAACATGAAAAGTGAATGATTGTCTCCACCTTCTATCAAACCATCTAACCATGAGATGTAAAACCTTGAGTACACTTTGCACTTTGTAAACATGTATTGTGCCCCATGGGTTTTGCCTATCATCTAGCTAGTCATCCATTCCTATGTACAATGGACTTGCTCCAAGCATGTCTAACCTCTACCACTAACCACCTTTGATTTGAATTAATTACAATTTTTTTTATATTTAACTAAGTGAGTTTAAGGATTTCATTATCATTATTTATTTTCTAAAATTATGATCTCATAGCTTTATCTACTCATGCCATCAGACCTTGAAACCATGTACAATAAAGTAACAATCCATGATTAAAAATTTTGCATCCACATCACCTAATTCATTTACATGGTATTCCCCTTCATCTCAACCCATTATGTTTACATCCCCAACCTTGATTGGTCTTACACACTTAATTGACTCATTCAGTGCTTTGGCTTCCACCCTTCCACCAGTTCCTAAGTTCACAATCCCTATGTCTATTCCATCCTCCACTCCCCCAATAGACACAATTACTTCCATTATCTCCACTCCTTCCACTTATACAAGAAATTGTAAGTGCTTCCATCACATCCCAATTCCATAAAAACTTTCAGGTGATTTTCGCACCTCTAAGTTCTATAGGAACTTTTAGGTGCTTTTAGCACCTTCCAATTCCACTAGATATTTGAACTACTCCAAACACTTGCATATCCCACCATATTTCATAGTTAGTTTCTCACAAGTAATACATTCAGGTAATGAAGTTAAAAACCAAGGTCAATAAAAATTATTTTATCAATGATGAAACATTATGGAATCATCAGAAACAAAAGGAAAATATTGAAGGAATATATTAATAAATATGATGGAGAGAACTATTTGATGTTCAAGGAGATTGTGTAGCCTCTAATATCTACTCTTACAAGCTAGATCTAGAATGAATATAAGAGATTGTCAAAGCCTTTTGATCCATATATTGAGTAACTATAGGCTGAAAATGGTAAGAAAATTGAAGAAGTTCTGGATATTGATTAATATTTCTTTTCTATTGAATATTTTCAAATATTACATTGTTAAGTTATAATTTCATTTAAAATATACAACTATATTTTTTATAACTCTTTTTAATAAGAAAAACATATTTTATAATTTATATTTTTGATAATGTGAAATTTTTAAAAATCACAAGTGTAAATTGCACTTTCCACTTTGATAAATATGAATTGTTGAAAAGTGCAAAATCATGAAGTACAAATTGCACGATTCATTTTGGCAAAAGTGATAAAGACTTGAAAAGTTATAAAAGTATCACTTGGGTTTTTCAAGTTAGGGTTTATTTCATGGAAAAGTAACTTAGAATTATTTTCAAAGTTATCTTTTATTTTGAAAGACCAGTTATATTTTGGGCACCTATTTTTTCATGAGTAAGCTATTTTTAGCCACTACCAAATGAAGAAACATTGCATGGAGATTCAATATTTCTAGCCATGCCATATCATGTCATGTTATGCCAAATATCATGCCCAAATCATGAATTCCATTTTTAAACCATTCTAAAAGTCTAAGACACTAGAAATAGATCAACACACCTCTTTTTACATGAGGGGTTTCAGATTTGCATGATTTTCTTTACTGGGCATTCATGTTTTGTTAACTACATCTCATCTATGAGATATTTTGTATAAAAATGGGTAGACCTCATGGCTCAATCTATATTTTTGATGATATTTATATTTTTTGAATTTTTAATAATTTGCTACAAGCTATAACCTTTGGAGAGAAATAAAGTTGAAGATTTTCCTTTCTTGTCTTGAGATATCTCTGTGTGTATGCAATCTATTTGATTATTTATGGAATATTTGTCTCTTTGTATCAGTATCCAAAAATTCATATATGGTATTTTACCCTATTAAAAATATTGGTTGGAATAAACATATTTTTCCCTTTTATGAAAAATAGCTAAAATACTACCTTTGATTTCTCATCTCTATAAGTTTGTACTGAAACAAATTCAAAATATTGTTTTCTCTATCATGTTCATAAAAAAAGCATTAAAATCCACTATAAAGTATTTTATGCAATCCCATAATTATTTTTCTATAAATTTAAATTCTTCAACCCTTTTCCCCATCAAAACCCTAGCTAAGGATCAAAAAGCACTAAAGAATGAGATTTACACAAAACTAGTATTTTATCAATTTGCATTAGATTTAGTGAAAGGAAGTTGGCCTTATCCAGAGATTAACCTCAATTCTCCAAAGTCTCATGGCTTTGGAGAATTTTCCATTGTATAATTAGGCAATTGTAAAATAAGCTACATAATCAAGATAGGTACAATCCTATGTGATAATAGTTATTGGCACACCTAATGGGACATTACTATATTATACACCTCAAAAAGGTTCTTGGTGTTACCTTTTAGTGAAATCAGCCTTTAGAGGAATATTTACAAACACCAATGGTGACTCCACTACAAACATGAGCTAATATGAGTATCCTAGGTGCCTAATCACATTCATTTGGTATATATCATCACACATTTGATCAAAATTCATGATCCTTCATATCAAGTTAGTAATGTTCGTGGCTTCACCCCAAGTGGCCCTTAAGGTTCAATATCTTAACCTTATTAGAATTTATCTCTCCCTAGTCAACCTAAAATGAGCCTCAATGAGATGATGCTTGATTTTGAGAGAAAGTTTATAGAGGTTGATAGGGATGAAGAGTATTATAAGAAACAACATAATCCTAAACAATAAGATTATGTTTAGGAGTGGGAATTGAGGTTTCAAGAGGAATGCTTGGTTAGGCAAGACCAAGCTAGAAAATAAAATGATTATAAGTTGTTCCTAAAAATGGGAATAGCTAATCCTAAACCCTAATTTATATTTCTTACTCTTGTTCATGCTCAAACCCAAACCCCTAATCAACCTTTCCAAATCTCACCCTTATCAAATAAATAACATGAAGTCATCCAATCTTGGATCCTCTCCTATGCCAATGACACTAACTATGTCATGCCCTATCTTGTGAAACCACCCTCTCCCATGCCCATTCAATAAAATGAGGAGGTGGCCAATTATTACACATTCCCTTGGTGTAAATTAATCAAGGAGTGTATAAAGCAAAAGGGGGAAGTGCTAGCTAATATAGTCCACGAGCCAGTTCAAGGATAATATGTATTATCTTAACTCAATTCTCTTTCCCTACTAAAGTTTCATGACTTTCCCTCCCTTCCATAAGAACCACCTAAGAGATCCTTCAAGGTCCTCAATTTGAAGGATGATCTCCTAAAATACAAGCAAGGTGAACTTATTCACCCTCCCACCATATCCCTTTTGGATAAAGAGCCTATTTTGCAAAGAATAAAGGATGAGCTTGTAGTCAAAGTTGAGATTGAAGAGGACAACACAAGTGTCTATGATGAAGAGATCATGATAGGTATTCTACTTCATTCAAAAAGGGAAGAGTTAGGTTTTGATCATACTCCTTGGCATGGTTTTGATGAATTAGATCTTGAAGGTAGTACTGATGCCTTCAAATTTAAAGAGGTATGCATTCAAGTTACAGTTGAGAGTTAATGGAATTTTTATTTGTTCTAAGGTCTTCCATTTGGTGTGGTTGTAAATGAAGATGACCAAGGTATATAAATTGAAATAGTCAATCAATAAGATAAATAAGAGAAGGAAATAAAGAATAAGGAGGATTGGGATAAAGTATGGTAATAGTTGTACCATTACTTCATAGACTAGGTAGAGGTTCTAAACTGGCCGATGCCTCTTTAAGAACATGAAGATGAACTCGCAAATCAGGTTAAAGATGCTGACAAATCTCAAGATGAGTTGTCCATTTAAGGTAGTATTTATGTCTTCAATAATGAAGAAGAATGGTCAGATCAAGAACCATAAGAACATGAAATTTTTAGACTTAGGTGGATTGATTAACTACCATATGGTTCCTTTAAAATCAAGCATAGAAAATATGGTGTTCAAGTTAGCATTATCTCAGATGACCAAGAGGAATATTCCTTTTAGGATGACTTATATATTTTCTACCTAAACCTAGACAATCAACCAAGCACCAATTTAAGGGAGCCATCACATGTTGTGCTTAATTTAGAACATAAAGTTGAACCATCAAATGAGAAGGCTATAACAGCCTATACAATCCAATTTAGAGTAAGTCTTGAATAAATGGACTAGTATGTCTACATTGGAGACATGTTTGTCTCATTTTATCCACTTGAGAACATGCCAAAAGATTTATTAATCAAGCATCTCAACTTACCTACCATGAGCTCTCAAAAACAAGGTGTTTTCTAGCCTAGTCCATCACAAGTGAGTGATGATAAATATTTTCCATTTGATCTAGGTGGAAATTACTTGTAAATAGTGACCCTTTTTATGTTGTATATAGTAGTTTCATGCTTTCAATAATACTTTGAAGCCTTAAATACTTCCAATAAGTGATTGACAAATCTTTTAGTTTTGGGAAGGCATTTTAAAATTTTGAGTTATCATCAAGAACTTATAGTAGGTGTGTATTTTCAAAATAGATTGATATGAACTCTACACCCAATGGATGTTATAGAAGGATAATAGATTTTAAAATATTAGTAGGAAATCATCCTATAGAGGTTACCAAAAATGTTGATATTTTTGGTCCCAAAAATATCAATACATATGATATCGTAAGGGAGACCCCTTTGTTTTTTAGGAAAAAACCTAAAACCTCTCAAAACCCCATATTCCCTTTTTGCCTTAAGAAATCTATAACTATGGATGTAATTTTCACTTGTGCAATTGCTTCGTAGGTTCTAGATCCCACAAAAAATCCAATGCCTAAGATTGGAAAAACCCAAAACTTACCATGCACTTTGTACATTTTCAAATGTGCAAAATGCATGGAGGACTCTAAATCCTACCGTGCACCCAACCAACAAAATTTATAACTCAACATGTACTTTGCACATTTTCAAAATGTGTAAAGTGCATGATGGGATCCAAATTAAGATAAAACCTATGACCCCCCTTTCTTTGGAACCTATAACCCTCAAAGCACATTACACATTATGAAACATGAAAAGTGCATGATGGTCTCTACCTTCTACCAAACCATCTAATTATGGGATGTAAAACCCTAAGTGCACTTTGCACATTATAAAAATGAAAAGTGCCCTGTGGGTTCTTCCTTCCACTAATCTAGTCATCCATTCCCACATATAGTGGACCTACTCTAAGTAGGTCTAGCCTTGACCACCAACCACATTTGACTCGCATTAATTGTAAGGTTTTTTAATATTTAACTAAGTGAGTTTAGGGATTTTATTATCATTGTTTATTTTCTAAAATTTTGATCTTGGATCTCCAACTACTCATGCCATCAAAATTTGAATCCACAAACAAGAAATTACCAATCTATGACTACAAATTTTACATCCACATCACCTACTTCATTTACATGGTATTCTCCTTTATTTGAACCCACTATCTTTACATCCCCAACCTTGAATGGTCCTACACACTTAATTGACTCATTAAATTCTTTAGATTCCACCCTTACACTAGTTCTTAAGTTTATAATCCTTGTGTCCATTCTATCCTCCACTCCCCTAACATATAGTTGCTTTCATTATCTCTACTCCTTCCACTTCTATAGGAAATTTTAGGTGCTTCAAACACCTCCCAATTTTATGATAAATTTTAAGTTCTTCTAGCAACTCCTAGTTTCATGGGAAATTTTAGGTGCTTCTATCACCTTCCAGTTCTATAGTAACTTTCAAGTGCTTCTAGTACCTCCCAAATCTACTAGAGATTTGAACTTGTCCAAACACCTATAAATCCTACCAGCTTTCATAGTTGGTTTCTCACAAGTAATAAATTTAGGAAATGAAGTTCAAATACAAGGTAAATAAGGTTATTTTATCAATGATGGAATATTATGGAATCATTAGGGATAGAAGGAAAATCTTGAATGAACAGATCAATAAATATGAAGGAGAGAACTATTTAATATTTAAGTAGATTGTGGAGCCTTTAATATCTACTCTTATGAGCTGTATCTAGAATAAATACAAGAGATTTTCAAATCCTTTGATGGATATACTGAGAAACTATAGGCCAAAAATGATAAGAAAGCTGAAGAAGTTTTAAACATTGATTAATCTTTCCTCTCTCTTGAATGTTTTCAAATATTACATTGTCATATTATAATTTCATTTAAAAGGCACAACTATACTTTTTATAACTCTTTTTAAGGAAGATAAAAACATATTTTACACTTTATATTTTTTATAATGTGAAAGTTTCAAAAATCACAAGTGAAAATTACACTTTCCATTTTGACAAATATGAATTGTTGAAAAGTGTGAAATAATGAAGTGCAAATTGCATGGTTCATTTTGGAAAAGTGATAAATAATTAAAAAGTTGTAAAAGTCTCACTTTATTTTTTCAAGTTAGGGTTTTATGCATGAATAAGTAACTTAGAATTATTTTTAAAGTTATATTTTATTTTGAAAGACCATTTCTATTTTGGGCACCTCTTTTTGCATGAAGAAGATATTTTCAGCCACTACAAGATGAAGAAGAATTTCATGGAGATCCAATAGTTCTAGCTGTTAGGTTGTGGAGCTAAAAGCTTCAACTCTTTACAAATAGTAGGAAAAAAAGGTTGCTGAGATCTAGGAGCACCGGCATCGGCATTAGGACTGACGTCGATCGTGACCAGTGCAGAAGTACACTGGTGACAACAGGAAGTCGGCCGATGTCGGCAAAACCAGGCAAGTAGGGACCGGCGTCGGTCGCCTGTGTGTTCTAGAACTGTTCGTTACACGGATAGTTACTTAAGTGAATGAAGAGTTTGCATGTTAAGACCAGTTAGAGTCTTGAGCTGTGAGGATAATTGTCTAAATTAAGAGTCTAAGTTATTGTTTAAGTTAGGGATCTATTTATAGACCCATTGGCATGTATTGTATAAGTATGAGATAGAAAGGAAGAGTTCCTTCTAGTTGTAAGATCATTGAGTTGTAGGTTGTTTCAAGCTCATAGGGGATCTACATGTAAGTTTGGTCTGTTGAATTGCAGGTTGCAGGTTCATGGGAGATCAACTTGAAGTGCTATAGAGTGCTTCGTGTACCGACAGGGTTATTACTGACTGGTTGGAGAGGTGAACACCAATTCTGTGTGTGAGTTGGTTGTTGGGACCATTTTTTGTGTAAGAGAGTGTTGTGTAGAAGAATTACTATACACTTGAGGCATGGGAAACCTCTGTAAGGTGGAAGAGTGTGGCAGCTCTTTGTAGTATTCTTTTCTGTAAAGTGTTAATACAAGATAGTGTATTTTCTCTCATATTCTATGCTATTGATGAATTCTAGTTACTTGTGTTTTTGGTTATTTCCACATATTTAATTGCTTATATTTGGTAATCATACTGTGCTCTTCTGAGGAGCAAGATCCTAACAAGTGGAATTAGAACAGGTGTGTTTGTTCTTGGATTCCCACCCCCTACAATTAGTATCAGAGCTTTTGGTTGGGATACTAACAAATTGGTTTAGATCTAGGTAGTGTGTTTTGATTACAAGTTACTCACAGGGTTTTTGTTTGAGTGGGAGTTGAGCAATGGCAGAAGACAGTAAGCTATGAATGGAAAAGTTTAATGGCAAGAACTACCAATTATGGAGGATGCAGATTGAGGACTATCTATATCAGAAAGATTTGTACTTACCGTTGGGTGGGGTTAATTGCAAACCCTCAGATATGAAGGATGAAGAATGGGAGGTTCTTGATCAGAAGGCTCTGGGATCTATTAGATTGAGTCTTGCATCGTCTGTGATTTCTAGCTTATCACAGTGTAAGACAATGGTGGAGTTGATGGAATCTTTGGCAAATTTATATGAAAAACCCTCAGCTTCTAATAAGGTATTTCTTATGAAGTGTTTATTTAATTTGAAAATGTTGGAAGGTGGATCTGTTCATAGCCATCTTAGTGATTTCCATGGTTTGGTAAACTAGTTAAGTTCAGTCAATATTGTATTTGATGATGAAATTAGAGCTCTCTTAATCTTGTGTTCATTACCTAAAAGCTGGGAAGGTTTGGTAATGGCAGTTTCTAATACTGTGTCTCCTTCAAAAGTCTTAAAAGTGGATGATGTTGTGAGTGTGATCTTGAATGAAGAGATACGTAGGAAAAGCACAGGTGAATCATCAGGAGATGTTTTGAGTGTTGAAGGCAGAGGAAGGCCAAGAGAGAAGATAGAGCGTGGGAGATCAAGGTCGAAGATAGACAAAAGATCCAAGTCCAGGTATGGCAGAATAACCTGCTAGAAATGTGGAAAGCAAGGGCACTTAAAGAGAGATTGCAGATCGGGTGAAGATCAGCATGAAGGACATGGAGAAGAAGCAGATGTTGTGGATTACATTGCATAGGATGCTCTGGTATGTTCTTTGGATAAATTAGAATCTTGGGTTTTAGATTCTGGTGCCTCTTTTCATGCATCCCCACATAGGGAATTTTTTCATGAGTATGTCTAGGGAGACTTTGGAGAAATTTGTGTAGGGGATGGTAAGCCTTATCAGATTGTTGGCAAAGGAAAAGTGAAGCTAAAATTGTAGACAGGTGACACATGGGTTAAAGGAGGTCATGCATGTCCCAGTTCTGAAGTGGAATTTGATTTATGTTAAAAGTTTGAGTGATGAGGGTTGCACAGTAACTCTCACAGTGGACTCTTGGAAGGTTACCAAGGGTACACTTATTGTAGCTAGAGGTAAGAAAGTAGGTACGCTTTATCTATCTACTTGTATTACTGATTCTCTTTCTGGGTTATCTACTTCAGCTGTAAATTTGGAGATGTGGCTTAATAGGCTTGGTCACATAGATAAGAAGGAGATATTTGTTCTTGAGTCAAAGAGTATGCTTTCAGATTTGGAAGGCATGGATCGTGGTTTTTGTATGCAGAAGAAGAAGGTGACATTTCTTGAGGAATCTGATGTTAGTGACAAGAACAAGAAAGCCTTGGTTTTTAAGGAGAAGGTGATAGACAGAGTTCAGCACAAGATGCAGAGGAATTTTGAGCAGAGCAAGGGTGATTTGGACAAGGGTTTGATCCAAAAGGAGCTCATGGGAAAAAGTCAGGTCTCACTAGAAAAACATAGAGACCGATGTCGGTAGGAAAACTGGCGTTGGTGTCCAGACAGGGACCAATGTTAGCTATGTGCAGCCTGACATCGGTGACTCGGGGTAGATAACGACTGGCGTCGGCCAGGGGAAACCGACGTTGATAAGGTGGTGTCGCAGGGAACCAACATCAGTTGGCTGCAGACTGAGATGTGACTGGCATCGGTCACTAAGATGAAATTTGGGTGGACAACTAGCTGTCATGGAGTCTCAAGTGCCCATATGGAGGACTGAAGGCGTAAGTAAGTTCTTAAATTCATCATTTCCCTTCTTTACACTACTTATTGCTCACTTATGGTATAGAACCAAGAAGTTGTTAAAGAAGCAGAACAAGTAGATCCAAGAAACAGTGGGAGCTTGGCATAGATGAGGATGTGATTCCTTGGAGGAGAACCAAACAGGTGTTTTGGGTAGAGTTGCCAGCTGGAAGAAAGCACTGAGAGACGAATGGATGTTCAGGTTGAAGAAGAGCAGAAATGGATACGTGAGATGGAAGATCAGGGTATATGGTCTTGTATTAGCTACAGGGCAATGGAGGTTTGATCATTGTGTTTCTCTTTACCAGGTTGGATAATATTAGCTACATTATCCTATTTCTGTATGATGTGCTTATTGCAAGGTTACATATACAGGTATTGCTGAACTAAAGGTAAAACTAGTTCAGGGGTGTGTCATGGAGAATCTGGGAGCAACAAGATTCCTTGGCATGAGTGTGTTCTAGAGACATGGAGGTCTTGTTGACTTTTTTTCAGGATGATCGTGTGAGACCAGTTAGCACGCCGATGGTTGGACAGTTCACAGAATAGGTGTCTTGATTCACATAATGAGGTTAAGTGCATGGTATGTACTAAACCTGAGTTTTCCCAAGTAGTGGGAGTTGTCACAAGTTTGGAGTCAATTTGGGAAAGTAATACTGAAGGGCAGTTCAGTGGAACCAACAGCAGGTGCACATGCTATGCAGGGTCAAGTTCTATTTCTACATGGTTGTAGATGTAGATGTGGCAGGTAATTTGGATGACAGGTTTTGCACTACAGGATTTGTGGTGGTTGGTCTTTAAGAGTGATCTTGAGGAGGGATACAAAGCCAAGGGAAAAAACTAGATGGAGTACAGGTACAGGTACAGGTTGCAGCTATTTATCTCCAAGTGGGAGATTGTTAGGTTGTGGAGCTAAAAGCTTCAACTCTTTACAAATAGTAGGAACAGAAGGTTGCTGAGATCCAGGAGCACCGGCATCGGCATTAGGACCGACATCAGTCGTGACCAGTGCAGAAGTACACTGGTGACGGCAGGAAGTCGACCGACATCGGTAGAACCAGGCAAGCAGGGACTAGCGTCAGTCACCTGTGTGTTCCAGAATTGTTCATTACACAGACAGTTAGTTAAGTGAACGAAGAGTTTGCATGTTAAGACCAGTTGGAGTCTTGAGCTGTGAGGATCATTGTCTAAATTAAGAGTCTAAGTTATTGTTTAAGTTAGGGATCTATTTATAGACCCATTGGCATGTATTGTATAAGTATGAGATAGAAAGGAAGAGTTCCTTCTAGTTGTAAGATCATTGAGTTGCAAGTTGTTGCAAGCTCATAAGGGATCTACATGTAAGTTTGGTCTATTGAATTGTAGGTTGCAGGTTCATGGGAGATCAACTTGAAGTGTTATAGAGTGCTTGGTGTACCGACAGGGTTATTACTGACTGGTTGGAGAGGTGAACACCAATTCTGTGTGTGAGTTGGTTGTTGGGACCATTTTTTGTGTAGGAGAGTGTTGTGTAGAAGAATTACTATACACTTGAGGCATGGGAAACCTCTGTAAGGTGGAAGAGTGTGGCAACTCTTTGTAGTATTCTTTTCTGTAAAGTGTTAATACAAGATAGTGTATTGTCTCTCATATTCTGTGCTATTGATGAATTCTAGTTACTTGTGTTTCTGGTTATTTCCACATATTTAATTGCTTAAATTTGGTAATCATACTGTGCTCTTCTGAGGAGCAAGATCCTAACAAGTGGAATCAGAACAGGTGTGTTTGTTCTTGGATTCCAACCCCCTACAATTTTATATTTTTTATAATGTGAAATTTTCAAAAATCACAAGTGAAAATTACACTTTCCATTTTGACAAATATGAATTGTTGAAAAGTGTGAAATAATGAAGTGCAAATTGCATGGTTCATTTTGGAAAAGTGATAAATAATTAAAAAGTTGTAAAAGTCTCACTTTATTTTTTCAAGTTAGGGTTTTATGCATGAATAAGTAACTTAGAATTATTTTTAAAGTTATATTTTATTTTGAAAGACCATTTCTATTTTGGGCACCTCTTTTTGCATGAAGAAGATATTTTCAGCCACTACAAGATGAAGAAGAATTTCATGGAGATCCAATGGACTCTTTTTAAGGAAGATAAAAACATATTTTACACTTTATATTTTTTATAATGTGAAAGTTTCAAAAATCACAAGTGAAAATTACACTTTCCATTTTGACAAATATGAATTGTTGAAAAGTGTGAAATAATGAAGTGCAAATTGCATGGTTCATTTTGGAAAAGTGATAAATAATTAAAAAGTTGTAAAAGTCTCACTTTATTTTTTCAAGTTAGGGTTTTATGCATGAATAAGTAACTTAGAATTATTTTTAAAGTTATATTTTATTTTGAAAGACCATTTCTATTTTGGGCACCTCTTTTTGCATGAAGAAGATATTTTCAGCCACTACAAGATGAAGAAGAATTTCATGGAGACCCAATAGTTCTAGCCACATCATATCATGCCATGATATGCCAAAGATCATGCCCACCTAATGCATTTAATTTTATATCCATTACAAAAGTCCAAGATGCCAACCATAAACCAAATCACCTTTTTTTGCATGAGGGGTTTTAGATTTGCATGATTTTATTTATTGGGCATTCAAGTTTTGTTAACTACATCTCATCTATGAGAGGTTTTGTATAAAAATGGGTAGAACCTATGGCCAAATCTATATTTTTGTTCCTAGTTATATTTTCTACATTTTAATATATTTACTACAAGTTATAAACTTTAGAGAGAAATAAATTTGAAGATTTATCATTCTTATCTTGAGAGATCCTATGTGTGTGCAATATATTTGATTATTTATGAAATATTTGTCTCTTTGTTTCAGTCTCAATAAATTAATCTATGGTATTTTACCCTCTTGAAAATATTGGTTGGAATAAATATCTTTTCCCTTTTATGAAAAATAGCTAAAATACTACCTCTGATTTCTCATCTATATAAGTTTGTGCTGGAATGAATTCAACATAATTTATACTCTATTATATTCATAAAGTAAGCATTAAAATCCAATATAAAATATTTGGTGCAATCACCATATTTTATGTTGTTCTCAAATTTCAATTCTTTAACCCTTTTCCCTGTCAAAACCCTAGTTCAAGATCAAAAATCACTAAAGAGAAATATTTTCATAAAATTGGTATTTGATTAGTTTGCATTATATTTAATGAAAGGAAGTCAACTTTCTTTGGAGATCAACCTTAATTCACCAAATTCCCATGGATTTAGAGGTTTTTCCATTATATCATTAGGAACTTTCACAACAAGCTATAAAATAAATATAGGTGTAATCCTATGTGATAAAAATAAGATATATACCCTTCTCCTATACATGACAATGAATGAAGCTAATATAATTGTTAGGAACTTTTGCATCCATGAAACATTCACTATGACAATCAATGACAATAATATATCATTATAGCTCCTTACCTGATGAGTCCCTATAGACATCACAAAAAATACCTTATAGATCACTCTATATCTTGGTCATTAGTATACTCTTGTATCACTACTCTCTGACTAGTAATTGACAACCTCATAATCCTATAGACATCTTCTAAGGTGACAATCATCTCCCCTATAGGTAGCCAAAAATTACTGGTATATGTGTCCCACCTCTCACATAATTTTGTCATCATATGTTCATCCTAGGGCATAGGATATAATGATGCTACGTGACCTAAACTACATCGATCTACCACATCCATATCCCCATCTATCAAGGGAAATCCTTGTAACATATCCATCATCTAACCACTTTAGAACTCTCTCATGTGTACATCCACCTACAAAATATAACCAAATTTGACAATAACATCATAGAATATTAGGTAAATATATAATAATAATCATAAAATACCATTCAACAACAAAAACCACCACAAACTAGGACTAGTAGACACTATCACTACATATGGGACACTAGTGTCATACCTAGGACACTAGTGTTATGTCTTGGAAACTAGTTCCATTATTAGGATAATAGAGCCACATTTCTAAAAATGACCATATACTATAAAATTTTCACTAAAAAAATAAAAAATTTACTAAACTATGTCAAAATTAGAAAAAACAACAAGTTCATTACCAGGGTAGCCCCCTCTTTGGCCTAGATAAGCACCTCCACCTCCTCATAATAGGTCACACTCACTCCTTATCTCCTCAACATGTTATATAGATTATAAAAAAACAATAAATATCAATTAAAATGAGTTCTCAAACAAATTGAACAACCTATTTAAGTCACATTTTAAAAATTCTACCCTAATAAGGTTGACCTTGTGCACCAATTTTTATAACTAGTACTAAATTCTTCAAAATGTGATATCTATAAAAATATAACTCTGATTTGTGATCCATTTCTTGTGTATATGACTTGACCCCAAGGTACCTCACCATATATTATTTTTAATAATATCTTGATCATATTCAAATTTATAAAATGACAACCTATATTCCTTTAAATAAACTCAATATAGAACAAAGGTCTATCCCACTACCAATTTTAAAAAACTAGTTCTATCATAATTAACAAAATATTCAAACCTAATAATAACATTACCCTGACTAACTATCACCACAATACAAGTCTATATCACTTTTGGTTAGACACCCTTACCATAGTTTTGGATCTCTCACCAAAAGGAGTGGCATATACATCCAAATTAGTTCAAATGCATATACACACAAATTCACTCATATACATATATTCAAACATATTAGTTTACTTAGATATATAGTTTGACTCAAATATATAAAAAATTAGACATATAGGTTTACTCAAATACACATATTCATATACACAGGTGTAATTAGACACATAGGTTTACTAAGATACATAGTTTGACTCAGATATATAGATATTTAGTCACATAGGTTTAATCATATGTATAGTTTGACTCAAATGTTTGCATATTTAGACATACAAGTTTACTTAGATATATAGATGTAATTCTACATATAGGTTTACTTATATATACAATTTGAATTAGATAAATGGATATTTAGACACACATGTTCATTTATATTTACAATTTGACTCAAATATACAAATATTTAGATACATAATCACATTACTTAGATATCAGGTTTGGTTTTATGATGGAGGGTACATGTCTTTTATTTCATAGGGATTCACTAAATCATATAGATGGAATGAAAAGCTATTCCATTCTCTATGTCGAGATTACTAGGTTACACTCATATCATCACTAGGATGTCACCAAGATACCACTAGGTCTTTACCAATTTAGGTCACATGATTGTCTACAATGATTGATCCATAGCCTTCCATCAGAACTAAATTATGAAATCAAAGTGAAAGTTTTAACCTCAATTTTCAATTTATATACTCAGATTTAGTCTAGATATCAAATTGGTGGACAACAGAGATTATTTTTCCACATCTTTAAGTTATATACTTAGATTTAATACACATATCAAAGTGGGGGAAATCGGGCCTTATTTCTCCACATATTCATTTTACATACTTAGATTCACTATAGATATTAGGATGGAAGAAAATAGGGTTTTATTCCTTAGGATTCAATTCACTATTTAGATTCAATACAGGGGGCACCCACATCATGTATTTATTCTTCACATACTTCACTCCAACTCATATCCACTTTTTTGTCTAAGAAGTGGGATAGGTATAGAGCACATATACATAGGTAAGTATAGGTACATGTTTCTCTTTTTCTTTTACTCTATTATTTTCATTTAATTTCATTACTAGAATAAAAGGAGGGAAAATGTATACACCCTAATTTGTTCAATCAACTGCAAGTACTATGTATTTTATTTCTCTTTCACATGAGGATCTTAGTGATGAATATATCCCTTATTTTTATGGTTATTTGATGTCTTTAGGTCTTTATTATGTCTTTTTTTCTCTATTAATTTCACCCCCAGTGGTCCTGAGTCATTCCCTCTTAGTCACAGGGGCCCCTAGCCTATTCTACCTAGTCTTAACTCCATTTTTAGATCTTAGCACACTAGCACCCTTATTTTGATAGTAACACCATATGGTGTTAGTTTATAACTATTTTCATGAGTGTCTAAAGATCATTTTCTCTTGTGTTTTGGGTCTTAAGCCTCTCTTGATCCTTCCCTTATGTTTTTTATCCCTCCTTTGTGTCTTTTCTACTAGTGAATAATGTCTTACACTCAAATCAAAGTTCATTATATATAAGGAGCCTCACAAGGAATTTTACATATATAACTTACTATATTATCACATAATTACAATAAATCAATCAATAGTAAAAATCAATACACTACATATTACTCAACTATCACATCTAGACTTGCATGCTTGATCAAATAAGGGTCTAATCAAAAGTAATTCTATCATATTATGTGCATTGGTTATGCACATTCCATAATAAATAACTACATGTGATTTGAAACCCCTAGCATTGGGTTTAATGTAGGTAGTATCCAAGAAAATAGGGTTTTTGCTATGTGCAATATTAATATCCCACAACCCAATTTTACATTTGTTTTTCATTTTATTTGATTGTTGTTACATGTGTGATGATGTTTATTAGGGTTTTGAAAGATATTTTGGAAAAATAGTGATAGGTGATCTTATAAAAGTTATAAAATAATATATAGGTCCTTCAAGCTCTCTTTTAGATTTCCTAAAAGTTTTAAATAGCTCCTCTAAGAAGGACACTAGTGCCATAATTAGACAATAGCACGACATGGCACTACTATCCTCATAAGGGCACTACTATCAAAAGTTTTATTTCAACTACAATAACAAAATTAAATATGTCTAACTAATCTCAAATCTTATTGTGACCTCCTAAGTTTTATAAATACCTATTCTGATCTAAATAAGTACACTTTATTTACATCTTTACTATTTTGGGAAGAACTTATCAAATCAATTATTTCCTATATTCATTTCAAGTTATTGTAATATTCAACCCTTTAACAACCTATGATATATATATATATATATATATATATATATATATATATATATATATATATATATATATATATATATATATATATATATATATATATATATATATATATATATATATATATATATATATATATATATATATATATATATATATATATATATATATATGCTAAGTCCTAAATAGTTAAAACACCTATATCAAACTCAAACTATGTGTGAAACACATGTTTATATATAAAATCACTAATATAATATCTACCAACATGGAACCAACAACATATATGCCAAGGAGCCAATATAACATGTAAATGCTAAATACTTTTTTTGGATTTTTAAAGTTTTTTAATTTTTGGAATGTTTTAGGTGTGGAACCATTTATTCCAACATGTCCTCAAATTCAAGGTCTAAGCCACTACATGGTGGCCTTATTTACTAAAAGTGCTTATATTACCTTATTACAAATTATTTTATATTTGTTAGTAACTGTCTACTAGTAGCTATTGGTATTTAATTGATATCATATCCATCATGTAGGATATAAATTTCTTTGTTTTCATGCTAGAAAATAAGGTATTGATTTATAATACTAATAATTTACTTCATATCATTTGGTCAATGTTTTCTAAGATCTAAAGTGAAATGTGGTTATTTATCTATTGCCCATATATAAAGGTCCACTACCTTTGGTCCACACATAATGGGTAGTATAATGTACCAAATAGATATTAGGAAATATAGATAATAGTGTCACTCATGTATATCATGTCTAATATGATATAGTGTAGTAATACTATATGATGTGTTCCAAGTGTTTTTATCCACCTTAAGATGTTGGTAATAATCCCCATTTACATTTTTAGTAACATTGAAGGCTCCATGCCTTTATCATTTATAACGATGGTTATATTTTTAAGAATTAGAAGTATTAAATGTTTCTCTTTTCATAGACACAATTTGAATGTGTCATTCATTATTGCATTTCTAAATTTGGTTTTTAAATGACTCACATTGGTTTTTAGGATGGCCAATGATATAATGATAATGACAATATAGTAATCCTTTTTTAGAAATAAGAATGCCATGTGTGCTATGTTAGGTAGAAGGTAAAGATATCATCCTATGTTCACGTAACATAAAAAATATTGTAACCATATTATTTTGGTTTGATATGATTTACAAATTTTATTTTTGAGTATTATGGGAGACCTCCAATTTATTTACATGATGTATCTACATTTGACCCTATAAAATTGACTTAATGTGTAAAACCACAAAGTATGTATAAAATAATAGGCATTTACATGCTCATATATTATATTTGATTTTCCCTTATTTGTATTTGGTTATGTATCCTCTAAATATGGATTTATCTTATATTTACCCATAGGATTCAATAGGTTACGTGAAATATGCTCAGGTGGATCAAAATTTAATTTTTAAAAGTTTCTCATTTGTCATATTATACGCAAAATTATCATCACTATCATAGTAATTTGAAACATGGCCATATTTATACTAAGTATTGACCAATAAAAGAAGTTCAAATTTTAGATTTTTTTGTGATTTTAGTATTATTGGTTCCTTTGTTAATGGTTCTTATTCTTGATATGAATCCATGTTCACATCAATGTGTAATGCCTTATTTGCATCTAGAGATAATGGAACAATTATTCGTGAATCACCAATTTCATATGTTTGAATATTCTCAAAAGGAATAAATTATGTAGGTGGTATAATTGTAGGAATTCCCTCTATATCAAAATTTATCATTTTATAAAATTTGAATGGATCATCATAAGCATGCATTGTTAATAAGGTCACATCATGTATGAATTTCACACATCAATATAAATTAGATGGTATAATATCCATTATATGTATCCAAGGTCTACCTAAAATTAAATTATAATATAATGATTGAGATATTACTTGAAAAGTTGTTGAAACCATTTTTGGCCCTTATGTGACATCCAACATGATTTGGCCAATTGAAGGGCTATGTGAATTATCAAATCCTTTAATATTTATAAATTATTTTTGGATAATATTAGTGCTAATACCCATGGTGGTTAGGAAATTTGTGCTACAAATGTTTAGGCCCAATCTATTATCAATAAACACTCTTTTTATTCCCTTGTTATGCATAGTAAATTGTATAAACAAAGGAAAATCTTGGTCAATAATATCTTTGGATGGTAAATATGTGAGATCAAAGATAAAGAGTTTTTAGTTATTCTTGAGGTCTTAAATAATATTCACAAATTAAGTTGCTTCAATATTTCTTGGAACTTGAGTATCAAATAATGCTTCATATAGGATATATTTATAAAGAGTTGATTTCTTTATAAGTTTAAATATTAAGATCTTAGCATGTGTGTTTCTTAATTAGTCAACAAGGTCATATCCCTTAGATTTTATCAAAAATTTAGGCTTAAGATGAACCTATTATATATTAATAGGTGGTTAATTAGGCTGGACACATTTATTTTTTGATTAGGAAAAACATGGACCATATAATCTAATATAAGTCATGGGTGAATAATAGGTGTGAGCTAGTGGTTATCACTCGAATAAGATCTAGGTGGAATAAATGGTAAAGAGCATGCACATTGGCATCTAGATATTGGATCTATAGTATTAAAAAAGGAGTTATGAAGATCTAATAAATATTAATTTTATTTTAAAACCCTCTCATTATAGTGATGTATCTATTTATTTCATTAAATTATGGGTCTAATTAAGTTATTATAATAAAAATGATAGCTATAATCATAAATTAGAGCCTGAAATGGGTTGTAGATGCATCAATATTACACATATTTATCATAAAATGAAATATAATTTATAATTTTTGAAATCTTGTTGAATAAAAAAAATTAGAAATTAACAATAGTGAATCAATAAACCCTAGATCCATATCTAGGATTGTGGGGACCAAAGGTCCAATTCACCAAATATTTAACCCTAAATTGAGATGGATAAATATAGTATAGGGTTAAGAGTATATAAATGAATAATCATGAGAGTGATAAATAGATATATATATATATATTAGGATAATTAATTACAAACTTAGATAAACAATATCTAAATTTAAATACTAAGATATGTTTAAAATAGTAAGTATACCTAGTGATTGATGTTGAAATAAATGAAAACAAGAGTACTTATCTCATCAAATCTATCCATTTAAATCTAATATGGAACATATTATAAATACACTAGATTTTTGACTTGGATTATTCTTTAAATTCTATAAATCTACACCATGTGGCTTTAAACACTTGCATCGACCTTGAATGGTTGTATCAATGCTTTTGTATAACTTAAATGCAAGTGTATAGTATAAAATACATACTAGATCTTGATGCAACCACCTAGGATATTATAGGTTTTGTGTTTCCTTCACTCTGGTGAGCTTAGATCTATATCATGAGCTATTACTCCTTGTCAAATAGTAAAACCCAAGTTTTTCATCTTCATAGTGACTATGGGAAAAATGGGTTAGTGGGATCAAGATATCAAGCTTACCCAAAATACCCCTATGTCAGTGGGTACTACCTACATATCCATTAATTTGAAGAGGGCCTTAGACTAATGTGGTTATCCTATAATGTGTTGGATTGTGTGTGAATAAGGGTGAAATATGTGGAAATCAAATATAATAATGACCCATCTTGTAACCTAGAAAGTATGGCTCATGGAATGTTCTTTTAGTACTTCAGACCTATATATGAGTTTTCCCTATGAATGATATTAAAATAGGAAATAATAGGGAAGTTGTGATCACTTGAATACCTGATTTAGTGCTTTTGGTAAGATGCATTATGAATTTTTAGGTCTATGCTAGGTGAAGAATGAATTAGGGTTGATATTGTATATATATCTCTCCCTTTTGGAAACATATCACATTAAATCATCTAGTCTAACCATAGGGATACATTTAATTTGGAAATTTTATGACTGTATGGCATTAGACACTTGCATTAGAATAGGATGCTTACATTGACATAAGTTTCTAACTAGGATACCAGTTTATGGGAAGATAGAAAAGAGGCCTAGGTCCCAAAATTGTAGAGACAAAAAAAAAAAGGTTTACAACACTCTAAACATTATAAAAGTCTTGGGTCACCTAAATAACATTGGTCTAACTAAGAGATAATAAATTAGCATAGATATATAGTGTATAATACCAAGGTACATCCATGATATAGAAGCTGAAGGTACATCCATGATATTTATTTTCCAAGTGTACAAGATCGAGGTGGTATATAATTTAGATTTAGTGTCTACACTATTCTTCTTGGTCATTTCTATAAATAGTAAATTGTAATTGAACATTTAGTTTTACATTCACATATGCATAATTTAATCTATCTAGATATTCATATTTTATACCTATTTAGATCATTAATTTAAAATAATGTAGAATATCTAGTTGGAGCATGTTAAAAATTCATTGAAATAAAAAAATCAAAAATTAAGAAAAAATAAAATATTAAAAAATATATAAAAATAGGACCTATGCATGAGATGTTTTACTGGTGCACATAATTTATTAATTTTATTTATCATATACACGGTGAATTCCATATTTAGTTTATATGCTCATGATTTTCATGGTATAAATGTGTAGACACTAACATATAGTATTAAATATTTGGAAATGTTAGTTTTTACCTACCTTCAATTTACATGACTTATGCGTACACATATAGATCTAATTTTCCATTTTCTCACATCCATATGATTTTCATGGGTATGAACTTCCCAATTTGATATTTTCCACTATTATATTCCCTAGTCTTTCTCTAATCTATTCAAATTCATTTTTAGACTATCTCCTATCATCAAATTGACATGTATGTTTTCTAGACAAATCCATTAGACTTATATTATTCTAAAATTCTTGACAAATCTAAACTTGATGGACTTGTCCTACACCAAGTAATAATTGATTTTAAAATTAAAATAATTCTTAGGGGTTGGCCCATAAATTTCACATGCCAATGGTGTGAGAAAGTACCCAAACATTCCCACATAAACATATAATAGGTTTATACCTATTCCTAGTTGGCATTTTTCAAAAAAAAAAACTACTATACATATATGCACATTCAAAGGGTCTACCCTATTATTTGAAATCTAGACATTAATCACATGGAGTTGGTATTAGACAAATCTAATGCATGATAAAGTTATTTCAAAGTTGTCATTTTACAAGTCTTGAAATCTAAATTATAGTTTTCATTAATTGAATGAACACAATTGCATACATACAACTAACAAGATAAATACATGCAATTTGACTTCCCTCTTTGGATTATTGGATATGTGGTAATTATAAACCATTTATTGGGGACTGGTTGGGGTCAACTCAAACTAGCTTTCCCCCCATTTTTAGACCTAAACCTAGTGTTGAAAGTAAACCTAGGGATTTAGAGAGGAGATAGGTTTATGGAATTGTGCATATAGTTAGTCCTTGGAATCATACACAAATATAATTTACAAGTGGCCACATCATCTTGTGTAGAAATAGAGAATTGAAATCCACTCAAAATAATATATTAGGTTCTAGATGTTAAAACTAAATGGTACCATCTAGAGATTGACAAATTTGTCTAGGCATATCCATATATACAGTTCTTGATCCCAATGAGTCCTAATATAGTTTCATCTATTTTTTACCACATTCCATTTTTATCAAACCTATAGAGTACATTAAAATTATAAATATTTTATATTTTTATATATTTTATATTTATATCAACTAAAATAAATAAAAACAAAATTTTCCACTTATATTTAGATTTTTATTTATTGTCATATTTCATATAATATGAATTAGTTCAAATGTCTATCTTATAATATCACATAAATAAAAATAAGGTAAAAAAACATTATTAAGATGCATAATAGATAGGTTACATATGATATATTTTCATATGAATGTGTGATATTATTCACACCCATGAGCAACCATTCTATATTGGAGGCATGCTTACATTTGTGGAATTTTTACAAAATTTTCAGGTTGTATCTTATTTATTGATCCATTGATCATAATAGAATCTTATACATGAATTAATATTTTCCATAATTTCCATAGTGTTATTTCATATGGATATTGTGCTTTTTAATACCAGATGATGACATTGATTGATTATGCAAACTAACATTCCTTGATTTGTGCATGCTTAACATATATAATTATGACATTGTGTGATTATTAATGTGTTTTATACTAAATATTATACAAGTGAGTTAATTGTTTATTGACATGTCACATGTCATTTTATATCATAGGATCCTCTAGTAAAAGTCATGGCCATGTTATGTTCATGTTGGGTCAGAGTCAATTCATATCTTGAGTGTTTGTGTGTTTCATGATCATGATATTATGTGTATGTGTGTGTTTACATATATGATTGATACTAAACTTTGTTCCATGATTTATATCATGCATGATTATATTATGTGTGATGTTTTTATTTATATCATGCATCTATTATGTTATTTATTACTAGATTCCTAATTTATACATCTATTTAGCATGATACTTATATTCCCATTTTCTTAGACTACACATTTCATACATTTTTTGAGTATCAAACATTTATATGATGACATATATTATCATGCTTGTATATATAATTTTCATGATTATATTTCTTATATAACACATGTTGTACATAGTTTGAATATACTAGATCTAGATATTTTTAGGAGCTACTAATGACTATAGATAAAACCTATCCAATTTTTATAATGAGATGGTTTTGCCATTTATGGACTAGTTTTACCAACAATTTTTTTATTAGGATAAATATCAGCAATGAAACTCATACAATGATAAATTCTACAAACTAAATAATGGAGCTATTTATGACATAATCAAACCCGAATGAAAAAAATGTTTAATTGAATCATACCAACATTTATTGGGGCTTTTTACTCATTTATGTACTTTATTTTATATTATATAATTACTTTTTCAATTAAGAAAAGTGAAAATATTATTTCTCTCCCAATTTATTGCATCCAAAAAGGGGTGTATTATGGGATTATCTTAGAGATTCATGCCATGATAAATAGATAGTTCACACTTTGGATAAAATTTTATGATTCTGATGGGACATATTCAACATATTAGATAGATTGATATATATGTGAGGTATATATGGGAAATTCTACATGATTATGAAAAAATATTTGGGATATTCTATGACATTTTGAGATAGACTATATGGGTCAAATTCAGCAAGATTAAATAGATTTATCAGATAGAGAAGTTTTAGAAACCATTATTTAATATTATGATAGATATATTATGGAATTATATATCACTTTGATGTAAAATTACATTAAATTTGGGCATGAATGTGGTTCATACAAACACTTTTATATTTATATATTATGAACTGATGGGGAACATTGGTCCTATGTAAGCACAATGGATCTATATTCTATTTTTAACTATTTATACTCATATATAATACTTATTTAGGGTCCCATTTTGACATAAAAAATTGTTTTATGGTTCCAAATTTACATACAAACTTGATTTCATGGTTATAAAAAATAATTATTACAATATTCGAAGTAGTGTTTCAAGTTTTTGCATCATTCAACTTCTATCACTCTTCCTTCTATAATGGTGGTTGAGGACTTAACACCTTTCAACTCATGGTTTAAATATTCAAATTTACTTGGGGCATAATCACCCCATAAAGTTTTCTAAACAATTTTAACATGTGGTATCTTGGTTTGGATACCCTTAGGTGTATTCATTAATTGGATTTTTAATTTCATATAATTCAATTTCTAACTTATTTAAGATTTATCACCTTAAGAAGACATTTATATATGAATGTTTAATTCAAGGTTTTTCATGGATAAAATGGGACATTCAAGGCATAAATGTCAATACCAAGTGGAGATATCACAAGTATGTTATTTATCTTTTTATCATTTTATTCTAAAAATTTTAGTACTAGATTAAAAGGAGGGATATGTGGGCACCTACATTTGGTATTAGACACTTTAGGGACAAATTTTTTGTATAATTAGATATTTCACATACATTTGAATCTTATTTTCACTTTCCCATAACTATATACCCACTTATTGCTTTAGATAACCTAATTTACTAGATATACATATTCAAGAGCACCCTAATCTTTGTAAGAAATTTCTAAAATCCTAAATAGACTATCTCCATATATCAAATCATTGATTTTCACTCCCATGATAATACCTAAAATATCTTGATAGTTTGGTTTACTACATGTGTCTTCCTCTTCTGATAGAGTCAAAGAACATTTAAAAAATATTAAACTTAATAAGTCTCCATTAGGTCAGTTTGAGCATGTTTCATGGATTGGTCATAATATTAAATATTGAATAGTTAGCTATAAATAAAAATAAATTTTAAGGTTATACTAATTTTATCACTAAATGGAAATCAAATTGAGAAATAAATTATCACTCTCTTGATACATTATAAAAAATACATACATATGTGAATATCCCTCAAAAGAGTATCCCTATAGAAAAGTTTTAATATGTACAAGATAAAAGTTACATGATGCCAAGTTCTAAAATCCAATATTTATATTACATTATCATGATCGTGATGCTACAAATCTAAAAATAAGTGGGATAACTATATGTGGTTTGAGTCCTATTCACTGTATTGAAAAGCAAGAAATGTTCAGTAACTCATTAGAGAGTGGTTGGGGTAATCCAACTTAACATAGTAACCCATTATTGATAGGTCATATTATGGTTGAAATTATGATTAGGGTTTTAAATTAAGGATAAATAAAATAGGGATCAATGCACATAACTAAAGGTGAGAGAACATGAAGCATCTATAGGTGTATTCACAAGTGTCTGAGGCATCAAAGACCTACATAGTTAAGATGGAAAATGCTAACATATCCTAGATATTACCAATCATCTTAAGGGTCTAAATTTCATGACATATCCTTGATATTACCAAATGTCATAAGGATCTAAATTAAACTAACAAATACGCATATAGTTTTAACTCATATTTTATGATTTGAGTGGTTATAAAGTAGACATAATATTTTCAAAAATAGTGATAGTCATAGTGAGCAATAAAATATAAGGATAAGATAAAGTTATTTTTCAATTAAAAATAAACAAAGTGAAATATTAGTATACCATTTTTAATTTATATTTATATGACTATTTTCATATTTTAAATAATGTAAATATTTATAGTTTTACTCTATTTTTTTCATATTAATCATAAAATAAGTAAAACACTTAGAAATTACAATATTTGAAATGGTTATATGGATTTAATTCTAAGTCCATTTGTCTAGGTATAGTTAATATTGGTCTAAACCAATGAATATTTGTATTATTATTTAATTTTTAAACTTGAAACCTCTTTGTGCACCCAAAAAATAACCTTCACCCAATATTTCTACCCTTTTGGTGTCACTATTTAGACTATATAATTTAGCCCAAACACTATTGCACATCCTAAAATCACTCTTCATCCAATCATTTTCCTTTTCTAGTGACATTATTTGAACCATAATGTAATGGACTTCATAGTCTATTTAAGATAAAATCTATAGACTGAATAATGGTTTCATTCTTCCTATTTCACCAAATGGGATCACTTATCTCTATCCACTTTTCCCATTTCTCACTGTTGGAAGTTAACAAACACACTTTTTTCCTAAATTTGAATTCAAAGTCACCTATAATACCTAGATAAGTGTTATAGGTCATTTCACATAAAAACATTAGATATTTCATATCTAACATTATATTTTGAAGCACTTATGGTGTACATTTAAAAGTTATTTTGTTAATTAAATTTAATATTTTTAAATTTTTTTTGTTTCCATCCTATGGTCCTAATAAATTATCATCTTCCCATTGAACACATGACTCAAAGTGTAATATTTTACCTTAACACTCTAAAATAAAAAATATTCAACTATTTCATGTATATAAGAAGTCTTGATAAAGGCCAATGAGATGTGGGTGAGTTGGTGTGATCACATAAAACTGGTATTTGAGTGATAAAAGTGCTACTTGAGACTACCTATTCCTATATTAGCCATAGACCTATCCTAGAGCCTATTATAAGCCTTTATAGCCTTGATGTGGGTCATAAGCATCCCTAGTCAGCTCAAACATAGTCTAAGACCCTTATTTCCCAATCCTGGCCCTTCATGCCAAGTGTTCTGCTAGATGGACATTAGTGCCACATTAAGGACACTATATCCACTTGGCACTAATGTCCCTAAAATGGTTCTTATGTCCTTTACCTTAGATTCCCTAAACAAATATATTTTTAAAATTTAAAACCCTCATAAGATTGGCCTAATATTTTATTATCTACACAAGTAAAAAAACACTATAAATACTTGAATTTTATCCCTCTATAAAATAGATGGAAACTAGATGCAAAAAACCTATTCAAACATTAAATAAGTTGAATAAAATCAAGGTTATTAATCCATACTTTTACATACTACCATATATAGCAACCCTAAGCTCAATTTTTATAGATTTGAAATCTCAAGCACACTCAAGGAACTCAAGGAAACTATCATATTATCATCACTTTAACTTTTACTATCACTTAGGTGGGGAGAAATAAATTAGACTTGATCCCTCCTTAAAGTATTAGTATGTAGGCAACTCTCTTCATAGCGGGTTGTTAAGGATGTCCAACCTATCCTAATAATGAACACACTTTTTATCTCATCCCTCACTTAAAATAAATATTAGGGTTTTCATCATAAATTATATATGATAGGCGTAATAAAAATTTCTAAGCTTTTTGCATGTAAGAACAAAACCTAGAAACATAGACATAGGCAAACCCAAAAGTTTGAGATATTCCTACACAGAAAACATTGGAGATATTATCAAGTCACTAGTGTCACATGGTATCTTTGTCTAAATGTGTTACTACTATCTAGGAGGGGTTATGATATATTTATCTAGTTTATGACACTTAGACCAATTCTTATTTCAATTTCTAACACTCAAATCATCCATGTCATGTGTTTTTTAGATAAGTAATTATTTTCACATATTTATTACTATTTTTATAAAGTTAAAACTAGTTAACATATGTAAAACATTAGTGGTTATTTTATTCATATTATGTACATAATTTATAATATTCATTCATTTAATCAAACATAGGATTTACATTAAGCTAAACCCTAAAAGGTATTTTTTTTTGGTGAAGTTGACTTACTTCAAACATTTCTCAAACACTAACCCTAGATGCTCCTAGGGTTTGTATCATTTTTTAATATTTTCATTAGCTTATTTAATTTTTTTATATTTCATATATTATATTTTAGTAGCTCTATTCCAATTTATTTACTATATGCCATCTAAAAAACTCTCTCTTCTATTAAGAAAAAGTTCTAGACTATGTGGTAATCTTATAGATGATATTTAGATTATTTATATTTAAGCCTATAACATGGATAAGGGACCTATTATAAATCCATTTATTTATCCTTAACACCTTTATTATGTGGATTTAAATGATAATGCATCTAAATATGAACAATACAATCAAGAATAAGATGATACACAAAATTGAAATTAGGACTCTATCCCTCTAATTAACAATGATAACATGATTGTCAATAAAGATGAGGTATTAAATAGCTTAAAATATATAATATAGGAATAACCCCTTGATCATGCATAGATCCTACAGTCCATATTGGAAATTAAGAACAAATCATATAATGGTCAATCTTCAACTCCCCTAGTTAATAACATTGTTACACCTATAGTGGGTCCAACTCAATTAGCACAACCTACAATTATAATTAAAAAACCTATAGTGATAGATACACCTCTTGTGGCTAGTTCCTCCACTCTATATGTACAATCCATTATGCATGAGGTTCATACTCTAGACTAAGGTGTTACATCTTGATAATGAATCCACTAGGCTATCACATGCCTTTGATTCTAATATTATCTTGCATACACCTTTGACACACCAGATAGATATAATTACCTTGAAATATAGATTCATGGAACCTAAGCTTACATTATATGATGGAAAGGGTGACCTAGAGCATCATCTTAGAGATTTTTATACAACATGTTTAGATTAAATATCCAATGATTGGATTATCATAAATTTGTTTCCATGTAGTTAAAGGGATTGTTCCATACAATGGTTTTATGATTTAAAAAATCAATCTATCACATAATTAAATCCTTCTATAGGCATGTTTTTAGCACACTTCTTCATCAATATCAGTGACAAGATATCATATGTCAAAGTTACATAGTAGAAATAAAAGTCAAAGGAACCCATCATAGAATGTCTTATAATACAAGAATATATTATTTAAATTGACTATCCACATTGTAGAAAAATATATTTAGGACATCTTAAAATAGAGTATTTTACAAGTATTATAAAAATCTATCTTTCAAAATAAGTTTCCTCTATTCACATATTTGTGCTACACTGTAAAAGAGAGGTCAAACTTTTATCAATGGACAAACTAAAATATTACAATGGATAAAAATCAATTTGTAATATTTAAAATAACATCCATATAAGGTAAGGGACATTGATACCAATAGTGATCAAAAGGCCATAGTTAACTTAGCTTTAGAGCCATTTTCTTGCTTGGTTTTATCCACTCCTTAGCACTAAATCTTCACCAACCTTTTGGAGTCACCATCATATGTTTTATAGCAGCTCTTGTAATGCAATTTTATATCTATCCCTCCCATATAAAATTTTTATATCACATAGCCTCTTCCAAATAAGTATGATTTTAATGCATTCTTTGAGTATCATAGGGCATTAGGCCATACAAAAAATAGATGCATAAACCTAAAACATAAGATACATGATTTGATTGAGGCTAACATTATTGATGTGAGAAAAACCATAGAGGCACTAAAATTACAACAAAGGAATCTAAGACATTAAAAAAATTATGAGATCCATTTCCAAAGCACATAGCAAATGAGGTAGGTAACACAACAGGTGTTCACTACACATTTTAAGAACATCCACCGCCAGCTAAATATCATACTATTATAGTGGAGGCACACCCATTACATAACATCATTGGCATGTACCATACTATAATTCTTGTTAAACCTCTCATCAACTTCTTAGAGTAGGATATTGTTGATGATGATATAGATTTACATGCATTATTTATAAGAGCATACATAGATCATCATCCTATCTCGAGTGTTATGGTTGACAATGGGTCAAGCATTAACATGTGCACTATGACACTTTTACAACATTTGGGGTACTCAAAGCAGGATAATTTTCCCACAAACATAGTAATTAGTGGTTTTAGTGGTCATGTTCAAAGCTCCATTGGGGATATTTTAAATCTATTATAGGTTGGGCTAACACATATAGCCACTCAATTTTTAGTAATACCTAGTGCAAGCATGTTTGATATGTTATTGGGTAGTAAATGGATATAATATCTACGAGCCATCCCATCCATAATACATAGATGCTTGAAATATATACATGCAAATTAGGTGGTCAAAGTTGAGGGTTTTCCATATGAGCATCCTCTACCCAATTTATAGTTAGTTAAAACACAACCACCAATTATATTTCCAACATCATTATCAGATATAACATAGTTATTAACTATATATTAGAGTACAGTTCCTGTGTATACATAATAGAGTCTAGTAGAGATACTAGTATAACCAAGGTGTACTCCTACAATATCAACATGTACACATACTTTACCATAGATACCATTACTAGAGAGACTCCTACATCAAAGATATGTCACATATTATAGAGGGCCTTATTCCACTTAGTCTTTGATGATATTAGTACTATTGGGTTATTCAGGTTCTATTCA
Source organism: Torreya grandis (assembly GCA_037957365.1). Lineage (NCBI taxonomy): Eukaryota > Viridiplantae > Streptophyta > Pinopsida > Cupressales > Taxaceae > Torreya > Torreya grandis. The sequence goes on along the minus strand of JARHVA010002125.1, from coordinate 1,223,737 downwards.
TAGAGCACCTATGTCACCTACAACTTCTTATACCATATGGGTTCCTAAGACCCCTACAATTCATAAGACACCATAGTTAGTGCCATAGAATCCTAGCACCATTAAATAATAAGATATAGATATAGATCACTCAGTATAGTACATTATGGTATCATAGTTACATTTTCACATAACATGCATAATCATAGTCCCCTTATTTGACATAGGTCACAATGATAATGAGTATCCCATGAGACTCATTGGCTAGTATTGTTTATCCCTTATTTTACATAATTTCCTTCTCTCTTTATACTTATACATAGTTCATTTTCATATTGCTTGTACATATCTAATATCTAGAAAATACAAAAAAAACATAACATGTCAAAAACACAAAAAACATTCAAATATTACTCAAAAAGAACAAAATTTATATATGGCATGCTTTTCTATGTTTAAAATTCTTATATTTTATAGGTACTACATATGATATCTATATTAGTGTATTCAGTTTTATCATACTACATGCTTCACTTGTTCTTGTTGAGTGTTTGTAGATTACTTATAAGACACATGTCCATCACACTGATCTAGACTTTATATGATATACCCACTATGGGAATATGCATTGATTTATGGTTATTCATTAGACACATCCACCTACTTAGGGGCATCCTATACATAGTTTCTATTACTAGGTTTTATCCTTACATTCTCTTCATTCTAGTTTTAGCATTGTTATATCTTGATATTGATCATTACTACTCATACTTAGATATTTTTGTCAACTATTACTAATTTAGACTCAACACATTTACATCTTATCTCTTACACATTATTGTATTACATACTCATGCATGCTTTCATTTATAGCTTTTGTAGTTTAGAATTGATTTTATTTGTATACTTTTATTTGAGGGCATTTGAATATGAAACTATTATTTGGCTCTATGCCACTTCTATTCAAATTAGGTATGCTTTGGAAATTTTCCCATGTACATATTTTTGCTTTCCTAATTGTGTATGTGGGAATTTGAACATTTATTTCTATGTGGCTCAAGCCAAATTGCTTGTTTGTTGTGTATGTGGACATTTAAACATGTCCTTATATGTCTTGTTTTCCTAGATTTAGTGACATGTGCCCATGTCCCTTTTATTATAGCCCCTTGGCCTATTTTGTGTGCCTCATGTGTTTTTTATGTATGCTTTCTTATACATATCATGGCCATGACATTTTTGTTTACTTTTTAGACACACTGGTTTTCAATGCCATGGGGGACCTCATGCATATAGCCTTCTTACTTGGGTACCATGATGGATATAATGCCTCATACCCCTAGGTAGCTACTCATTTCTACTTAGATTTATTGATTACATACATTTATTACATCTATCTTGACACCCTTATACAATGATAGACATGACATACATTTTACATTACATACTTATGATCAAATTATCTTAAATTTTGATGTTGTGTTCCCAATATATTAGATTATCATGTAGCTATCATATATAGTCCAACTAACACACATTTTATAGAGATTTTTATTTTGAGGATAGTTCTTACACAAGTTCAATAACTACCCTCAAAAAGGGGGCATTCATAGATGTTTATCACATATATAAATCTCCTATAATGTAATCATAATATATTTTTTAGTGCACAAGATTAGTTTTAGAAAATTAGACATAGGTAAACATAGAGGAAAGATAATGACTCAGAAAGTAGTATAGTGACACAAATTTTAGACCAAAAATGCATTAGCAACCAAATAGGGCCACTAGTGTCACATGGTGTTTTTGTCCAAGATGTGGCACTACTATCCAATAGCCTTAGTTATAAGACAACTCAAATAGGCTAAAACAATACACTAGGTATAGTCTAAGTTTGCATAGATCTAGTTAAAATTTTGATAGTTATACTCAGTTTTTACTTAGATTCACATTAGTTCAGCTAAGATTCATATCAATTTATTAGATTAAGGGAATCATTCATGGCATGATCATTCCCATATTTAGTTCATATGCTTAAATACAATTATTAAAACTCAATCTAGAATCAATATACTCAAATATCAGATTGGGGGTATGTACTTGGCATATTATTTCCATATGCTCAATTACACATAATTTAATCAAATGGAATGACAAATTTAATGTCATTCTATATGGTCTATACACTTGATATCATATTCTAGGTTGTCACTAGTTTCATTCATTACTCCATTTGTAGTGGTTGGCATTCTCAAATGGCCCATAGATGCTTAATGCACTTGAGTGGCCATAGATTCAATGTATATAGTTATTTATCTTAGTTAGATATTTATAGTACCTTGTGAAATTTATTTTTAGATGCATATACTACACATGGGTGGGAAATGATAGAGTCATAGCCTACTTGAGTTCTTGAGCCACCCACATTAGAGGGTTGGACACACTATTAGTCCAATACAAGCTATTCATAGGTCATGATCCACCAAGTATGGATGGGAAATGATGGATTCCAAACCAAATTGAGTTATTGAGCCACCTGCACATGATTATTGAGTAAGCTATCAACTCATTCTAATATATTCATTGATTGATTAGTACACACACACACCCACACACACACACACATGTTGTCACTAGGTTCATGAATTGGTTAACATACCCAACAAGGTGTATTCATTCCCTTCCCCTTTCCTATCTCTTTACTTAATTTTACTTAGTTAATTCTTTACTCAACATAGAATTTATATTTTGATATCTTTTAAGGACCAATTTATGCAAATTTTATTTATAGTTCATGCATTGCATCACACTTCACATACATAGACCTAGCTTGACATACTCAGATTTAGCTTCACAAGTTTTACTTCTTAGGTAAGTCCAGGTATGATTCTTTTTCCTTTATACTAGTCATTTTTATTTATTGTATTTATAACATAAATGGGGGGGGGGTGTAATCACCTAAAAGTGGTATTTGAGTGCTAAGAGTGATATTTAAGACTACCTATTCCTAGCTTAGCCCTAGACATATCTTAGAGCCTAATATCACACTTTTATATCCTTCATGTAGGCCATAAGTGTCCCTAGTCAAATGAAACATAGTCTTAGACCTTCATTTCCTAATCTTGGGCCTTTGTGCCCAATGTTTTACCAACTAGACATTAGTGCTACATTAAGGACACTAGAGCCACATGGTGTTAGTTCCCCCAAAATGATGCCTATGTACTTTACCTTAATTTACCCAAACAAATATATTTTTAAAAGGTAAAACCCTTCTAAGTTCAACCTAATCATCTTTTATTATTTGCACTAGCAAACAAATACTATAAATACATGATTTTTATCCACATATCCACTAGATGTAAATTATATGTAAAATACCTATTTAAACATGAAATAAGTTTATTAAAATAAAGGTTATTAATACCTATTCTACCCTAATTCTACATACTACCATCTACAACAACCCTAACTTTAGATTTTCTAGATTTACAATCTCAAGAACACTAAAGGCACTCATGGCCACTATAATACTAGCATCACTTATACTTGTACCACCACTTAGGTGGGGATAATTACATCAAGATTGATCCCTCCTCAGAATATTGGTATGTAGGCAACTCTCTTCATAGTAGTGTGTTGAGGATGTCCAACCTATGTTACTAACAAACACACTTTTTAACTCATGTCTTACTTTCAAGGAGGAATAGGGTTTGCATCATAAATCAACTATTCTAGGCACAATATGGAGTTATAAACTTTGTGCATGGAAGAACAAGACCCAAAAAATTAGACACAAGTGCACCTAGAAGTTTAGGACAATCTTGTATAGAGGAAATTAGCACCATTATCAAGATACATGAGCCACATGAAACCTATGTTGAATGTGGCACTATTGTCTACGAAGGGTTATGATACATAGATCTAGTTAATGAGACTCAAGCCTATTCTTATCTTAGTTTCTATGACTCAAATCATTCATATTAGGTTTTTTCTATGTAAGTATTTATTTGCACATAATTATTACTATTTTTAGAAAGTTAAATTTAGTCAAAATATGTAACAAATTAGTGGTCATTTTATGCATATTATTTCCTTGATTTAGACTACTCATCCCTTTAATAAAACATAGGATTTATATTAATCTAAACCCTAAAAGGTTAAAATAGTTGGTTAAGTGGATTGGTTATTTCAACTACCACCTATGTTCACATATCAAGAAAGGTATATATGGTTAGTTCTAGTTGTAGGTTGTATTCTCGAGTATGTTAATGCCCATTAGTTTTTCTGAAGAACACTTTTGGTCATTACTGGTAATATTTGGTATACATATATTTATATCTGGTATAAATGTGGTATTTAGGTCATTAATAAATCACATGGGGATAATCCCCCCTGATTACATCCTAGACTAGTCCACACTCTAGCCAAAAGTTATTACCTAACTAAAAAAGAAATGTTGCTAAAGATATGAGGGAAATAAACTAAGGATGAAACTACAAGAACAAAATGTGAAATTCTTACTTCAATTTTAGACACTTTGTTTAGATTGTAAAGTTTGATCCATCAACTATGTATATTGATGTATATGGATTTGGTAATTATATTTTATCATATCCAAATTTTTGCATTATCATTCTCTGGCTTCTAGTTGCACATTTTTCTAAAACAAAACTTCTAAAAAATTATACACACATATACACCATTTTTATCCCTATGTATTTATTATATTATCATTCCATTTATTAATTTGGAATTATTATTGTATTGTATGTATATCATGATACTTTACTAAATCTAATTAATTTATATGAATAGATTTTGGTGAACCCAACATGAAATAATATTTAAAAACTATAAGCACCAAATTTTGGTCTGGGGCTAGTTTTATATGTAAATTTTCATTGATTAGTGTAATTTTGTGTTTGTTGATTATCAATTAATATTAGTCTATTTTTTCTAGGTAACATATTTTGAATCAGAGCTTAAAATAGGTTTGGGATAAAATTAGAGCCTAGATCCCAATTTATTAACCATAGAATATCATCCACTAATGGTTTGATAATCATGCCAATATCCATGAATGGCCTCAAGATCACACCATCATCCATGAACGGTCCCAAGAATTATACTAGTAGCCATGAATAGCCCTAATATTCCTACCAATGACCATGAACATCCTATGTATCAACAATGGCCATAACTGGCCCCATGAATGTAAATAACCACAAAAAACCATAGATGTCATTCCTAAGATATGAACACGGGTAGAGCTTAAAACAACCAACTCACCCATATCTCAATGTCAATTAATATTAGTTTCTTATTATCATGATTTTATTGATTTTAGTCCCATTTTTCCTCACCTACTTCTTTTTTTCTCTCATTGGTTTATTTTTTTCCCCTTTATTTTTTTGACACTCAAATTTAACCAACATATTCCTATGTTCTTAGTTGACTAAGAGTATATAAACACGCTTGTGGGCTAACTAGGAGAATACCACTATAGTCTTGGGATGACTAGGAGCATGCCAATATGGTTGTGGCTTGACCAAAAACATACCACTATGCTTTTGCTCCATCCTTTTTAGGACCTTTTGACCCTTCCCTTTATTTTTCTCAAGGTTTATGGTTCATGTTTTGTATTTATTAAAAAATGAGTGTCAATTTGTATGCCATTAGGGCCATCTTTTTAACTTAAAAACTATGTTTATACACATGTGAATTAGTGCATATATGACAAGAAATAAAAAAGTGAAAGTGAGTAAATTAAAATCAGTGATTCTAAGAAAAGGTCAAGAGTGATAAGCAAAATTCTAACATTTGATTTAAAAATAATAATTTCCTTAGGTGTCTTCATATTTCATCATTTCCAATTATTCATGTAGTGAAAAAACATATAAGGATTTAATGCATCACCATAGTTATTTTTTAACTAAATTGAGTGTTGGTTTCTAAATTTTATAAGTATGGGTGATGCAATCAAGGATAGGGTTCTAATTAAGGACAACCCTTCCTTTCTACCTACTTTTATACACACACAATATATGAGATTTGAACTATAATACACTTTTTTTAATGTTAAGAATTACAAGATTACACACACACTCAATCTCTCTCTCCATTACTATAATAATGGAAGGAATAATATAAAATACCTTCCTAGATTGAACACCAATCTTTAACCCTCTAATATTCTTCCTAAAGCTCCCCACTTACTTGGAATATATATCTTAACTTTAGTCTACCTAATTCAAGACACCCCCATTATTTTTTCTCATGTGGAGTGATTCTTGGGATTCACACCAATATTTAAAACATTCCAAATGAGAAAGTTAAATCATTCTAGACTATTATTGGGCATCTTAACTACTGTGGGTAAAACCATTACTTATTTTAGATCAATGATTATGTAACTATCATTGTTGTTTCTCCATAGATGACAGAACAATAATTAATACTAAAATAACTTTTATCTTTGCTTTAAAAACCTACTTTTATGTGACTAAGTCCATGTAAGTTGATGTTGACTATTGGAAGTGAGAAAAAATGTAAGATATAATTTTGGATAATGCAACCTTACTTTTACACCTATATGCTTATGTATTATACAACCAGGGTAATATTTTTTAAATGTAATTCTCACAAATTTTGGATAGGTGGTAGAACCACATTTTTAAATTTTATAAAAAATCCATGGTATTCCCTCCAAGATGTGATTTAGCACCATATTTCCTAGTTTTGTTTTTGGACTACAAACTATAGTCTCTACTAAACACATTCCACACTATCTCATCCCATCCTCCACATATATTTATAAACATTTATCAACCACATCTATCCATTTCCTTTCCTTATATTTTATACACATTTGGACTAATATTAACCTTAAATTATCTATATTACTCTCAACTATTGTAGACATCTCTTCATAATTCTTTGTCTCTACCCAAAATAAGAGAAAATCTCATAGCACTTTATTTGACAACAAACACTCATCAACATGTCTCACAATATTATGACTATGATCATCCTCATCAATATTTTCCTTAAAGGTATTTAGGATATACTTATACCCATTATTATCAAACCTAATGGTGTTAAATCTCCCATCATATAACATTTACCTATCCAAATTCCATTTCCTCCCTAATAAATCATGATATGCCTCCATGGATAAAACATCACACAAAAGCTTATCATGATATATAAAAATATAGAATTCCACTTCAAGACATCAAATCATAGTAATCCCACTTATATATAATAATCACCAAAATACATATGGCCTTAGGTATGGTACACACATTAAAATCAACTTGCAGACCATATTAAATGACATTAAGTTATCATAAATTCCAATATAAACCAAAAAATGAAAAAAATTACATCTTGTATTGTATCATTTTATAAAAATTTGCCTCATTTAGTACTCCTAATTATTCATCTTTTCAAACTTAAATACTCCAATCCTTTATATAAAAAACTCTCCTTAGTTTAGTTCTTTTGTATGCACATGTAATGCTATGAATTCCACTTCATCTTGTACAAATTGCATATTTCATTCATTCCTTATATTTTAACTATCACATTGAGTATGACTACACTCAAAATCATAATTAAAAAATTGTCCACACATTTATTGCTTCTTATTTAAAAATTTCCCTCTCCGTCATCCATTGTTTCCCCTTCCCCTCATTGAGGTAGTTCCTCCTCTTGATTTTTGTTTTCACACTTAAGGAGTGCTATATACTTCTTCATTATACTATTAATTTCCTTCATTTCATGGCTGTTATCTATAACTGATGGACTTACCTCTTCATCTTATTACACTATATTATATTATATAAAACTTCTCTTTTATTCTAAAATCATATTGGTATGCTTATTCCATCATATGCATCTTCACTAGGTTGAGTTCATCTTGAATATTTATCCAAACCCAAATTGATGAATCTTATTACCTTCTCTTAGTCCATCTCACTGTTATCATCTTAGTTTGTGATCTTTTATAACTTCATGTAATTATTCAAAATTATCTCTTTTTACCTCAAGTTTTACAACCTCTTAAACAATTATAGGTGATAATATTTAGGTAGAAACTTAGATTTCAACATCAAAACCATCCTCTCCCAGTGGGTAATATTATCCTTACCCCTTATATTATTCTCTAAATTTAAATCCTTCCACCATATAGGTACATGAAATTTTAAATTGGTTTAAACCACTTTCACCCTTTGTTTGGTCATCTTTCATCAAATTCAAAATACTCTTCCCTCTCATTGAGTCAATCAATCAACTCCTCTAGATTCAAAGTTCTTGAAAAAATTAGAACCTTCAACTTTATCCTCTCTAAATATTTGAAATTGATCTAAAAATCCTATATTGTCTTTCATCCAATTAATCATGTGCCAATCCCACATATTTTACTATCAACTCTTCCTTTTCTACATTATTCACTTCATCCCTTGAAATGAATCCCCTTGTTTTATAATTTTCAATAGAGAATAATCTTGTCTACTTAACCATAAACATTTTTACAATCACATCCAACCTTTTGATCATATTGGTATCCATTTCTCTATCTCTTCCCACTGTAATTGGAGGCATTTAAAATTTATTTCAACCACAACTTGCTACTACAATTTATTATTTACAAACCTACATAGGTCACACACTAATATAGAGAACACTTTCAACACTTGATCCTCTACCCATTATTTATTAATTGGGGGAAAAATATCTCCCAAATTTGTTTCCTTACTTTGATACTACTTAATTTAGTTAATGATCTGGGGTCTAGATAAGTAAAACCTGTTCCTTGTAGCTTACCACTATGCACACACAAAATATCATACTATAATTAAAATAACCTATTAATATTGAGAAGTAAAAATATTACACACACACACACACACACACACACACACACACACACACACACACACACACACACACACACACACACACACACACACACAAGAATGGAAGGAATATTATATACTCCCATCTAGGAATAAACACTAATCTATGATTATATATCTTCCTCCTAAATTTCCCCTTACTTGGGAGATCTCTCTCCAAATTTAGTATACCTAATTCAAGATTGTACCCATTATTGTTTTACCATGTAGTGACTCTTAGTATTCCCATAAATCTTTAAAATGATCCAAATGAACAATTGAATTATTCTAGTTTATTAGTGGGCATGGTTAACCATCATGGGTGAAATCACTACTTTCTTCAAAGTTATATTTACATAGCTACACTAGTGGTTTTGAAACCACTATGGTTATTTCATAACCACTAGTTAAATTATATCTATGTTAGATAGTAGTTTCTCCATAAATAAAATAAAAATTTGATTTAGGATTGAAAATACTTTTCTTTTTCCTCTAAAAACTTGTTGTAGTGTGACTGAGTCCATATAAGTTTATGTTAATTGTCAAAAGTGCACAAACATAGAAAATATATTTTTGGATGGTGCAATATTACTTATTGGATCAAATTCTCCTAAATAAATGGGGTTATAACTTAGATAAGGTTGCCAATGGCATCATTTTAAAAACTTTACAATATTTTATGATTTGATTAGGGTTTTAAGAAAGGAGAAGAATTTCTTAGTGATGCATGGTGAATTATAAAAAGTGAGTGAGTTTTTTGAGCCTAAGAGTAGAGTAAGATAGTCATAAAATTTATTTTGAATTTGAATAATTATATACTAACCAAGGTAATAACTTATCCCTATCTTACACCTTGGCATTAAGTAAAAGTGTAACACTGTATTCCTAGTTAAAATCTAAAATTTATTAGTTTTATATTATTTTGTTGAGTTATGTCCACATTAGTTCCTAAAATTATTTCCAACTAATTTTATTGCCAAATATTTTATTTTTTTATAAATTCAAAATTATTCTCAAAATATAGTTTAAAACATTTCAATTATTTTAAAATACTCCTTTATTTTTATAGAATTTATTTTTATTATTTATTTAGGCAAAACTATTTCGATATGAATTGCACATTTTTTAATTTAGTGTAGTGAATTTTTTATTTAAATAAACTTTACCATATAAAATTTTAGTTAAATTTTACCCACTTACATACCTTAGGGTTAATATTTGCTTATATTGTGATGTCTCTAATGTTGTAGGGCTTATTTTATCTTGTTTGAAATCATTATCCCTAACCCTTGTGTGTTGTTCACCCTAGTTTGTTGTGCTTGATTTTTAATTTAAATTATAGGGTATCATTGCATGTTCTATATGTTTCATGTTACATCACCTAAGATGATTATAACTAATAATCCTACTAGGTGAAGTGATAGATAAAACATAAACCCATGGATTTTTTTAAAATTAATTTTATTAATACCCATATTTATTTGAAAAATAAAATGGTATCTCTCAATGATGTTAATTTTATTTCTAATAATACATAATATAATGAAAATGGGAATGATAATGCTGTGATGTATTTGCTTATATTATGATGTCTCTAATGTTGTAGGGCTTATTTTATCTTGTTTGAAATCATTATCCCTAACCCTTGTGTGTTGTTCACCCTAGTTTGTTGTGCTTGATTTTTCATTTAAATAATAGGGTATCATTTAATGTTATATATGTTTCATGTTACATCACCTAAGATGATTATAGCTAATAATCCTACTAGGTGAAGTGATAGATAAAACATAAACCCATGGATTTTTTTGAAATTCATTTTATTAATACCCATATTTATTTGAAAAATAAAATGTTATCTCTCAATGATGTTAATTTTATTTCTAATAATACATAATCTAATGCAAATGTGAATGATAATGTTGTGAATGTAAATGATACAAAGGATAATTTTGTGACTAGATATCAATTTTTTTAATTCTTATAATGATGAGATAGATAGAGTTAAAAAAACTTTAATTTATTATAGAACATATCCTAAACCATCCTATGAAAATAAATTCAATGTTTTATACATTAAGGGATGTCCAAATAAAATCCATAACTCAAGATCCCCTAATTGAAGATTTACACTAGAGGTTTAATAATGGATCTTTGAATGCTTCTAATGATGATCAACCATTTAGAGGGTCCCTATCCTAATAATGTTATTGTTTCCCATATTATTTATAGTTTTTATTCCTCCTCCCATTTATTTTAATCATATTATTATTTCTTTGCCTTTTCAAAATAATTTTAATGTTTCATTTTTTACATCACAATTCAATCAACCATGTCAACATGTTTATTATCTAAATTTGGATTAGGGTAAATTAAGCTAAGAATAAATGGTAAAAATAATTAAAAAAGTAATATCTATAATATATCAACCTAAACCAATAAATCAAATAAGCCATAGTGGCTAAAAGTAGTAAAGAAGTGTAAATGGAATTAATTGGACAAGAAATGAACAATATGAAAAACAAAGTCATGAAATAGACACATCTACGTAAAACCTTAAGATTTTGGAAGTGTAGTAGTGGTCTATAATAGATGAATTAACACTATGTGAAAAATGTAATACTTATCATAAATGGATATATTTGGTACTTACATAGGTAGTAGTATGTTATAGTGATTTTCACTATGTTATAAATTTAAAGAATGGAAAAATTATTTTAGGGGATTTTGTCTATGCTATAAGTGTCAAAATGGGAGGATCCTTAATCATGATAAGATCATCATAAATGGGAAGATAAATACAATAATATTTGACCATGCTATAAGTATACAAAATGGGCTCCTCTATCATGCTAGGATTGTCATAAATTGGAATATCACTATAGGGATCTTCAGCTATTAGAAATGGAATACTTGATTTTGTTTGATAAAAATCACACCATGAGAATTTAACTTTAATGGTGGAAGTAGAATGGAGAAAAAATAAACCCATGAAGAATCTAAATGGGTTGAGGCTCACTAGAAAACCTTAAGAGGATATATTAATGAAAAATAATGGCCAAAACTAAGAATCTAGGAAAAGAAAAAATTAAATAAAATTTGAATATGACCCAACAAATAATGCGATAAGATTCACATCATATTTATTGATGGTGAAGATGATGTGATAATAACAGTAAGAATCAAGGAGATTAAAATATGAATATGATCTAACCAATAGTAGGATAATTTTCATGTTTGGTTCACCATAGTGTATATTTGGAAAATAGGGTCAAAATATAAATATACTATAATTTTTGAAGTAAATAAGACTAAACCGAGACCAAATACATGTAATAAGTTGTGCCAAAAAGTGGATCATAGGTTAAAATAAAGAGATGTTTATAAAATGAGGTATCAATGATATGATAAAGAAACCACATGCAAGGAACTATCAGACAAGGGTAACCTTGATATAATATGGGAAAAAACTGAATTAAAGAAAAATAAATGCCATTATGTGATCACAAAGAGGTATCTAAATTAGGAATACTATAAAATAAATAAAATATATAATAATAATCATACAATAATCTAAGTGTGGAGAAGAATACAACAATATGATAATTTAGTATAATAATGTAAATGAAATAAAAGGAGTGTAGATATAGGGATACTTACCATGGATTGAATTTTCATAACATGAATCTCCCCCTTGCCTCAGGTGGCACTTTATGAAATATGTTGTAGGCGAATACTTAGGGACATGGGCACGTGTCATTAAGTCTAAGAAGAGCACACATACAAGTATTAATACCTAAGGGACCTTAATAAAGGATTTCAAAGACTAAAATTCATCTCCTTGGTTTAATTTCCTTTTATTGAACTTCAAAGACCTTGAGTAAAGACTATAACTCCATAAGAGTAAGTTCATATACTGTAATTCCTCTTCTTATACTAAAAGCAAGTTTTTTTGCACAAGTATAGCATATTGGTGTGCATAATTTTATAAAATTAGATATAAGAGCCATATATATAAATGTAAATCCTAAAAGTGTCATATAAAACATACTGACATGATTAATTTGGATTGATGTCATATAATCATCCTAACAAAACACATTACTATGGAAACCATGCTATGTTAGTATATATATACACACAACTACATCAAGTGGGGCTGATGTAGTCAAAAAGGGACATAGGTAGGAAAAGGAACTATATTGATCATGATCTATGTAATTTTAAACAAAGGGGATAGATAAAAACTAACTCAACATGGCTAATTTAGTTAAGGAAATCCTTGAAATTATGTAAAATAGGTGGAATGAAGAGAAAAGGGCACCATAGGAGGCTAGGATAACCAAATAGTAGTATATTGAGTGTAAATAGGTAGATATGGTGATATTATGAAAAATAATATCTTGCAAAGTACCATCAATAAGCCCAACTATGATCTTGGTATAATCTTTAGGACATGTAATTGGGGATAAAGATGTGCTCACGAGTCTTATAAGGGAAATTATCAATAACTTAAAAACATAGGTGTATACGTATGATCCACCATGTCATAATAGTGTAATGTGGGGTGGTTATTAGGGAGATAAGTATAGTAACACAAAATATAAAAGTAATTGTTGTAAATAAATCATGATAAATGAAATAAATAAAAAGAAAGTAACACATACATAGCTTGAATTACTATGTTTTGAATAATATTTCATGAAAATAGATTAGTATCAATCATGGTAGCCATAGAAACTATAATTTTAAAACATTAAATATACAAGGCTAAAAATATAATAAAAGTAATGAAGGCATACATGAGAGAGTCTAATAAATGTAAATACATAGAACTCTCATAAAGGATTTTAATAAGAAAATAAATCCTTAATACCATTAAGTGAGGGATAAATTAAGTCTAATTACCTAAGGAAAATATGAGAGAGAAAAGGGACAAGATAACCATTAAGAGAGTGCTAAATCATGTCTAGAAAAGATAAGGAACAAAGATGGTATAAGTTAAATTAAAGCATAAAAGGTATAGATGGGGCCTAGATATCCTTAAAAATAAGGATAAGCTAGGTCCAGATGACTTGAAAAAAGGAGAATAAAAACTCAATGTCCCAAATATAACCAAGATAAATCCTAGAAAGATAAAGCAATGATAAAGAGAGCATTTTTCAATAACTAAATGATGTAAAATCTATTCAAATGTTTCAAGTTCAAAGTGGAACTTGTTAATCCTATTTTTATCAACCCTTTATATTTTAAAGGTCATGTCATGTTTCTGATTCTACCATATAGATGACCTAGTGTCACGAGTCCTAAAATTATGGTGGGAGAAACCTCATTTGCATTCAATCAAATATGCCTTTTATTTACATTGGTAAATACTTGATTGTTGTATTTGAATGAATTTTTTAGTTGTAATTTTTATTATTTTGAAAAGCATAAGTTGGTTCCAAATGAATTATTTTTTAGTATTGACCTCTAAGGTTTTACATTAGTATTTTATAGTGTATTTAGTGAATCATTATATCAATAGTGTGAGATTGATGTAATACATGGTTAGAATCAACCAAATACCATATATTTATGTTTAGTTATAACATTTGATCATATTAAACTAATTAATATGAGTAAGAATACACATTCATTCATTCGTTGTGAAAGTTTATACATTCATAGTTCATTTGTTCAAGTATTTGCATTCAATTCCATAACATGTTATGTTAAAGTGATTTTGATTAGGTTATTTGATAAGAGGATTTTCTAAATTGTATTTCATAATATTTATAATAATCATATTTCTATGGAATAACAATTAATGGTTAAAAGGCTTGATTTTTTTAGAATACTATAACATATTTTAAATATTTTAAAAAATAAAACCTAAAGATCAATCACCTAAACTATAAACAAAACATAAATCTTAATTTAATTCCCTAAATGATATACATGGTTATTACCTATGAGGTAATATTAATATAACATATGTATTTAGTTATATATCTTGATGGTTCAATTTGAATGTGCTATTATGGTTGATAGTCATATTTATTAAATTCTTAAGTTAATTCTAATCATGGTTTCGATGTAAGATCAAATTAAGTTATAAAAAGTTCAATGGTGATTCACTGTATATTTGGTGATAAATGGAATTAATTACTTGTAGTCTTGAGACTTGAGTTAGCATATTTGATAATATTATATGCATTAAGTTTAGAGTACTTGCCTTGGAATACAGATTTGGTAGTTGATTTGGTTAGTAGGTAAATTGATTGTTAAATGAATTATCAAGCTTCTAATTTTGGCATAGATGGTTATCAAATTGGTGGATGATTTAAAGATAAATACAAATTTTACACGTCATGTCAAGTAGAAAATGGTAGTTATGGAAGTATAAAGTGTTAAAAATTTTGGTTTTAGTTTCATTAAATGTCAAGCCTATTACATAATCAAATCTCTACTTAGACTCATTCTAAAAGGGTGAAAGGAAATACAGTGATATTTAGAAAGTATTTTTCAAGATTTAACAAGGTATGTTTAGTTATTTTCTTGATTCAAAGAAATATTTTGAAGATTTAGTTTAGAATGTGGAAGTTTGTTGTATGGTCTATGTTATGGTTGTATCATTTGAGGTTTAAATGGTTTTCGAAGGAATATTCATCAAAATATTTGGTATTGAATATTTTCCTAAATAATTTTATTATTTAATTATGTATACATTATCTATTGTAAAACATAATGGTTGACTTAAAAATATCTTTCATAGCTCAGTTGAGTGTTAGTTATTATTTAAATGTGTTAAAATTTATTTTCATACATAGATGTTGTTTTGAGTGTATGAAATGTCATTCATGTAGTTTTATATTTTAGCTTAATAAGATTAATAAATGGATTTTGGTATTATGGCTTCAACGATAGACATGTTACAATTAGATTTGTTTCATTGAAAACATGGAAATAGTAATATTAATTTGGAAGTGGTTTATAATTAATTTTGGAGGAAATATGGTTTGATCTCTCTCTTTATATTTTGATTTAAAAAGAGTCTTGAACTATTAAATGGTATTTTCACAAATGTTTGGGTTTTATCATGCAAACATTCATTTCATGTTAATGGAGATGAATCAGGATTTTTTTTTGATAAAATCAAGTGGTGGTTTTTGAAAAGACTTATTTATAGTCTTCATAATACACATGGAATTATTTTAGAGTTATAATATTTCATGTAATTGGGTATTTTCCTATTTATCATTTTTATGAAATGGTTTAATATTGTGTGTTTGGTGATAAATGTGTTTTCAAAAGATTTATTTTATTGAAAACATAATTTGGATCATGATAGATTATTGTCTATTTTTTTAAATATTTATTTGGTTCTAATTGGTATTTGAAAGATATTTATATTAAATTTTATTCACATGTTATTTTTGTATGCATTCTAGTCAAAGAAATGGTTTACAACAATATTGATTTATGCATAAATGATGATGAATTTGGAAATTTTTTCAATGACTATTCTATGAAATTTACTCAAATTAGTTTATCTGATTTTGGTATATGGTAATGATGTTTCAAAATATATTTTAAGAATATATTTAAATATATACTAAGATTAAGATAAATAAAAGGGTTATTTACAAAGCTAGGATGTATGGCTTAACGAAAGTCATAATTTCTTTGATATTTTTGCTGATATTTAATCAAATGATGTATTTGAGATCAACTTTAGGATATATCAAACTTGTCTCTAACTTGAAATGATTTTATAATGGTCTCTCTTGAATATCATGATTTTAGTGTATATTAAAAATGATAAATGACATGCCTAGAGATACAAACTGTTAGGGTTTAAATAATTTATTGATTTTATTGAAGTATGGTATATAGGAAATAACATGCATATTATTCAATCAGGAAAAGGTA
Source organism: Torreya grandis (assembly GCA_037957365.1). Classification (NCBI taxonomy): domain Eukaryota; kingdom Viridiplantae; phylum Streptophyta; class Pinopsida; order Cupressales; family Taxaceae; genus Torreya; species Torreya grandis. Next base: position 1,206,950 of record JARHVA010002125.1, on the reverse strand, counting down.
TAATAAATGGTTGTAAGTGTGTTATCCTATTATGGTGATTTTTGAAATTATGTTAAAATGAATATTTTTTAGTGGAAAAATCAAAATTAGTTTGAAATTTCACATATTTGATGGATATATATATATATATATATATAATTCATTAACATCAGGATTATATGGTTTTGAATTCATATATTTATTTTTGATCTCAATATGTACTAACATTTGATAATGATGGTGGTTTGGTTTATTTTGAGTGTTTTGAACATAGGACTATCTTTTTGTAAACATTAGTATATATACATGAAATGAAATTTTAATATATAAAATTTTATCCTAAATAATATTTTTATTTATTTTAGTATATTAAGATATTTGGTTGGACCCTAAACTTGAATCATTATGGTAAAAATGCTTGGGGTCAGGGTGAGGATCAGCATAGTGAAGGCACTCCTTCATGGGGTAGTTGTCGATGATAATTATTTCATAGTAATAAGGCTACTCACACTTTTCCTAAGCCATTTAACTATGAAACTTGAGTGTCCATTCATTTTGATGCTATCTATCCTACTTTTTAGAATGTTATTAACTCATGACCACCCATTTATTTATCATTTTATGGTAATAAAGGTTTGATAAGAGAAAATGGGAGATATCATCCTCATGGATGAGGTCAGCTAAGTGAATATTCTCAACAAATGCATACTATTGTTCAATTTGGTCAAAATAATAATCCAACACCTCCACATCCTAAAATTTTGCTTAATATGAATGTAAAACTACATATTCATTCAATTGTGCCAAACAATACTATACTTACCTCACCTGAGCCTAAAATATACTTGGACATTGTATAAAATTATCTCTTGATTGGTTTGTACCATTCATACTTGAATCTGATAGGTATGTTCCCTCTAGTGGAAAATGTGTCAGAATCCATTTAACTTCATATTTGATAACAAGGATGTTTCAAAAGATAAAATTGGAAGTGGATGATTTTTAAGGAACTAGGTGGATCATTTTTTTCCCATGATAATGGATTACTCTAAATATTTGACTTATAAGGGTGTCCCTTTGATTGAACTAGTTTTAGATTTTGATGATGAGGAAATTATTGTTTAAGTCATGATTTGGTTTATATTTTATACTTTGATTCATAGTTGATGAGAATTTCATATTTGGACATTGTAGATAATATTTTATGATTATGTAACACCTCAATCTTATACACTTGGAAAACTCAGACCTTAGTTTTTCTTGTTAGTTCTACACTCTCCTTGATTTTGATATCCTTACATCTACTCTATCTTGTGCCCCTTGGCCTATCTCTTATTTTTACTAGTATTATATTTATGATAAAAAATTATATCTTTCCCATAATTCTTGAAATTTACTTATCTTACACTTTGAGCCTGCACCTTCTCTCTTACTCCTTAGGCACTAATGTCTGGGATAGACAATGTCATCAAAATTATTGTCCTTTCCTAACATAAGTGTCTAATACCCTAAATTAATAAAATTTTCAAAATAAAAATATCCAAATGGTCAGACTAAGTGTCTTAATGTCAGTTATCTCCTAATAGGATTGGTATAAATATAATATCAACACTTATTCATTCCTCACTTAGCAATCATACCAAAGAGATCAAGGAACTTCCTAAAATCATTCTATAAAGCATTAAATTGAACAAAATATTCATTTTTTACATACCAATAATATTTACAACACATATATAGGTCTAAAGTAAGAAAATAATAGTCATAAGGTTTTATTTTCCAATTTATAAGTTAGGTAACTATTGTACTCACTTTACACACATTGAATGATTCACACACAAAAAAATCCATAGAAGATAAATACATAAGTTTGATGTCATATTATGGATTATTGGATATGTAGGTAGTGCCATTTGATAATGGGGTCATTATGGGTTAGCTCGATATCTTGTGCTCATTAACCCATTTTCCCCTAAGGTCACATTGAAATGGAAAGCTAGGGTTTTATCATTTCATAAGGAATGATAGTCCATGACCTAGATCTGAATGCATCAAAATTAAGGTGAATCTAAACTTAGAATCATTTATATGGTCACATATTATTTCAAATGATATTGTATATAAGACATTAGCATCAAACCTAGTTATTAGCATTGACATAACCATCCCAGGCTATTATACCGTATATCTAAGTTAAATATTTAATTGGCCTAATTTAGATATGATATTAACCTTATGCCATATCATTTATATATCATTAAACCTATCTACCTAAGTAATATCCACATATAAATTAATGTTAAATATTTGGTGAACCTAATCTTTGAGCATCAAACCCTAGGTCACTTAGGGTTTTATGCTTTTTCTTTTGTTGATCCCTGATTGCTAAATCTTGAAATCATTTTTGACATGGACATATTTATAATTTATTTCATGGTATGATACCTTATATTTTATATGGTTTTATACATTAATTACCTCATTTAAACATCTAATCTATAAGGAATTCAAAATATGCATTCTATCATATTCATTCTTGTTCTAATGTTTATAATGAGGTTTTACCTATTGCTACAAAATGCCAAAGGGAATGTATGAAGTAATAAATCATCCCATGAAATGTTCCCACCAAACACAAGGATATTATTGATCAAAATTACCTCTTAAACTTGTTACATAGGTCATCTCATAACAAGGATGTCCTTTTGGATGCATTGTGTATAACTATACTACCTTATAATGTGGAACCACCATATGTGGATTCTATTTTAAATTATATCAAATATATTGAGCACAATATATCCTTTTAAAAAGATTAATTACCACCTCATCATATTATAAATATTTTTTTTCCACTCTAAATCCAAGTGTGTGTTTTCAATAAAATGGTAAATTGATTTCTTATGGACAATCGTTTAGGGTTCAATATTTTCAACATATCTTTTCTCTCCTCAATTTGCATTGGGAATTGAAATTTATCCCCATATAATATGATCATCAAGGGATTTGATAATATTTCATGATAAGTGTTGGAGAAAATAACACTGAATAATAATGTAGGTCCTCATACCCTACCTACACTTTGTTAAGTTATGACAAATAACTTAAATTATAACATATTCTTGGGATGGCCTTGGATACATGAGATATATATAGTTCCATCCACTTTAAATACATGCTTGAAAGTCATTCAAAATGGGTTAATTTACACTTATACTATGGATACTAATCCCTTCAAACATTGTGCAATGATAACTAAAATGGATAATACTACACTAAAATATTATAATATTGATTTGGTTGTTAGTATTTAATAAAATATGGATACAAAGGATAGGGGATGGGTTAACATGAAAAATTCCTAAGTCAACATACTTATCCTATAAATAATACAAACTATTAGGGTTTAGGTTTTTCAAAATAAATGCAACTCATAAGCACATCTCTTATACAATAACTTACTTTCAAAGGCCAAAGCAGAGTGTCCAAATATTCTAAAACTGATCTACCAGTGGTCAAACCTCATCTTATTGATGAGCATGCTTCACTAAACATTTTGACACTAGATGAGCTATAAAATGATGAATCATCATTGGATTATTTTTAGGCATATAAGGAAATACATTAATTATATCATAAGAAAATTTTTCCTCATGCCACTTCTACTCAAGCTTAATTTATTAAAATGACTATACTAGTATCCAACATGATACATCAAATACTATTCTTATAGTATTATTATTTTAGAGAAATCCACTTTGCTAAATGAAAAAATAATCCAATAAAACTATGGAATAGATAAGGATATTACACTAGTTATACTAGAAATAACAATGTAGGAGGATGAAGGAAAAACTTATTAGCAAGTCCTTCATGACTTTCTTGAACTCATTATTTGGGATTATTTAGATATACTTGAAATCAATCCATTGGTGGAAATGAATAATATAGTATTGTACCTAGATGACAAATCAGTTAAACAAAATATTAGTTAAATGCATCCCAAAGTAGCATTATTAGTAAAATAAAAAATTTAGAATATTTTTTATGCTATATTTATACAAGCTATTTCACATTATGAATGGGTGTCCAACATTATACATGTTAAAAAAACTATTGGTAACATTCATTGTTGCACTAATTATTGATATTTAAATAAGGCTTTTATAAAACATAACTTTCCATTACCTAATATTGATATTATTATTGATCATAAATCTAGATATGAGACATTTTAATTTATGGATGGATTTATAGGACATAACCAAATCAAATTTAACCTTGTATATCAAGAAAAGATGATATTTGTTACTCCTTAGGGTACATTTTATTATATAATCATGCCTTTTGGGATAAAGAGTTTAGGATCCACATATCAAAGGGATATGACTCATATATTTCATGAATTTATACACAAAATTATTGATGACTATGTTGATGATTTAATTGCCAAATATAAATGTCATCATGAATATGATAGTGATTTGTGATAAATAATTGAATGCTTTCATAAGTTCAATGTTGAATTAAATCTAAAAAAATGTGTTTTTAGGGTTTCTTTAGGAAAAATCATTAGATAAATTATCTATAATTAAGGGATTGAGTTTGATCTAAAAAAGGTAAAATCCATTGTCAAAATGTCATCACCAACCAATCTCAAATAATTAAAATGCATGTAGGGTTAAATTGAAGTAATTAGACACTTCATAGCTTAATTAGCTAAAAAAATAGTTCATTTCACACATTTGATTAAAAAGGACACAAAATTTATATGGAATGAGGCATGTTAACAAATATTTGACCAAATAAAAAAATATTTATCAAACTCACCAGTACTCATGCCTGCTATCTTAGATAGATTACTTTTTTATATCTTAGCTACTGATGAGGCCCTTGGGGCCCTATTAGTAAAATATGATGATGATCACAAATAAAATGAAATATATTACATTAGTCACTATTTGGTATATTATGAATGTAAATATTTAGCAATGAAAAATTTATGTTTAGCCTTGGTTTTTGCTACTCAAAATTTATGACATTATTGTTCACTCATAAGTGCACCCTTGCAAGAATGTGTGCATATTCTCACTCCTATTGATATAATGGAAATTATCTAAGGTATGGGTGACATTGTATTGGAGATATTATCTAGATTAAGGGATGTTTCCATTTACTACACTCACATACTTATATTTAAACCTTCAAATTTAGTGATTTCTTGACTAGAAAAAGGGGAAAGAAGTAATACACAAGGTAAAACTGAACATGAAAAATAAAAATTTGAAATGATAAACCAATGTGAAAGTCAATTATATAGATAATTGAAATTTTTTTGAAGATAAATAAGTTTTACACATTTAATTCATATTCATAAAATGACTCTTGCATTAGTATTTCATACATAGGTCTTGACAAACATTCATCCTAGCTAGGGAGGAATGAACATTAGTTAAATTCACTTCCAGATTAGGTAGAAATAAGACTTAGATAATTTATATGACCTTAAATAATTTTAATTTTTTGAATAAATGTGAAAATTTTAGACATAAACATAGGAAAAATAAACATTCAATAAGTAACATCAATTAACATGAGACACACACTTCATGAATAGCCTAAAAATGGAATAAAAATTAGTTTTTTTATGATTTAGAGGTGATGTAGTACAAATTTTGGTAGAATTTATATAATAAAAAATAATAAAATGATCATAATAATTCAAAAATTAATAGACATATATAAAATAATAAGAGAGAGAGAGAGGAGACAAAACAACTCCAAACTAGGAATGAGTCTGTGTCTAGTCATAGTTCACTCTTCCTTTAACTCCACCCTCAACTCAAACTTCCATTAAAAATTCAAATTTTCAATTCCTATGTAGTAAATTTGGATTTTAAACCTTATTACCTTGGAGTATGGCATATTAGGAGAGAGATATGAGTTTTAAAAATTCAAATGTTCTTCATGTATGCTTTTGATTATCTTTAGTCTTGAAGAGATCTTCATTTAAATCCTCTTGATCTTGAATTAAAATTTTGATATTTAGTTAAATAATTTTTATCTTGAATTCATATTTAATTTTTAATTAATTTAAATTTATTTCATCTTGGAGTTTTACTTGACTTATGTTTATTGGTACCTTGGAGTTTGAATTGAGCTTCTTGCATACATATTACAGTTTGACTTCAATTGCCTTGTTTGTATCTTACATGCATGCTTATATTATTGAATTTATGGGGGATTATTAGGATATAAAATTATTTAATATTTATTGACACTAATTAAAACCTTTATTTCATCTTGAAAACCAATGCTTAGTCCTTTTCTTAATATCCACTTAGGAAATAGAACATGTGTTTGACTCGACTTTTTAAAATTTAGCCCAAATGGGGTGAAATAGAAGAGAGACATATTATTTAATAGTTTAATTTAATTTATATTAATTATATATTATTTATAAAATTTCATTTTATGACGTAAAATATATCTCTCCATACTGGTTCCTCTTGGATGTGTACATCTTCTATGGTTTGACAAGCTTCTAAAGCATAGTGAGAACCTAGAACTTGATAAATTTTTATTATTTGAATATATAATGAGTAAAAATAATATTTTAAAATAATAAAAATGTTTTAAAATACCTTTAATAAAAATTTCATATCCAAATTCCACTTACAACCTCCAAAATTGTCATTGTGTTCTCTAGGCCTCAAGAAACCCTGATTTGGATTAGGGGGTCTAAAATGAGTTATAGACCTCACCAAAAAATCATAATATTATTATTTTATAGGTATAAATTTTTAATAATTTTAATTTTTTAAAATATCCAAAAATATTCACCAACTTCTCAAAACAAATTCACAAAAAAGTATTTGCTTCCTACCCGTAGGGTGACCTGAAGATGTTTTTCAATGAGCTGAGCCTATTTTGAATTTTTTTATCATTGAATGATAATGTATTAATATATTTAAATTAATTTTTAAATAATATAAAATAATTTTTTCTATTTTAATTAACCAAAAAACTCATTTCCAACTTTATTTGTGAGAAAAATAGTGAAAAAACCCTGATTTCCTTCATGAGTAGACTTATGTTTTTAAATTTTATATCTCTTAAGCTATATTAAGTAAATTAAAAATATTTAAAAAATTAAATTACATTAAAACATAATTCCATGTCAAATTTCAAGATATTTCATTTAATAAAACTCAAAATATGCCCTCTTTAGTGTTTCCTAGCTTGTACTTTTTCATTTCTGAATGCCTATAGGTCTAAGTTTTGCCATTTTATTGAGTTTTATGAGGCCTAAATATATATATATATATATATATATATATATATATATAATAATAATAATAATAATAATAATAATAATAATAATAATAATAATTAAAACCATTTTATATGCTCAAAAAATCACTTAAACCTCTCAAAAAAATGTATTTTCTAACTGTCTCTCTTGTTTGCTTGAAACTTTGATACCTATACCTTTTCATTTATCAATTATTTTTCATAAAATTTTGATTTATAAAGTTTTATTAAGTTAATTTATTCCTAATAATATCTCACACCACTTTTAATTTTTAAAAAAGAATTCATAAATGCAAACATATTACCTAAAACTAAGCCATTAGAATTTAAGAAGGGTTTTAGAGCACCTTTCCTTCTTAATGACTGTTCATATATTTCATAACATATAAAATTAAAAAAATGAATTGAATATTTATGTAATATTTGAAAATATCTCCCAATAATAAAATTTAAATCAAATTATCTTCACTGTCATGTACTGAGCATTTGAAAATTGCCTTCACTAGCTTGCAACTAGCTAATTTGAGGAAAAAAAGAAACATCTGCAAAAATTTTGTTTTGTGATTTTTTAATAAGAATGTTTTTGGAATTATTAATGTTTTATGATTTTTTTTATACATTTTTTAATATTAAATCAATGAATGTATTCTTATTTAAAACCTTCACATAAGCAACTTTAACCAATGGTGGTAAAATTATCAACATTTTTGGTGACTTTGCTGGGATGTCTTCCTTCTAAATACTCAAAAATAGTATCTATATCCATTATTAAATGGAGTTATGAAAACATTAAAAAAATATTAAATTTAAAATTACCTAAAATAACTATAACACTTATGCATAAATACGTATTGAATTGAAAACTAGAATAACTACCAACTAAAAAATGTGCAAGATAACACTTAGAGGAAAGTGAAAATTAAAACTACTAACTTAACATGTGAATAAAAACACTTGGATTAAATTTAAATATAAAAAATAATAAATTAAACACTAAAAAACCACCTGGATAAAAATAAAAACCTCTTAGGTCCTCTCCATGTGGTTGATAAAGATGAGGAACAAGCTGCTGCTTGACTGCCATTTTGGTTGGATCAAAATTTTTCCTACTCATCAACCTCTTTGTATTATCTCCAAGTGAGTTAACTAAATAAAAATATATCAAATATAAAAATACTAATCATGTGGTTCAATACTCACCTTATTATCTCTTCAATACTAATAAATCTCTCTAATGTAACCACATTTTGATCCATAAGTACAACTACAACTTCAACCTTTAGTGGCTCAATAAAACATTGTTCCTGGATTTTTATGACATATTGAGAGATGTCATTTTAATTTTAAACTATTTAAATATTTTAAATATATTAAATGATATCCAAATACTTCTCTCTATGAACCACTACATCTTTTTTCATATCTTTACTTAGCTCATGTATAAGGTTATTACCTTATAAAACCATTGCTACAATCTCACTAGCTGCTAACATTGCATATTGAACATCTTCATGAGATACTTATTGAAGTTCACTTTCATCTAAAATTTTAATTTTATCCTTAATGGATGAAACATGGTCTTCTTCTATGCCAAACTAAATCTCATTTGACCAATATAACTCTTGATCATCCTCTTTTAAAAAAATTTCCTCTTCACCTAAATGTTCTTATTTTTGCATCTATACAATATGTCCTTAAAAAAGGGATATGATGAGAGGGAAGAGGTTACATTTGGTGTCATAGTAATATAGGTCATTATGGTTTTATATTGAATGGGTTTTGGGATTAAAGAGGTAATAATAAGGCTTTAGCATTTAGAAGTAATGATTTCATTTATTATTTCTTTGTAAGAAGGGAAAGAAACTTGTTTTATGTATTCTTCATACTTATCTTTCCACTCAATAATTAACCTCTCACATTATGATATGCCTTAATATTCATGGACAACTTAAAATTAAGGATTATATGAGGGGCTCAAAAAACTTGGAAATTTTCTTGGTTGGGCTTCTACATCTTTCTCCATCCTTGATTTTGGATTGGCATAGGAGGATGCTCTTTCTCAAGAGTATCTTGACATAATCAAGGGTCTTGGTCCAAGAAGGTTTCCAAAATGGAATGGTATTACACTCTTTGAGAAGAGTGATTGAAGATTTTATAGGAATAAAATCTTTAATAGGATTAGGAGTCATAAAAATTGGAATACTAAAGGAATTATACTTTCTTGAAGGTTCAATGGGTTTTAGTTCTTCATGTTTCCTACTTGGGATTTTGGACTCAATTTATTGTGTTCTTATGGTCAACTATAATATTTGTTATTTTTTAGTCTCATTGTATTTATTCAATGATTCAATCTATTTATGATGTATATAGTTTTGATATGCAATTTATTCTTAATGCATATTATATTTCTCTTCCTTATCTCTTGCACACTTTTTCTAGGCTGATTGGAAAGAACATGACTTTTCCAAGGATGATAATAAATATGATTAGGGGTGGGAGGGAGGTTAGTTTCATGATAATATGGATATCCTTTTGTTCCAATTATACTTTAGGTTAATCCATAAATATTTTTAACTTGATATTAAGGATATTAAGGTTAATCCATTAAATACATACCAACTAATGTTATTTAGGCAGTTGGATTACTTAAACCAACTATATATAACATGGATTCACTATATATTGAGTAATTATTTAATTAATTTATTTAAAATTTCTAAAACTAGCACCAATCTTTACCAATATTCTAAGCTATTGTCTGACTAGGTATGCCAAAAACTATTATCACTTAGAATTGCACCCTATGCAAGAATGTGTGCATGTTATAACTCTTATTGATACAATGTAAACTCTCTAAAGTTTTTAATACTTTATTTTAGAGATAATATCTAGATTAATTTCTAGTTACCTTCGGTACACTCACCTAATTCTATCTAAACTCTCTAATTTTGTGCTTTCTTAACTAGGAAAAGGGTAAAAGGAGGAATATTAGAGCTAAAAATGTAAATAAAAAATAGAAATTTGGGATGATTCACCAATGTGAAATTAAATTATGTAGATAATTGACATAATTTTAAATATGAATAACTTTCACACATTCACTTCATATTCATAAAATGGTTATTGCATCGGTATTTCACACAAAGGTCTTGACAAACACTCACACTAGCTTGGAAGGAATGAATAATGGTTGAATTAACTTTAAAATTAGGTATAAATTGGAATTATACACTCTATATGACTTTTAAGTGTTCTTATTTTTTTAATAAAGGTGAATAATTTAGACATAAATGTAGGAAAACTAGTCATTCACTAAGTTACATCAATGAATATTAAGCACATACTTCATGAACAAATTTAAAATGGAGGAAAAATTAGCTATTTATTACTTCATAGGTGATGTATTAAAACTTTTTTTATAGTTTTTGTAATCCAAAAATATAATCTAATCATATTCATTTTGAAAAAAAATATACATATAGAAAAAAGAGGCAAGGAAAAAGGAGACTAGTAACCAGATATGAGTCCTCATGGCAACTCAAATTCACTCTTGCTTCAACTCCACTTTAACTAAACCTTCAAAATTCATAATAAATTCCCAAATTCCAACATATCATATTTTGGAGTTTAATCATTCTCTAATATGAAATATGGCAAAGAATAGAAAAAGATTCTTGTTTGAATATTTTGGAAAAGTCAAAAGTAAACTTGCATGATTTGATTGTCTTTAGTCTTGAAGAGATCTTTAATAACTCTTCTTGATCTTAAATTGAAATTTATATATTCAATTAAATCTTTTTGATCTTGGATGCATATTAAAGTTTAAATTTAGTTACTTGTTGGCCAATTTTGGCCCACATATAGAAATTTACCTTGATAGATCAATTTATGGAAGTTTTGAGATATAGTGACAAGCTAAATAGATATCTTGACTGAGAGGGTAACCAAATAATGAAGAATAAGATCAAATGTTACTTAAAAATATTTTGAAACACTTTAAGCAAGCTTAAAGTGTGTTTTATTGATCTTTGAGAAGCATGTCTTGGAAACAGGTCTAGGATTGAAAAATGAAAAAGACCAACAAGTTTTCATGGTGTTTAAAGAATTTAAGAGCATGAATCAAGTTTCATAAAACATTATAATTCTATTGGATCCTTCTAAAGATACAATAGTGTCTTTCACATGCCTAGAAGAACAATATCGTCATAACACATCATGTAGAAATGAATGGGTCATCTTGATTATGCATTTAATAAAGTTCACTTAGAAAGTATCTCAGACAAAAGATCACATGGACATGAATTAATTCATGCTTAAATCATGCTTTACAAATTTTATTTCTTTATGAGCTTGAAATCTCAATATATAAGCCTTTAAACATAGATCTATAAAGTAAGATGTGCATGAGGATGTCAAGTTTAATCTTTGTGAAATAAATATTTGAATTTAAACTTTATAAATATGAACATAGAGATAACAAGTGTCAAGATCTCAGGTGATCAAAATTAGATCAAACAACACACATCCACTAAAAAGCTATTGTGTCATGGAGATCTAATGAAGTGTATTTAATCATGCATCAAAGATCAATGGTGAGCATCAAGTCAAAAGGTCAAAGGATCTCTAGGGTGAATGTACAAGTGATAAGTGGCATAATATTGAGATCATAATATAGATCTAATGGTGCATGGAAGAATCTTGAGTCAATGGGTCTAATAAAATCAATGATACATGTTCACTTATACAAAGTAGATCAATAGTGAATAATGGTTCAAAATGGTTAATAGATCCTAAGAATAAATTCATGGGTGACAAGTATCTCAATTATGTTAGACTGGTAGAAGATCTATGGCTTGCATTCATTTTTACAAAGGGAGATATATGGTGTGGATGAGGTCAAGGAGTTAAAGAGATGACAGTAGGATCTTTAGAATGGATGAATAGTTGACAAATGACATAATTTAAGAAGGACTAGATCAAGATCAAATATTTTTTTTAAAAGTCAAAAGCTAGGGACTTTAAATAGAGGTTGAATTTGACTCAATTTGAACAAGGGAAAATATTTTAAAGGATACCATTGAAGCTCTATTGATACCTTTGTTGAAGAATTAAAAGCATGTAGACTTAGTTTTCTTATGCTTTCAATGTAGCATATAATAATTCCTTAACTTACACAAGTTTTAGAGGTAGAATAGGTCTATTTAGACTTAATATGGTTAAGGAAAGAAGCTATGCAACCTATGGATATTCATAAATATATTGACTATAGGAAAATCAATAAATTAGATTGGTTTTCAATATATAGTGAGACCTATGCTCAGATATTAAAGTAGGGGGTAGGTATGTGGTTAATGAAGAAGTGTCTCATCTATAAAATCTATATATTTGACCGACGTGTACCTATATCCACTAAAATTAGACTTAGGCATAGCTATGTCAAGTCCATGGATATGATGAATTTGTTCTCATAATGAAAGCAATTGGAGATGGCATAGAAGGTCAAAGCAAAAGGATTCAGAGATTGGAGAAAATAGTGGAGCATTTATTTATTCTCAAATCCTTTTTGGATCAAATATGGTTTATAAATGAAGAAGGATGTAATCTCAATTAATTATCTTGAATTACTTGCTCCCTTCTCTCTCTCCTTTCACCTATATCTCTTATTATTTTCCATTTGGTATCTCTCTCTCTCTCTCTCTCTCTCACTTTTGATAAGAAATTATCTATCAATTTTGGAGGATCAGAGACTCTCATTTGATAAGGATATACCCTATCAAAATTTGTGTGAAAGACCAGTTGAATAAATAAAGACATTATTTACCTATCCCTGCCCTCTAAATTGTGTGTAGTAAAGTTTGTGCATGATGGCATTATAAAGGAAAATATTCCATTCCCATTGTCCTTCTTTCTTGCTCATTTATAAGGTGTATTCAAGTTAGTTTCATGTCTAAGTTAGTGTTATTTCTATCATTGATAAAAAATCTCAATTAGTTTTATAAATCCTCTTTGATTTCATTTATTACTTCTTGAGCCTAGCTTATGAAACACTTATTTATATAGATAAATTTTGTAAGAGTATGTGAGTTATCATTGTCTTATGCTTCCTCAGTATTTACTTCATGCTTATGTGAGTTCTAATTTAAATTTGGTACATCACCCTTTTAGCCTTATTAGTGGTCCTTTTTCTAGTGAAAACATTAGTATAGATGATCCATCAAGAGGAAGGCATCATTCTCCAGAGGTCCAACCACACCAAAGGTGAGCCACAGCCTGGGGTTGTTACCACAGTGTAGCTTAATTGGAGAGAGCCTAAAGAACCCTCTCTAAGAGTGTGAATTGATGCTATAATAGTTTCTAGAACACCTAATGGTAATTAATTTAAAACAATATTGGTCAAAGTTTAATTCTAGTTTTATCAATTTTTAGTAGTTATAGCTTCCAAAAAAAGAACATCTGATGACTCCAAAAGAAGATTCAACATTTTAGTAGCATAATAGTGACTACATCTCATGTCAAAGGTGACTACAAGGTTAGCTCCGAGAGGTATTTCATTTGAATTCATCGAATTAACTTTAAACTTATTAAAAAGATTAATATTTTCTAATACACACCCATATAAAGGTAACTTTGTTCCTAAGTCAATTCTGAGGCCTACCCCTACAAGAAGATCTTTGTTAAACCTTTTCATTTTCATTGTAGCCCCTAGAGTTTTCACCGTTATGGTATTTAATTGTCAAATTCCTCTAGACCTCCCTAAGTATGATCCTATTATAGTATAAGCTCTCAAAAGTGTCCTTTATTTTACTAGCAACCAAGCTATAACCCATTTTGAACACGTCATGAATATAGCCAACTTCTGTAACATTCATGATATCAATGAGGAAAATGTATCAATTAAGTTATAAGCCATCTCTTTCAAAGGTAGAGCTTTATACTGGTATAAAATCATTATTTCTAACTCTATTACATCATATGATCAATTAGGGGATGCATTGTGTAAGAGATTTAAAGACAAAAGTGACCATTTTTCACTTGTAGAATAGTTGACCACAACTCAAAGAGCCCCTCATGAAGTCATGAAATAATTCAATAGAAGGTTCCAAAATACTTAGGATAGAATCCAAGAGTCTATTATCCCTAGCCATAAATTTGAATTTATTTAATATTTAAAGGATGTAAATAGTGACATTGTAATAATGATCTAGTCCATGGGAGGAAACACATTACCAAATGCATATGAGGTAGAAATCAGAGTAGAAATTGACTAGTGTAAGCTAACAAGCTTACACCTAGACCACCAATGCTTTTGTTCCCTAAGATTAGAACACCCCCTATTTCTATTCCTCCCCTTATTATCATTCCTCTTATTCTTACAATTTCTATTATAACCTCACCTAAGCAAGAAAAGTCTTCCATTATTTAATCTAGTGATTCCCAAGAACAAAATAACTTTCAAGAGCTTAAGTGCATGTTTCAATCTTTGGGAAATGAAATAGTGAATGTTAAGAGACAAAAAAATTTCAATAGGCCTTACTAAGCCTAATATCAACCTCAACAACAATATTATCAAGAAAATAGGCCACCCTAAAAAGGAAACTTCCAAAGCCAAAGCCAAGGTCAAAATCAAGGATAAGGGTAGCCTAACTATGTTATGTAAAACAACTATAATCCAAATCCAACACATTGGTCCCCATCTAGAATAATTTTAATCAAGAAGATAAGGGTACCATACCTTGGAATTAGAATCAATTATCCCAAACATTGACTTTAACCAAGATTTCAATGATTAATGATAGTAGGTTACTAATTATGGGTACAATCAAGATCTTATGTCTCAAAACACAGAGGTACCCATGATGATAAAAATAGAAGAGCCTCAACAAGGTCAAAGCCCTAATCAAGGACCAAACCATTTGGGTGATAAAATGGTGAATTATGATCAAGAAGAGTGTTATATACTTAATCAATAGGGTATTTATAGTCAGGTATATATCCAAGCGGTAGCTAATACAAGGTTCAAAAGAAGGAACATGGATGGTAATCAAAAAGTAGTCAAATATATTCCTATCATTACTCCTTAGATATCAAATCCAAATGAGCTTAATTCTACCCCAAAGGTTATAATTTCTCTAAATAATTAGAATCAAAGGAATGTCTTTATCCCTTAAAACTCACAAACTCAAGCTGTAGTTATTTCCCCCAAAGTACAACCAAAGGTTAGTGGTTCACCCATCAACACTGTGAAACAAATGAAAAGGTCTAATGTGAGTGTGTCAATGTGGGATATGCTTTCCATGCCTAGTTAGGTAGACATCCTCTAAGAAGGGTTGTCAAGAATTAATGTTTTTGAGAAACCACTAGTTAAAGAGAATGTGGTTCTCACTAATACAACCAAAGGACCTAGTGAAGGGTAATCAAGTAACATGGTCAAACCTCCTCCATTATACATTTAAATAATAATTGGTGACTCTTTAATACATAATTTCTTGGTATATAATGGTGATAACACCTCAATACTGCCAAAGTCCATAGTTGATCATCTTGGTCTAAAGTATGAACCCCAATCTAAAGGAGTGTTGTAGCTAGATGGATCTTCCACCAAGCCATTTGGTATCATCATAGATATTAACTTGACCTTGCATGCTTGTCCTAGTGCCTTAGTGGTTAAAGATGTATTGATCCTTGATTTTCTTCCTTGTTTTGCACTAGGATTATTTAGAGAATTCAAAAAAAAGATTGGAGGTTATATGGAAATAGATTGGTCATACATGGCATTCAGAACAAGATATGGGACCAAAGTATCAATCAAGACTGAGCCCATTGCATAATTCCACATTGAACGTTATGGGATAGAAAACATAAACCTCAATTTCACCATCTTTGATGAGGATGGATTTATAGTTGGTCAAAAATTAAACACTCATGCTATGAAGATACCAAACATGTTCTTGGATGAACTATGGAATGACAATGATTTGGTTGATCCCTTGGAGGGAGTTGAAGAGAGGGACATGGGTGTCTACTTCTTACATGAAGAGAATTAGTCCATGCCATCCCTCATTAGACCTTAAGGAGATCTTAGTATCTTATGTAAATTTTTCTTTGATGGTTCAAGGATCAAACATGGAGTGGGTGTAGGTGCAATGCTAGTATTCCCCTCCAATGATAGGTATTTCTCTTCTTATAGGTTCTAATTTATTTTATCTTAAAATTAAACATAGTATGAGGGCCTTATCCATGGCCTTAAATGGGATAATAATAGAGGGATCAAGTAATTACAAGTTTATGGCAATAGTGACCTGATAGTACACCAAGTTAAAGGCTAAAATATCACAAAGAAACCTTTGATGAAGTCTTATAAACATAGAGTGTGGAACTTATTTGAGGATTTTGTGGCCTTTAACATCAAATCAGTGCCAAGGAACTAAAATGGACATGTTGATAGGTTGGTAGTTATGGGATCTTAATTTGATATCCCAAATGAGTTAAAAAAGACTAAGGTATAACCAGATGTCAAAGTAGTAGTGAGACCATTAGTGCCCAATAATGAAGCTCATTAGTAGGTCTTTGATAATGATAAGTAAATTACCTATTTATTTTAGTAATAAGAAGAGTTATCTTCCATAAACTAGGACAAGTTTCAACATCAATATGAGGAGAAAATTATTTAGTTGATAACTAACAAGATTCCTAAAGGGATTGTCACCCTCAAAGGTATTTTTCATGAGGGAGATTATATGAGAAAAGATAAGGAAATGATGTCAACAAGTGAAGAGAACTATTAAACATTCCTTATCTTCAAAGACAAGATCATCAAGCTTGGGAAGGTAAGTACTAAATTTGAGAGGCATGATTTCATAAAAAAAATTATAAATAATATGCATACATATTTTATTGGGAATATTGTGACCTAAGAGGCTTTGATCCCAAGCTAGCCCATAAAACTATAGATCTAGTGGTTAATGCCAAGTGTATTAGGTAGAAGAAAATGCCTATAAACCCCAAAATTGAAGAGCTTATGAGGAAGTAATTGACCAAATTAATTTAATCCAAGATCATTTCTCCCATTAAGCACTCCTCATGGGTAGCCAATTTAGTACCTATGAGGAAGAAGAGTATGGAAATTAGATTGTGTGTTGACTTCAGGGATATGAATAGGGTCTCTTTGAAAGATCACTACCCCTTACCATCCATGGAGAAACTCCTTCAGATAGTTTATAGTTTAGAATGTTTTTCAATTTTGGATGGGTTTTAGGTTACAACCAAGTGATGGTAAGATAGGAAGATCAATATATGACTTCCTTCACCATAAAGTGGGGCACATATGATTACTAAATATGTCTTTTGGATTGCCAAATGTTGGGGCCACTTTCCAATGAGCCATTGACATGTTTTGAAAGGATTTTTAAATTAGATGGTACTAATTACTTGGATGACATCAGAATTTTCTCCAAGAATGCTAGTGAGCACATGGACCATCTAAGGTTGATCTTCTAAAGATGTAGAGAGTATGGGATCTCTTTAAGTCCCAATAAATGTGTGGTTGTTATTTATGAAGGAAAAATTATAGGCCACATTATTTCAAAGGAAGGTGTATCCATTAACCTTGATATAATAAGTGTTATCTTTGTACTATCTCTACCCAAACACAAGAAAGGAATCTAGAGCTTCCTTGGGAGGATAAACTTTGTGATAAGGTTTTGATTTAATAATTTTGGGAATATTAGTGTATTATTCCTAATTTACTTAAAGGCTTGGAATGGGAAATTAGTAAATAAATATGAAATAATTAATCTACTGATTTGTGTAAATTAGATTGCAATTTGAACTTTTCTAAAAATAGTAATAAGGAGAAGAAAACAAAGCTTAGCTAGAAACTAAATAACCTGACTGAGATAGAGATTGGAATTCACTATGTAGGGTTGAGACACAATCACAAACTGATATCTAACTTTGTTTTTGGATTGGATAAGAACACTAGAACTAGACAGTAGTGACACTAGTGCTATAGTCTACCTCTACCACTATTGTCCTAAGGATTTGAGCTTTTTAGGTTTTGTTCACTAGGTTGATGTGAGCCTATGTAACAAATTTAAGAAGTTGGAAGTAAATAAAGATCACTATAGAGTATATTATTTCTTCCAGCCCTATCTTTCATTATGCTTTGACCAATTTTGAGTGAGAAGGGGGGGTTAGTGTGTGTAAGATGTACTAGACATACTTCACACCCCATGTGTGGGTGTTACCTATATACTAATAATTTAAAGAGGGATCAAGCCATATGTAGCTCTCCCAATTATTGTGCTATGTGCAATTGAGTGTATGAATATGTAAAGAATGCTAAAATAGATGTGATTGAGGTAGTTAGTGACTGGTTTAAGGATTTGAATGAGCTTGTAAGTGTGTTAACTAGTTATATGTAAAGAATAAGGAAGATTTCTTGAGTATTCTTGCTTGTATTCTTACTTGCTTAGTGATAATTGCCAACCCTTTCCAAATTATCTTTGAATTGGATTTTATAAGGATTTATTTATCATGGATTGAATTTGCTCATGTTAGGTTGACAAGGATGGAAAATCAAAATAAATTAACCATTGGGGCTAGAAATGGGCTTGGATAATAGCACTAAAAGTATATAGTAGTGGAACTGACATTATAGTCTAAATGTGGCACTATTTTCTTAAGTAAACATGACTTAGGGAGATTGATTTATCTTGGAAAGAATAGTCTAGGTGTGTTGGGACCAAGTCTGGAAGGCTATGGATGACTAGGAATCAGTGAAAAGATGATTATGAGGGTCATGAGAGAAATAAATAGGGACCTAAGGGTTGGGTGTCATTAGATACACTCAAGTTACCAGTTTTCATATTTTATATAATTATATTTCCCCCCCCCCCCCGTTATTCTAGTGATGAAATAAAGTGAAATACTTAGATAAAGGAAAAATAGAAAGCGTACCTAAACTTACCTACAAGGGTGAAGCTCATGAAGATGTTTGATGCTAGGTGTACATAGAGACCATGTTATGAAGTATGAATTTTCAAGAAAAACAAAGAGTAGATCAGTTGTTACTAGATACACTATATCTAAAATAAGAATGTACAAAGATAGGTAAGAGAGAGAGGAAGAAAAAGGAATGAACACAAATAAATCATACATAAACCAATACAAAACCTATTATGATGCTGAGTAATGTTAGATGTGTGCTAAACCAAGAGTAATATCATGAACAAAGCTGAGTGCTCAATTCCCCAAAAGTGGATCAAGAATGCAAAGTCTAGCCTTATGGATCCATCTTCACCCACTAAGTGAAACTAGGTGATCATGAATGTGTTGATCAATGTTTGGATTATGTGTCTAATCCATCTAAATAGGTGGCTCAAGAATACAAAGGCTAGCTAGTCCTTTCACTCCATCATTTCCCCATGAAGTGAAGCTATGAACTGATACTGGTATGAAGTGTATGTCATATGAGATGGATCCTAAATCCCATGAATGTACTATGCTATAAAAATGTTGTCATGGATAACCAAATGTATGCTAAAAATTAGACCACTCTTATCCATTCTAAAAGATGGAATTAGGCTTGTATAAAAACCACTCCAAACAAGTGCACTAGGCTTGTAAGAAAACCACTCAAGAACTCAGGAACTTGGGAAGATAGGATTGTATGAAATCCATTCCAAAATGATACCAACCACATATAGATGGAATAATATATGCAACTACTAATAATTCCTAGGTAATGTTGAACTTAGAAATAAAAGAGAACAAATATGCCATGCACATTACCCCCAATCACTAGGGTCTAAAACATGGATTATGATCTAGAAGTTGTACCAACTACCTTATCTAAAATTGTAAATTAGATCCATCATGATATAAATTATTCCCCCTATATTTGGATTATCTAATAAAAACTATATTGAAACTATTTATTCTAGTATAAACTTTAGTTGATAAAACTGTAACTAAACTTACATTTTTGTTTGTTTCTAGAAAAACTAGTTTTTTTTTGTTTGGATAGGAGCATTGAAAGTGGACACTAGTAGCACCAAACTACTGTCCAAGGCCAAATTTGATGACTATTCTAGATTCTTAACTATTTACTTGGTCTGTTCTAACTATTTTGATGTCTAGTTGTTATTCTAGGTGTGTTAAATGTTGTTATTTCGACATTAAGAGCTCTGATATTTGAGACAAAACCCCTATTTATTTCCCCCTCTTCTAAGGGTAGGAATGAACACCCTAACATCATTTCCCTCAGAAGAAAGAGACCTACAAGTGTGTTATGCTATAAAGGTACATGATCTATCAATGATAATTGATAAGATATCTCAAGATATAACATGATTTGTATTGAGAGATTATTAGATCAACATGGCTATGCCTAGATAGATGTAACAATGTAATAGCATGTGCAATGTACTAACCTAGAAGTGAAATTCTAGTTAGTTTTTAGTTTTAGTTGGAGGGATGGAGCATGATGTTCATCATGACATCCAATAAAGTAGAATAATGCATGATTTAGATCATGGCATTGACAAACAAGGAGAAGTAAATAAATAAACAAGAACATAAGGTAAGAAATAAGAATTGTACAAGGGTGGACAAGGGGCAACAAAAACAAGGGACATGGTCATGTGTCACAAATGTCACACACACACACACACACACACACACACACACACACACACACACACACACATAATTGAAACAAGCAAAGCTGGTGTGGAAGGAAAAATCACATAGAAGAGTATGGACAAAGGAAATTGGAAAATATCCTAAGGTACACACATAAATAGAAGTAAATGACATTGGAAAATGTCCTAAATCAAATACAAGAGACAAATAGGAACTGAGAAATGCAAACAATCTAGCTACGATAAACAAGAAAAAAAAGCATGTAAAGAACTAGAAGTATAATCACATCTAGCTAATCAAAGCAAGAGGGAAAGTATGCAAGACATGTTATTAAAAGACTAGGTATATGATAATAAATACACAAGTGTGATATAATAGTGAGTGTTGATAGGGTAATATTTGTAAGCTAGTAAGTAATCTACATATACATGATAACTAGAGTGTGTGGTGTACGAATGATATAACCTAGATGGTGTAGTCATGTAGAAGATGCCCCTAAAGGGTATGTATATCGGTGTGTGTCTCAAATGTATAATTAGGATGCCCCCTCAATGGGTAGAGTAAAGCAATCAAGGATTTGGATGTCACTACACACACTCAAAGAAGATCAAGTGCATCATGGAAATGTAGACAAACTGACAAAAAATAGCATATAATAGAAAATGTAAGTCTAACATGATAGTATAAATGTAAATCATGGATGATGCATATAATAAAAATATTTTTTATGTTTTTGAATTATTTACATGTCTTTATATTTTGAAATGTTTGAATATTTTTGAATTTTATATAATGAGCTATGTATAATCAATCATAAGGAGACTATGTACAAGCAATTGAAAAGAGGCTATGTACAAGTAATACTAAGAATAAGTGATACTAACCAATGAGTCTTCTAGGAGACTCCCTATCATGGTGTCCTATATAAAACAAAATAATTTGCATGATTATGAAACATGAGGGACTGGATTTGAATATTTGGATTCATTGTCAATATCTTGGAAATCATGACAACCTGTATTATTCCACTCATCATTATCATCTTTATTTTGAACCAATGGAATGCTAGTGTTTACTTTTATTGTATCTAGATCATTTCCTTTGATAAATTATGTTAGTGAATGATTTACCTTAATATGTTTAATAAATCCCAAACCTTGGTGACAAACATTATCAACTACTAGAATAGGAGTATGTTAATCACGTGATATATATTTTAATTAATCAAATTCCTTTTGATTTAACCACTATATCATACATTCAAGATATGTAGTAAAACTAAAATCAATAACATGCACCACACAAGAGAGAGAGATAGCATATTTTATGTGGAAACCTAAAATGGAAAAAACAATGAAGAACAATATCAAGCATATAAATAAGCACAAACTCAAGTTTACAAATTTCACAAGCACTAACTTGCAGGAGCACCAACTTGTAAGAGAACCAATCCCTTTGCTGAGCACCAACACAACAATTATTTGTGAGCACCAACACATAAGACCACCAACCCCTTTGTGTATAAAACACAAACTATCTCTCAATGTTTCTTTCTCAACAAATGATAACACACTACTATATCTCTTTCTTTTCTCTCCTCTATTATTCTAAGATAGATATACCAATTAAAAAACATGCACTCTCTTGATTATTAAAAATGACTTCCCAAGCCTCCTTTTATAGCATTATAAGTGACCTTTGGTATTTACTCTTTATGACCTTTCAATTCACATGGAAAATGGTGCCAAACTTGCATGGTCTTTCAAATTATTTCATATGAAAAGTCACATGGTGACCCTTCATGCGAAAATTCATCCTTTACCTCTTTTATCTTTACTTGGTGACTCTTTGACTTCCTCATGGGCCCTCTTTTCACTTTATGCAACCAAAAATATATTATTAATATTTAATTAATAATAACATACTTTAGCCAAGATATGAACATTAAAAACACCTTTAGACATTAAATGTTATGGGGCCTTTGTCACCAATATTGTTAGACCTTTGACATGAATGACAATATTTCCAATAATCTCCCCCTTTGTCATTGATGGTAATCTCAAACTAAAACTACCACATCCAAAAACTTGTACTGCACATGTCAACCTGCACATACTACTAAATGAAAACCATACAATAACTCCCCCTTACTATAGCATCCTATTTTCTAAACCTATTCTTATACCTATTCCTAAACCTATCCTTGTACATGTTCATATACTTATTCTTGTACTTCTCCCCCTCAGTTGATATATAAATTAACCTATCAACTCACCTTCATGACTTTATTGTCATAAAACACAACCAAGACCTAACATGCATACACCATACTTCATTTTTTATATAAAGTGTCTCCTTGAAGCCTAGAAAAGACACCCCACACAAAGGGTCCTAGAAAAAAATCTCAAGAGATGCCCATATCTCTTCTGTTAATTCATTGATCTTCTTGCATCTTTCTCTTAGAATCTATTTAAGCATGTCTAACTTATTTGACTCACTATCTTCAACATCCATGATGTTGTTCATCTTCTCAAATCTTACAATTATCTTATCTTAACATGGCTTATGCTTAAATGTAACAAGAGATTCTCTTTGATCTAAAAGCTATTTAAGACTAATATTCACTATCTTAGGTCTCTAAGCTTAATTTTGGCCCTTCTCATACCTTCTAGGGGCTTCATATCCTTTGTCATACCTTGAGGATCTCTTTACTCCATTTAGACAAAATTTATAAATATGTCCAACCTTATGATAATAGAATCAAACAACATTTTTCATACCTTTTTCTTGAATATGACTGAAATATATCTTTGACTGATTCCTTCTCCTCAAACATTCTCTTTCCTTATGACCAATAGGATGATAAAAAAAACAATGGCCATGAAAATAATTTGAAAACCTAAAAGTATTGGGATACCTAATTGGATTGTTTAATTTGCCTTTAAAACTTGCATCCTTCTTAGTTTAGATTGATATTTCATGATCTTTCTCAACCTTTATTATGATACTCTCATGTTTACCCTTCAAATACCTAACTCAACCTTCAACTAATTAAACTCTTCTTCTCTTGATTTCAAACTTGAATATACAACCTATAGATAAATCTTAAGATCCTAAATAAACATATTATATTCTTTTGGCTCTATATACAACTTATAATCCAAGATACACACATGTTACTTAAGAGAATTGACCATATATTTCAACTCTTGATTCTCCTTCTTTAGTTTTTTGGCCATCATGCTTTCCTCGATCTACCTTCAAGCTATTAAACTTTTTCTAAAAGAACCTAATCTGATACCAATTTTTAAGTAGAGGGTATATCTTTT
The DNA here is from genome assembly GCA_037957365.1 of Torreya grandis. Lineage (NCBI taxonomy): Eukaryota > Viridiplantae > Streptophyta > Pinopsida > Cupressales > Taxaceae > Torreya > Torreya grandis. Next base: position 1,182,684 of record JARHVA010002125.1, on the reverse strand, counting down.
ACTTAATCAACTTTCTTTTTCTTTAACCACTTAATCATACATTCAATATATGCAATAAAATTGAAAACAATAACATTCACCACACAATAGAGAGAGACATTAGATTTTATGTGGAAACCCAAAATGGGAAAAACCATGGAGAATAATCTCAAGTATATAAATGAGCACCAACTCAAGCTTAAAAAGTTCACAAGCACAAAACTTGTAGGAGAACTAACCCCTTTGTTGAGCACCAATGTAGCCATTATTTTGGAGCACCAACCCACATTAGAATCAGCCAATTTGTGTATAAAACACAAACTATCTCTCAATGTTACTTTCTCAATAAATAATAGCACACTACTATATCTCTTTCTTTTCTCTCCTCTGCTCTACTAAGATGGATATAACAATTAAAAATAATGCACTCTATTTATTATTACAAATGGCTTCCAAATCCTCCTTTTATAGCATTCCAAATTACCTTTGGCATTAACCCTTTGTGACCTTTCAATTCACATGGAAAATGGTGCCAAACTTGCATGGTCCTTCAAATTCTTTAATATGAAATGTTACATGGTGACCCTTAAAGGGAAAATGCATCCTTTCCCTCTTTTGTATTTATCTCATGACTCTTTGAATTACTCAAGGTAACCATTCATGGGAAAATTCATCCTTTCCCTCTTTTATCTTTGGTGACTCTTTGACTTCCTAATGGGCCCTCTTTTAGCTTTATGCAACCAAAAATATATTCATTAATATTTAAATAATATTAACATAATTTAGCCAAGATATAAACATTAAAAACACCTTTAGACATTAAAATTTATGGGGCCTTTGTCACCAATATTGTTATACCTTTGACATCAATGACAATATTTCCAAAAGAGTAGTGATGCCTTGAGCATGCTTGCCCAACCCTTGACCTTCATAATCAAACTATTATATATATTATTTACCAATCCCATACTACTTTAAAAGCTGAGCCTCCTTTTGGAGAGGTATATTTTCATCTTTTTCATGCTCTACCTATGTTTTTGGTACTATTTTTTGCTCTAATTTTTCTTTTTGATCCTTTTATTGTTCTGAGTTATGATTTGGTAACCACTTTTATACTATTTCTAAATTTGACCCTTTGTGAATGTGTTCCTATGTCACTATGGAATTCTTGACTGATTTACCTTGTATAGGGTCCACATTAGCAATTATATATTGTATATGTTTATTCAATGCCACACATAAATCTGTGTGATGTATATGCATTCTATGATATGCACAATAATATATAGATCTTCTTACTAGATGTGAAGGAGGTGGTTTGATCAACTTATATTTAATAATTTCCCTTTGTACCTTACTTGAAATATTATTTGATATGTGAATGATTTTTGAATCACTAGTTTTATAGATAATTTTTTTGTGATTTCTTATTTTGATATGTAACATTACTTAAAACCAATTTACTAGGTGAAGGTACATAAACATGATTGGCACTAGGTTGCTTTTGAGGATTTTACATTATGATTTAATTTTCCAATGTTATGATATTTTCATGTAATAGTTGATTTTCCATGTGTAAATATGAAATTAACTTTATCATACTAGTGATTTGATCCCTTAGAGTCTCACAAGTGCAAAACCTAGTTACTTTCAATTGAACATGTAAGCACATATGTTGAAGAGGTTTTGAATAAACTATAGGCCTAATGTATACATTAGAAAAAATAGTATGGGCTGCCTCACCTTTTAGATGGGTGATAGCATGGACTTGGTTAGAGGGAAAGTAACTATCACCCTCTTAAGGGAGAGAAGGAGAAGGGATTTCTTTCCTTTGCATGAAATATGACATTAAAACAAAAGCAACCAAGAAGGCATATACATCTAGGTAGAAAATATGTATATGGGATAAAATTCATGTAAGTAGAGTTATAGGTTATATATAAATATGATTATATATAACATTCCACATGAGATATAACAAGAAAGGGATAGAAAACATGTATTTGTGCATGAATGTTTAGAAAATTGTGACATGAATCATAAAATTTCTAACATTTATAGCATGATAAAATTGAAAATATTTCCATATGAGAGATGGAAAGAAATGGATAGAGAACATGTATTTGTGCATTAATGTATAGAAAATTATGACATGAATCATAACATTTCTAACATAGCATTATAAACATGAAAATCTTTCATATGCATGATAAAGAGTATGCAAAAGAAATATTGAAATTGTGTGCATTTTTAGCCATGAGTTTTCTAATATCATTCCTTATTATAAAAAATAAGCATGAAATGTAAAGAATAAAGCTTTTTATTAACATATGGTAAAATTAATCATTCATGTACATGATAGGACCAATGATGGTCTCCTTATTTTTTGCAAGAAATGTAAGAAAAATTTGTAAATAATTGAGATCCATTTTTGAAATCTGATTTTAGAATGTAAGGTGATATATCCAGAATCAATGGGACCTAGTATAGGCAAATAGGGTTTGAAAGATAAATATTTTTGAAAATTATTATTGAATTTTGAAATTGAAATGGATTTTTTGATTTAAATATGCTAGTAAAAATCAAAAAATTATTGGAAAATTAGTGATTTAATAGAACCTCGTAGATGCAACTAGGGTTTTGAAAAATAAATATTTTTGAAAATTACTATTGAATTTTTAAATTTAAATGGATTTTTTGATTTAAATATGCTAATAAAAAATCAGAAAATATTTGGAGTATTAGTAGAAAAATAGTGGGACCTAATATGGGCAACTAGGTTGTGAAAGAAAATTATTTTAAAATTAATAAAAATAAATAAAATTTAATGCTAATTTCTTATTTTATTATGAAAATAAAAAATTAGAGAAATATATGAAAAATTAGTAGGAAAATTGCCCTGGGGTTTCTAGGGTTTTTATGCAAAAATGAAGTAAGTTAGGTTCACTAAATGATTTAACAATTTTGAGAATATTGGTGTATTATTTCTAATTTAGTTAAAGGTATGGAATGGGAAATAATTAAATAAATATTCAATAATATAACTACTAATTTGTGTAAATTAGATAGCAATTCAAACTTTTCTAAAAATAGTAATAAGGATAAGAAAACAAAACTTAGCTCGAAACTGAATGACTCAACTAAGACTAAAATTCACTATCTAGGACTAAGACACTATCACAAATTAAGATCTAAAATTTCTTTTATGATTGGATAGGAGCACTAGAATTGGATAGTAATGGAACCTGTGCTATAGTCCACCTCTAACACATTTATCCTGAGTATCTAAGCTTTTTAGGTTTTGTTCACTAGGTCAGTGTGATCATGTTTACCAAATTTTAGAGGCTTGAAGTAAATAGATCTCACTATAGAGAATATTTTTATTTAAACCCTATCTTCCATTATGATTTGACCAATTTTGAGAAAGAGGGAGAGTTAGTGTGTGTAAGATGCACTAGACATGCTTCACACCCTATATATGGGCACATTGCCTACATACCAATACTCTAAAGAGGGATCAATCTATGTGTAGTTATCCCACTTGATGTGCTTTATGAAATTGAGTGTATGAATATGTAAATAATGATAAACTAGATGTGGTTGAGGTGGTTAGGGAATGGTGTAAGGATTTGAATGAGTTTGTAATTGTGTTTTCTAGCTGTATGTAGAGCATAGGGAAGATTTCTTGAGTAGTCTTTCTTGTATTATTTCTTGCTTAGTGATAATTGCCAGCCCTTTCCAAATGATATTTTAATGGGATTTTATAGGAATATATTGGTCATACATTTAATTTGCTTGCATTAAGATAACAAGGAAAAGGATGGGGAAATCAAATAAATTGACCATTGGTGATAAAAATGGGCTTGGACAATAGAACTAAAAGTAGATAGTAGTGGCACTGGCACTATAGTCCAAGTGTGGTGCTACTATCCTGAGTAGATGGGACCTAGGGGGATTAACTTGTCTTGGAAAGAGTAGTCTAGGTGAGTTAAGACCAAGTCTAGAAGGCTATAAATGATTAGGAATTAGTGAAATGATTCCTATGAGGGTCATGAGAGAAAGCGAGAGGACCTAAGTGTTGGGTGTCATTAGCCACACTGAAGTTACCAATTTTCACATTTTATAGGATTATAGGTTTATACCTAGTTTTGCAAACTTGGTTAGACCCATCAATACCATGATGAAGAAGAGCCAAGTGTTTACTTGGTCAAATGAAGGTAAAACAACATTTGAGGCCATCAAACAAGCCATTGGCCAAGCACCCTCACTCATGAATCTTTATTTCTCAAAGAATTTCATATTGTACACCTTTTCCAATATTGACAACATATCAACTATGCTAATGCAAAATAATGGTGGAGGACTTAAACAACTAATTGCCTTTTTTAGTAAAGGGTTATAGGGATATGAGGTAAGGTATAATTTTATAGAAAAGTAGGTTTTTGTAAATTTAAGGAGCATCAAAAATTTTAGATCAATGTTCTTCATCAATGAGTTTCATCTTATGGTGTCTCATCCTAGAGTGAGGGACTTTCTCCTCAATAAAGATTTGAATGAAAAAAGAGTAGGTTAAATTACCAAGGTCACAGAGTATGATGTGGAAATCAAAGTCACCAATCTGATAAGAGGCAAAGGCTTGTATGAGAGTACTATGGATGCCCTTAAACAAAACAAAGAATTTATTTTGGTGACAAAAGACAACCCACAAGTAAATGTACCTCCAACCCACAATAGTTGGCTCTAGGATATAACACATTTCTTGATGATAGGAGAATGCCCCCAAGGTTTCAATAGAGCAAAAATAAGGTATTTCAGACTTCAGTCCATAGCTTATGCATTGATTAATGTAGGTTTTATTTATAAAATATCTTAATTGGGTACTCCTTAGATGCATAGATAATAATCAAGTAACAAATATTTTTGAGAGTCTTCATGATGGACCTATAGGAGGCCTTTTTACTCTAAAAATAACAACAACAAAGGTAATTAGAGCTAGTTATTATTGGCTTAGCCTTTTTAGAGATGTTGATGCATGGGTCAAGAAATGTTAGAAGCGTGATCTATTTATAGGCAAATAAAGATTAACAATTGTTCCACTCAAATTAATCTAGGTGGATTAACCCTTTAGGCAATGGGGGTTGGAATTCATAGGAATGATAAAATCCACATTCAAGTTTAGGACATAAATGGGTGCTCACTATAATTGACTACTTCACTAGGTGGGTAGAGGTAATTGCCTAAAAGAAGCTAATGAAACAATAGTGTTAGACTTCTATAACAACATAGTAACCAGGTTTGGTATCCTAGCTATTATAATTTTAGATAATGCATTAGAATTTGTTGATATGAAGACAAGTGAATGGGTATTCAAGTTGGGAATATACCTTATCACATACTCAAATTATTATCCCCAAGGTAATGGACTGGGAAAGTCCACAAATAATAACTTGATAAGGATTATTAAGAGGAACATGGAAGAGAATCAAAGAGTGTGGCATACAAAGCTAAGGATAGCCTTATGGGCTGACCGAGTGACTCCCAAAGCTACCATTAATAATTTTCTCTATGTCATAATATATGGAAGGGAATCCAGATTTATTATTTCTCTTGAATGGATTACATTAGACTTATCCCATTAACTTTATTTGATGGGAAGTGAGCCTATGAATGTGAGGATGATAAATCTTATGGAGCTTGAAGAAACTAGGGACCTTGTAATGAAGACATTAGAGTCACATCAAGCTCAATTCAAGAAAGCCATTGACAAGAGAGCTATAGAAAGGTACATCAAAGAAGGGGACCTAGTCCTCAAATGAGACTCAAATAAGTCCAAACCAGGAAACCACACTAAGTTTGATAGCTTGTGGAGTGTTTCATATTTCAATCATGGATTTAAATAACATAATGCTTTTTAGCTTGCCCAATTGGATGGAGAGCTATAACCCACCCAAGTCAATGGAATTCTTTAAAGCCTTTTTATTAAAAGATTTTTCAACTATTGTATGATATTTTAACATATTATAATATTTTTATATGTTTTATTCTAAGTTCCTTGAGCACATTTACTTTTAGTTGTGTGTTTCCCTTTCAATAAGTGCCTTGGGCATAATTATTTATTTTGCTCTTTTTCCCTTTTGCTTCAAGATAAAGTCTTAGAAAGGGTCAACCTTGAGTTAGTTTCACATTAATTAAGAGAAATGATTGTGACTTCATGTACCCAATGGATCAAATCAAGGATACTATTCTTTGCATAGTAGGCATGGAATCCTATGATGTTACCAAAAATGTTAGCCAATTTTGGCCCATATATAAAAATTTGCCTAGATAGATCAATTTATAGAAGTTTTAGGATGAAGTGACAAGCTAAATATAGTTACTAATTGAGTGGGTGACCAATTAACGAATAATAAGATCAAATTTTAGTTACAAATCTTTTCAAACACTTTAAACAAGCTAAAAATTAGTCATTTGATCTTTGAGAAGTAAGTCTTGGAAATAGGTCTAGGATTATAAAATGAAAAAGACCAACAAATTTTCATGTTATTTCAAGAATTTATGATCATGAATCAAGATGCACAAGGTCTTAGAAGTCCATTTAAGCCTTCTAAAGAGACAATAGTTTCCTACACAAGCATAGAAGAACCAGACTATCATGTCATGTCACACAAAAATGAATGGGTCATCTTGATTATGAATTTAACAAATTTCACTTAGAAAGCCTATCAATCCCAAAGATCATATATACATGAATTCATTCATTCCTAAATAATTCTCTATAATTTTTGTGTCTTGATGATCTTGTTATCTCAAAATACAAGCTTTTAAAGTTAAACTTGTAGAGTAAGATGTGCACGGGGATGTCAAGTTTAAGATTCATGAAATAGACATTTGAATTATAATGTTCCAAGGATGAATGTATAACAAGTGTTAAAATCTTAGGTGCTTGAAAGTAAATCTAATTTTGAATGTGAACTAACATGGAAAATGGGTCAAGGAGATCTAACAGAGTGTATTTGATCATGTATCAAAGATAAATAGTGAGAATCAAGTCAAAAGGTCAAAGGATCTCTAGGGTGAATGTGCAAGTGACAAGTGGCATAATCTTGGGAGAAAAATCTAGATCCAATGGCATGTAGATGAAGCTTGAATTAGTGGGTTGAAATAGATCAATGAAACATGTTCACTCATACAAAGTAAATAAATAGTGAACAATGGCTCAAAAGGTTAGCATATCCTAATAATAATGCATGGGTGACAAGTGTCTTAACCATGTTAGACTAGAATAATTTCTATGGTTCACATTCATTTATACAAAGGGAGATATATATTGCACATGAGGTCAAGGAGTCAAAGAGATGATAGAAGGATCCCAAGAACAAATGAAGAGCTAATAGATGGGACAATTTGAGAAGGATTTGATCAAGATCGATGGATATTCTTAAAATTTGAAAGCCAGGGACTGCAAATAGAGGTCAAATTCAACTCAAGTTGAACCAGGGTAGCTATTTCAAAGGATTCTATTGAATATCAATCGAGACCTCTATTAAAGGGTCTAGAGCATGTAAACCTAGTTTTATTGTGTATTCAAAATCATGTACAAAAAGTCCTTAGATTCCATGAGTTTTGGAAGTAGAATAGGTATGTTTATAATTAATATGGTTCAATAAAGAAGATATATAACCTATAGAGCTTCATCAATATATTGACTATAGAAAAACCAATATTAGATTGGTATTCAATCTATAATGAGACCTATGCTTAGATATTGAAGTAGGGGGTAGGTATGTGGTTAATGAAAAAGTGTCTCATCTATCAAAGTTATAACTTTGACAAATAGGTACTTATAACTAATAAAATCAGACTTATGCATGGCTTTGTCAAGTCTACGGATATGAGGAATTTATCCTCTTAATGAAAGAAAGTGGAGATGGTATAGAAGATCAAAGTAAAAAGATTCAGGGATTGGAGAGAATATTGAGCATTTATTTCTTCTCAAAGAATTTTTGAATCAAATATGGTTAAAAAATAAATAAATATGGTAGCTTAATTAATGATCTCATATGGCATGCTCCCCTTCTTTCCTCTTTCTCCCATATCTCTTATTATTTTCCATTTGGTATCTCTCTCTCTCACTTTTGATAAAAAATTCTCTCTCAATTTTGGAAGAGCAGAGACTCTCATTTGATAAGGTTAGACCCTACCAAATTTTTTGTGAAAGAAATTTTGGATAGATAAATAATTTATTTACCTATCTCTCCCCTCTAAATTATGTGTAGTGAAGCTTGTGCATGATGGCATTGTGAAGGAGAATATTTCATGCCCATTGTTCTTTATTGCTCATTTCTAAGGTGTCTTCAAGTTAGTTGTAAGTCTAAGTTAGTTTTATTTATATCATTGATGAAAGCTCACAATGAATATTAGAAATCCTCTTTTCCTTCATTCATTTCTTCCTAAACCTAGCTTATGAAACACTTATGCAACTAGCTAAGTTTTATAAGATTGTGTGAGCTAACATTATCTTATGCTTCCTCAGTGTTTACTTCATGCTTATGTGAATTCTCATTTAAATTTGTTTCATCATCCATTTATCCTTCTTATTGAAATTTTACCCCTTCTCTAACCCTTTTCATATTTCAAACATTAGTATAGGTGATTCATCAAGAGGAAGCTGACCTTCTCCAAAGCTCCAAATCCACCATAGGTGACCCATAGCTTGGGGTTGTTACCAAAGTGTAGCTCAATTGGAGAGAGCATGAATAACCCTATCCAAGGGTGAAAATTGATGCTAAAGCATTAAATTTATTGAATTTTGGAGTTTTAATTGATTTGTCTTGACTTGTAACCTAGAGTTTGACCTCATTTATATTTACTTGCATCTTGCATGCATATTTGAATTCATGACTTTGTAAATTTAATCTAAATGGGGCACAGTAAGATAGAGATTATATGTTTAATATAATAAAATGATCCTCTTTCATTCAAATAGGGCCTCAAATATTAACCCAGGCTTTAACTCAACTTCTCTACTATTGCATATTTCAATTTTCTAGGGCTCCTTGAAGGCTTCTTCTTATTAACTTGAATTTTTCTAAATTTAGCTAAAAGTGGGGAAAAATAAGAGATATGGATATCATGTTTCATTTTTTTAATTATTCATAAAATATATCTTTTAAGAGTGTACTTGATGATGACAACTACAACTCTCCATACTAGTTCTTTTGGATATGCCCATCATCTATGATTTTGGCAAGCTTCTTAAATACAGCATGAGAGCCTATAACTTGATGAATTTTAATTATTTTAATATATAAGGAGTGTAAATATGATTATAAAATAATCAACATGGTGTCACAGACATTCAAATAAATTTTTATCTCTAAACTTCATATACAACTCTAAAAAATGCCATTTTGTGCTCTCTAGGCCTCAAAAAACCTTGATTTGGATTTTAGGGTCTAAAATGATTCATAATACTCAAAATACACTCATAATATTATAATTTTATATGTATAAATAGTTAATACCTATAATTTTTTTAAAATATCCAAAACTCCTAACTAAAATCTCAAACAAAAATTCACAAAAGTGCCTATTTGTTGCCCACAAGGTGACTTGGAGATGTTTTTCAATGAGTTGAGTCTATTTTGAATTGGTTTTAATCTAAATATAATGTATTAATACTTTAAAATTAATTATAAACACTATAAAATCATTTTTTTCCTTTGAATTACCTGAAACACTCATTTCTAACTCTATTTGTGGGCAAAATAATGAAAAAACTTGATTTCCTTCATGAATAGACCTATGTTTTGGAATTTTATAGATAATAATTTATATTAAATATATTAATACATTTATAAAAATTAAATTACATCAAAATATAACCCCATATAAAATTTCAAGATTTTTCATTTAATAAAACTCAAAAATGCCCTTTTTAGTGTTTCTTAGCTTACACTTTCTTATTTATGAATGCCTATTAATCTAAGTTCTAAAATTTTATTGATTTTTATGAGGCATAAATACATAATTATTTTTTTATTATTAAATTTAATATTCTCTCTCATCATTAAAATAAATTTATATGCTCAAACAATCACTTAAACCTCTCAAAATTGTTTTTTCTGACTCTCTCTTGCTTGTTTGAAAACTTGATACTTGTACCTTTGAATTTATCCATTAGTTGCCATGAAATTTTATTTTATGAAGGTTTAATAAGGTCATTTATTCCCCATAATATCTTATATCACTTTTTTTTAACAAATAAATAAAAAATGTAAAAATACTACCTAAAACTAAACCATTAGGGTTTAAGAAGGGTCTTAGAGAACCTTTCCTTCTTAATGATATTTAATAAATTTAATCACATATAAGAAAAAAACATATGATATATAAGTAATAGGATAATATATATCAACCTAATACCATTTCAATAAACTCCTCTTCATCATCATGTACTGAGCATTTAAAAATTACTTTCAGTAGCTTACAACTAGCTAATTTGAGGAAAAAAAGAAACTTCTACCAAAATATTGACATGTGAGTTGTTCTTGATCATGGTTTTGGAATGATTAAGATTGTATTATATTTTGGATACATTTTTAAATATTTAATACATGAATGGAGTGTTATTAAAAACCTACACATAAACAACTTTAACCAATGGTGGCAAAATTGTCCATAATTACTTGCTAAATAATGAGGTCCATGTTATAATTAAAGAAGATCCATTAAAGTTACTTTAGAAAAAATCACACATTATATATTTTAATATTAATTTAATATTCCAAAATTCATCATAATGTCAATTTTTAGCTAACTAATTAGCTATGGCTTCTTTATCAGACCTCTTTTTACTCACTAAAGCTCTCTATGATGAGTTTGAGGCATAGAGTATATTTTCCAACCCATGAAAAATCTACTTTGATGGATCTAGATGTAAATCAAAGGTAGGTATTAGAATTTTATTTTTCATCCCCAAGGGTGAATACATGACTTTCTCATACAATTTAGCCTATTTTTGCACCAACAATATAGCCAAATATGAAGCCTTGATAATTGTATTATCTATAGCACACAAGCTTCATATATGGGACATCCAAGTTTTTGGTTATTCTCAATTAATTTTTAACTAGGTTACAAATCATTACCAAAAAAAAATAATAACATGTTCTCTGATATAAATGAATTGTGGATAAACCCATAGAGACATTTGATGCATTTTTTATTAGTAGTATTCCTCAAAAAGATAACTGCTATGTAAATGCCATCTCCAGTGTGACATCCTTGATGCCTTTGATATCAATATAAAAGATGATCATATCAACTTTACCATATGAAATTTATGGGATCAATCAATTTATTCAAAATAAATGGATTTCTTATCCATTCTTTCTATTACTCATACTACATCAAACATAGAGTGGTACACTAATATTTATAATTTCATCTATTGAGCCTATATACCAGACCACTTTACATGGAATGATAAATGAAAATTACAACCTGGAGCAATTAATTATGTAATTATTTGTTAAAATTAAGTTTCTATGGGAAGTTACTATGATGCTTAAGTAAAGATGAATCTCACTCTACACTCTTAGAAATGCATGATAGCGGATGTGGTAGTCATTTTAGTGGATGGGCCATATCCCAAAAAATAGTACAACAAGGTTATTATTTTCATTTCATGGAACAAGAATGCATCAAGCATGAAAATTTGTGTTTAAAATTCTAAAATTATAATGATTTCAATCATGCACCATCACATGAGTTACAGTTGATCATTTCACCATGACCCTTTTCATTATGGGGTTTTGATTTGTTTGGAAAAATCAATCTGGAATTTATTGATGGACATAAATTCATCATTATAGCTAAAAAATATTTTACAAAATGGGTGGAAGCCATTCCCCTTGAATTTACCATAGGGGATGACATATGTAAGTTTTTTATGACCAATATTATTTTCCATTTTAGCATTATTTAACTATTATTTTTGATAATGGATCATCCTTTAAAATAAAATGGTCAAATGATTTTTTAGTGAATAAAAAATTAAACATACATTATCTACACCTTATTACTTGCAAGGTAATGGGTAGGTAGAGGCAACAAATAAAACCATTATCAAGATACTTGGAAAGATGGTTAAATGTTATAGTACTAATTGGCACCAACATATGGTGTATGATTTATATGAATACCACACCAATGTTTGCATACCCACCCAGGCTACACCTTATTCCTTGCTATAAGGTATAAAATTCAGATTTATCGATTGAGCTTGGAATACCTTCTTTTCATGTTTCTCTCAAAGACATCATCAAAGATATTAAATATCATGAAAATAAATTAAAAAAATTAGAATAAATAAATTAAAAATTAACATAGGATGGTGAACACCTCCATGTATACCAAAATTGCATTAAGTGAGCATATAAAAAAAGTTTTAGCCACATAAATTTGATGTGGGTGACTTGATACTAAAATACAAAAAATAACACCAACGCAAAAAAGACAAGAAAGGAAAGTTCAAACCAAAATAGTTGGGGCCATTCAAAATTACATAAAATTTGGGAAAAGGTATATACTACCTTGATACACTTGAAGGAAACCCTTTGAAATGTCCAATGAACATTATGAACTTGCATAAATATGTTACGTGAGATATTTAAAATATTTCTAAAAAAAAAATTCAAAAAAATTGAAAAACATTTTTTAGCACCTACATGTTCTATTGGTTCCTTGGCATCTATATGTTAGTTCCATGTTGAGGGATAACATATTAGTTAATCTTACATGCACATTTATATGCATATATAGACACATAATTCTATACACTTATGAGTGTTAGGCTTTCCTTCTAATCACATCACTAGAATGTTGACGACATCCATATTCTATGATCATAATATTTCTATGTTATATCATTCTATGGCCACATCGCATTATCATGATTTGGATTTTTTTTACTTACACATGCCTTATCCATGCTTATATATTGCACATGGTACTTAATATTCTATGTATATGACAATTTTTTTTATAACACATTGGATCCATGAGATATTATGATATGTTTATGTCAGTTGCTTATGATTTTCCTTTATACACTTATTCAAGTGTTTTTACTTTCTATTATCTTACTTTTGTGATCATTTTAATATGCTCCATTGCCTGTGGCCCCTGTTCCTATGTTTTCCTTCTTTGAAATTTAAATATGTCATTGATTTTGGTATGGACATTTGAGTATGCTATTCCTTTATTTGTGGACATTTGAATAAATCATGTCCCTTTGATTGTGCAATAACATGCCCCTTGTTTATGTTCTCCTTGGACCATTGCTTGTTGACTTGATTTTGAAAAATCTTGTGTGTTCACTTTTTTTCTTATTTATATTGTAATGTTACTATCTATATGTTTCTATGATCTCTATCATACATCTTAGGCCTACATGTGATGACATTGGTTCTATGAACTTTAATGGTACATTTACCTAGACATGTTTCCTTATATATGCTACATGGTTTATTTACACAATATATAGATATATGGTTATCTTATTATTTTGAGGTTAGGTAAATACTAGGTACTATTTTTACCTCACCTCAAAGGGGGGCATGTCATATGTATATGTATTCCACACATTCAAAACTTTTAGAATTAGTGGGGGCATGATTTTAAAGCATGTTCTCCACACTCATTTAGTATTTGGTACTTATATGAGTTTGTAGAGTAAGTGGGATCATGTCATATGGACATGGATTTCACATATTCATAGTTTTTAAATTACAGTGGGGGTATTCTTTGGAAGCATGTTCTCCAAATTCATTTAATATATAATACTTATATTAGTTCACTGATTTAGTGGTGGCATGCATTGGAAGCATGTTCTCCACACATTTTTAATATTAAACATCTCTAATTTACACTGGGGGCATATTTTAGAAACATGTCCTCCACATTGGTACTTACATCATTTTTATATTTATCCATATATAGTGTGGGCATGCTTTTGAAGCATATCCTCCATACTTACATTGTTATCTAAATTGGCCAAAGCACACAATTATATAATTTAGATTTATAGTTGTGGAAAAAGTTTATACATTGGTACCATTATTATACACAATTTTAGTATGATATATATCTAAGGTGCATATGTTATGCATGTGCCTAATATTGAAAAATCTAAGCTAGTTTTAGATTCCAAAATTATTACACATATTGATACCCCACAAAATTCTAAAAAATTTATCAAACCAATCTACTATAGTAGTTGGTTCCATTCTTTGGTATGATTGAGGTTATAAAATTACTCAATCTTTCCAAGTTTCTAGGTTAGATCTAATTATCTCAACCAATCTAACTAGGTTACAAGTATCATTGGGTTTCATGGATGATATAATCTCAATTGCTAGGTGGAAACTCAATTTTTATCCAAGGTTAGGGGTATGTGCCTTACACACACACACTCTCTCTCTCCTTGGATATATGAACTTTAAAATTTTTATCTATATTTATCCTAATCTTAGTTTTAGAACATTATAATAATACATCTTTTCAAAATAACTTACCAATAGGGAAGGTAGTTACATCAAAACATAAGTGTACTCCTAAACCTTGCTCTTTTAATTTAAATCAATTTCAATCAATTTTAAGTAATTTTAACCTAAATTATATTCACTAATTTTACAATGTAACATTATCTTCATTTTAGGTCAATTACTAGCAAAGCACTCACATTCAACTTAAGTAAATACAATATATGCATACACACCTAGGTACTTATTCCTTTCCTTTAAACTATAAATATCAAAACTATATCAATGGGGAGAAAATGTAGATGATATTTTATGATTATGTAGCACATCAGTCTTATACACTTTTTAAGCTCACACCTTGGTTATTCCTCTTAGTTTTACACTCTCCTTCATTTCACAAGATATGCATTTGGTCTATCTTGTGACCCTTGGAATATATCTTAGTTTGACTAGTCTTATATTGATGACACATACATCCTACATAACCCAAAATTATTGAAATGTCTAGGATAGACAGTACTTATCTTACACCTATATAAGTTCTAAGCCTATACTTGATCTTGTACTTCTTAGACACTAATGTCTAGGATAGACAGTAGTATTGACAATAAAGTCCTTCCCTAACACAAGTGTCCAGTACCATAAAATCTTCTAATTTGTAAAATAAATGCATCCATATGGTCAACCTAATTGATTTAATACAAGTTATCTCTTGATAGGATTGGTCTAAATATAATATCAACCCTCATTCATTCATCACCTATAAATTAGACTAAAAATACCAAAGCACTTATCATAATCACTCTATATATCATTTAATTGATTAAAAGCTTCCTTATTTCCATACCATTCATAGGTATAACACATATATAGACCTAAAGTACTATATGAGTAGTCGTAAGGTATTATTTTCTAAGTTATAAGATAGGTCAGTATTATATTTACTTTACACACATTAAATGATTCACACACAAGCTAAAGTGTAGAGGATAACTACATGAGTTTTAGGCCTTATTTTAGAATATTAGCTATGTAGGTATAAACCTTTGAGAGTGGGGTCATTGTGGTTCAACTCAACACTATGTACCCAACACATTTTCTCACAAGGTTACATTGAAGATGGAAATCTAGGGTTTTATCTTTTGATAAGGAGCAATAGTCTGTGACCTATATATGAATGCACCAGAGTGAAATTTAATTAAACCTAGAAGCATCTAGGTGTTCACATCCTATTTCAATTGATATCCCATATAGGACATAACATTGAACCCAAATGATAGTATTGATACAACCATCCTAGGTTGATGTAACTATCTAGAGAGCTAGAGGAAACAAATCCAAAATCTTTCAAATATTCAAAAATTATCTTCATGCTTACTTTTTACCTATTATAGATCTAGATCTACATTAGCATCGTATCCAACTAAGTACCTTGTTTTATACCATTTATATATCTAACATAGTTATACTTTCCATTACTAACTTATCTTAGTTTAATAAATTTAATATATGATATATTTGAGTTTAACATTTAATTGGTCTATTTTAGATTTGATATTCACCCTTGTAACCTAAAATTTATACATTCTTAACCCTATATATCCAAGTAGAATGCACATCCAAATCAACATTAAACAAACATATATAAATGTTTTTTGTAGTTTTGATAGATGTGACATTAATTTTATGCAAAATGAAATGTTTGATTACTAAACTTTATGGAAATACTCATGGTATTTAACATTTTAATTATTTAATTTTATTTAATTATTAGTAATTATTATGAATGTCATGTTTACTAAATGTTCATTTTGATTGTATTCTTATGAGTCATCGTCCCCCACCCATTATAATTATTTTTGATCTATTATTAATTTATTTGATCTATTTTAGACTTTATTAAAGTCTACATTAAAATTTTAAGTTTAGTTAACTAATCAACTTTAAAAAGTTGATTAAATTTAACAATAATTAATGAAAAAGTTAGTTATAACTTATTATTTAACTATCTCCAAAAGATAACTTTATAAACAAAACAAAGTCACAACACAAGGGGAGGAACACAACAAGTATTAAAGAGCTCTAAGTTATTCAATTTTCATCTTACTTATCTCTATGAAAATAATCTCTAAGATTAAATAGTTATTTTCAAATAGATGGGACAATACATTCTTTGACGGTTAAGTAACACATTTGATTAGTGTAGCTATATCTTTGTTTGTTGTTTGGTTTATAAATTGATTATCTGAAGTCTATCAAAACTTTAATTGATGATTGTAGCAACACAATCATATGAGTATAATATTATGTCTTTGACCCAAACAATAATTAATACCTCATTTGTACAATATTTATTGATCTCTCAATTGTAAATCATTGTCAATTGAAGACCATTTATACTGAAATCTTATTTCTCAAATAAAATTTATTTAATTTTTTGCTAAAATGACTCTATTTTAGACTTGTATTTATTTTATTTTTTCTTATTAGATTTAGTTTAATTTGTCTTAATTTCTTTCATAGATTAGAATAGAATCTTAAATCATTTTATTTTATAGTGTCTTTAGTTTGAAGTTCTTCTACTTAAGTTTATTACTTTATTTTAGTAATATGTTTTAATTTATTTAATTTATATTTTCTTAATTTAAATTTCATTATTTGTTAACTATTTTATAATCAAGACATTTATTTTTCTGTAATTGTTTATTTCATATTTTAGATTAAATTTTAGTTCAATTACTTAGTTTAATTTAATTCATTTAGTTATGTTATAAATTAGATAGATATTGTTTGTTTACTTTATAATTAGATCAGTCCTCTTAGATATTTTTATTTTTTTAATTTAAATTACATTATGTTATAATATTTTTTGATTTTTTATTTGTTAATTCATTATAGTTTTTATATTAGTTCATTTTTAATAAGTAACTTGATTGTGTTCTTTAATTATGTTTGTTTTTACTTTTATCTCAATGTTTGGTTTTCATGTTTAGATATTTTATTTATCTTTTAGTTATTTTCATTTCTTTTATTTAGATATATTTTGATCCCAATTAATTATTAAATAGTTATAGGCAATTTATTAAAATAAAATTACCAAGGATCAAATATCTTTCCTTTAGGATATTGTCTAATTCACATTTTTTCTCAATCAGATAGGTTAGATTAGATAACTATAAATATGATTCCTATATTAGATATTCAACTAATATTTGATTTATAAATATTAATTTAACATTTCATAATATTTTACTTGCTTCTTTTTCCCTTATCATTAAAAAAC
This sequence comes from Torreya grandis, assembly GCA_037957365.1. Taxonomy (NCBI): domain Eukaryota; kingdom Viridiplantae; phylum Streptophyta; class Pinopsida; order Cupressales; family Taxaceae; genus Torreya; species Torreya grandis. Next base: position 1,164,876 of record JARHVA010002125.1, on the reverse strand, counting down.
ACTTATATGCATCTTTGGAATCAATTTTATTCCTTAGACCCTTACTATTATACTTGTACGATTTCACCTTCACCTTCATGATAGGCAAAAGAGTTGATTTGTTGGCATGACATTTTTTAATACCAACATATTTGGTGATTCTATTAGAGATAATTCTATTTAGAAATATTATTTTATTTTTTATTTTGTTTTTGTTTTTCTATGACCATTGAAGGTCCACCTCTAATCATACAACCTTTGATTGATATTGTTGATGATAAAGTTGATGTTTATTTCAATCTAACTCATTTTATATGGTATAATAGGCATTATGATTTACCTCAAATCATTAAAGTTATAAATGAAGATTAATAAGAAGAAAAAAATTCTTATATACAAGTGAATCTTACACAAGAAAAATAATATCATATTCAAGAAACTAACCGATATGTCAGGAAAGAAAGAGAAATTTTTTTTCTCACTAATTCTCAACCTAGAGTTCATTTTATTTCTAATTCTTTTCATTCTAAAGATAATATTTTCCTAATGATCCTAATTATAATGTATAGTTCAATCAACTAGGTCAAGTAGTTAAATTTACTAAAAAAATTAATGAAAGAATATGTACCACTACTCTAGTAGGTACAATAGAGAGTTTGAGACATGATTCTAGGTCTTTAAAAAAAAATAAATCAAGCCAAAATGACTTCTAATGAAGTATACTCTAATGATGATGTTTCTCAACATTTAGTGAATCCTTGGATCTAAGGGAATCATATTAACATTAGTTCTCATCTTGATAAAATTCTTGTTGGAAGTAAAATTATTGAGGGGGGGTGAATCAATCTTAAAAACTTTGTTATCAATTTAAATTAAACAATCATGAACCATTCAATCAAGCACATATATCTAGAAATCATAAGAACCTATCCACATAATCATGAAACACATGAACACATCAAATATGTGGGAAACCCTCAAGAGGAAGAAACTACAATAATATATACAAATGGAATATAGTCCTCTAAGACAAACACCAAATTTAGTGAGTCACCCACTTCACATGGAGCACCAACCTCAACTAGATAAACACCAACTCAATTAGGCTTTAGCAAGCACCAAATTACAAGGAGGTGTCAACCCCCTAGATGAATCAACACCAACTCAACCACCTTATTTCTTTGATCACCTTTAAGATACAATGCTTCTCAATCAACTAATGATGACTACCTCTTTATCTCTTCACACTCTTAGCCCTCTCAAACTACCTTCTAGGTCTCTTAACTCAATTAGATCTCTTCGAGATAGATTAAGTCATATGACCTTGATCTTCATACATATAACCTCTATCAAATATTCATCACAGATCCTATATACTCATTTAATGGTTTAAAATACCTCCTTATGCTCACCAATATGTTATTTTATTTGATTATCCTCTACTCACACTCATAAACCTAAAACCACCTTGTATTTATACATGCCTCTTACTCATATCCTTCTTGGTAGGCCAAACACCCTTAACCTCTTAGGTTAGACATGCAATAGATCTTAAAACATTTGATAAACTTGAATCCAACATGATTTAAGTCCATTTAGATCTGAAAAACTTCAATTAGGCCTCATTTTATCTTCAAGTTTCATTGAGACCTAATCTTATTAGGTCTACTTTAAGACATGTTACACTTTACCTTTCTTGGACAACATAAAAACACCTCACATGATAGGAACATATCATATGCCACTCAAATATAACCTTGCTAAGATCATCTAGGCTCCATGACACCTTTTAGATTCAATCACCAATTGAAGCACACTATTAGTACTATTCACAATTAGGAATGTACATACACATAAAATATATATTCAACTACTAAATATTAAACACAAATTTACTAAACAACCATGGTAATAAATCACATATACAGAAGCTATATGACCTTAGGGATATCACTATATGCTTTAGAGTTAATAACTCAAGGAAAAATGACTTCATTTTGTTCAGAAGTGTTGTCATTAATGTTAAATTTGATGTCATTAATGTCAATGTGTACGTCAGAGAGAATTTGAAGGTAACTTAATGTCTCTTCTATTGAGAGAGAATTTGAAGGCAACCTAATAATTATTCTATTGGTTATTATCAAGGTTGTTGTAGTAGTGTGATAATTATTTTTGATAGATGTTCTTATTTGATAACATCATTGAGGTAAGCATGTTTGAGTATTAATCCTTGAGTATAAGGTGTCATGAGAAGCCTAGTCACAACAAGCATAGTCATATCATGAGCATGTGCATGATGAACATGAAGATGTATGTGTAGAGGTATCAATTTATTTGAGGAGATTGTAAGGGATGTGAGTAAGGTATATGATCATAAATAAGTGTTTAAAGGTCAGGTGTCAAGTTTCAAGTTCTTGAGAAGCCAAGTCATGGCACTAGTCATAGCATGAAGAGACCTTATGAGAAGGTATGAGCTTGTTGGCTTGGCATGAATGGATGTATAAGGTTGCTTGATCATGTATATGAGGCATTGGATCACTCATGTGAGTCTACAGGGGTAGGACCTATAGACTTATTTTGCACCTAGGCATCATGATCTATTATCAAGGCCTATGAAGGATGTAAGTAGTGTTTGAGCATGATATAATTATGAAAAATACTAATAGTGTGATTAATTGAACCTAGATGAGATTATTAGGGGTATATTTTAGTGTCATATGATATTTTCCTACTATGTGAGGTGTTTTAATTTGTTTTAAGGAAGGTAAAGTGTAATGTATCCTAAAGTAAACCTAATGGGATCATGTCTTAATGAGACCAAGAGATGAAATGAGGCCTAATTAAGGTATGTTAAGCATAAAGGGAATAAAATAAAATTTGATTCATGTTTATGAGATTTTATAGTATCTATTCCATGTATGATCTAAGAGGTTAAGGGTGTTTGGCTAACCAAGAAGGATATGATCAAGAGGCATGTATAAATACAAGGTAATTTTAGGTCTATGTGTATGTGTAGAGTGTAAGAAAATGAAATAAAGGATTTTTAAGAAAAATTAGGTCTTATAGACCATATTAATAACATATATAAACTATGATTAGTATTTGATAGGGGTTATGTGCATGAAAATGAAGTTCATATGACCTGATCAAGTTAAAAAGAGGACTAGATGAGCGAAGAAGCCTATAAGGCAGTTTGATAAGGATAGAAGAGAGATAAGAGTTGAATAAGGAGATCATAATATTTTTTATGATTAATAAGTTTTTATGAAGGTGATCAAGGGTTTCAGGTGGTTGAGTTGGTGCTGAGTCCTCTAGGGGGTTGGTACCTCCTTATAAGTTGGTTCTCGTTAAAGCCTAGCTGGGTTGGTACTCCATGTGAAGGTGCTTCACTAAATTTGGTGTTTGTCTTATATGAATATAGTAAATTTTCATATATTAATGGGTTTTATTCCCCTTGAGTGTTTCCCAAATATGTAATGTGTTGTTGTGCTTCATGCTTGTGTGAATAGATGTTTATGTTTGTAATATTGATATGTTTGTTTGAATGGTTTATGATTATTTAAGTGGAATTGATAAGTAATTTTATTTTAAATACAGATTCAACCTCCCCCCCCCGCCCCACTTAGTAATTTTTATTCCAACACTTCCTTCAATAAAATTGGTTAATATTCATAAATTTTTTATAAGTCCCAGTGAGTCTTGGGAGGATCATTTAAATACTTTCAAACTCTTTTGTGCCACTCTAAGTATTGTGAATGAAAAATTTTCTATTAGATTTTTATCAAAAACATTATAGGGTAAATATTATCAATACTTAGTCTTCCTTAGATTTTTATTAGTACTTGAAATGATATATATGAATGGTTGGAACTTTGTTTATGCAAACCTAAACAAGATTTATATTTGGTCAATGAATTAGTTAATATAATAATAAATTTGGGTGTAATTTTTTGCCAATTCATCATTAAATTTACTTGATTATGACAAAAAATTCCATGTTATGTTCAAACATCAAATATATTATCAATATTTTATTTTTTAATGATTTGCCTTTAAAGTATAAAATGAATTTAAAAGATAAATATATTATATATTACAATGAAAATGTAAGTTTTTATATTGAATGTGATAAGAAATTAAAATTTGTTGGTTTTAATGATATAATCGAAATAGGTTTAAATTATGATAATTCATAAATATTAAAAGTCATTCATATTCTTAGTAATGAGCTAGTCATTGTCAAAGGACAACTTTATGATAATCCATCCACATTAGGTAAATCCTCCATTCTTTAAAAAGATAATATTTAATAAAAATTTCATTATTTTGATGTATATTATATCTATATAAAATTTGAAAATTGGTAACTTGAGTGTGACTTGTGATATCCACCCCATAGGTCTCTCTTGGTTGTTTTTATGACCCTTCTAGGCACCTTTTCATTGATTCCCAGTCATTTGTAAGTTTTCAAGACCTTATTATAGCTTAGTCAGGACCCTTTTTCCATGATTATTCCATCCCCTAGTTCTCATACCCTTTGAACAATATCACTCAACTTGGACTATAGTGTTAGACCCTAGGGTGTCCCCTTTCTAGCACCCCTATCCAATCATATTTTTAGCCCAGATTACCATTTTTTTCCTGATTCCTCTTCTTTATTGTTTTGGCCTAACATGATTGAATTTAATCCATGACTAAAATATCCATATATAAACCCATTCAAATATCATTTTTAAATGGTTGGAAAATATCACAAAGTAAACAAGAATACAAACAAGACTACTCAATCATGTTTCCCTATTCTTTACATATAACCATCCAATACTATTTATAGCCTATTAAAATCCTTACACCAGTACCTAGTCATGTTAATCACACCTAATTTATCATTTTTCATCTTCATACACACTATTCACAAAGCACATTAAGTGGGAGAACTACATATGGCTTGATCCCTCTTCAGAGTATTGGTATGTAGGCAACATGCCTATGCAAAGGGTGTGGAAACACAGTTAATGAATATTACACACAATAACTCCACCTCTTTCTAAATTTTGGTTAAAGCATAATATAATATATGGTTTTAAGAAAAACTCATCTCTATAAGGAACTTTATAAACTTCTAGCTATCAAAATTTCATAGGTAGGGTCACACAAACCTAGCAAACAAAACCCAAAAAGCTCATATATTTAGGACAATAGTGATAAAGGTGGAATATAAAATATAATAATAGGGTGTCCTATTTTGGCACTCCTATCCAATCATAAAATGAATTCATATCTTTATTTTCAATAGTGTCTCAATCCTGCATAATGAATTCTAGCTTTTATCTTAGTTGTATTAATCAATTTCCATCTAAGTCTTATTTTCTTTCCCTTATTAATATTTTTACAAAAGTTCAAATTGAAATAAAATTATAAAAATTAGTATCTTAATTATTTAATATTTATTTATTGATTTTACTACTCAGACCCTTTAACTAAATTAGGAATAATATACCAATATTCCCAAAATTATTAAATCATTTGGTAAACCTGACTTAATTTGCGTGCAAAAACCCTAGAAACCTTAGGATAAAATTCATACTAATTTTTCCCCTTTTTTATAATTTTTTACCTACATAATTAAATAATAAATTATCATAAATTTTTAAAAAAATTAGTAATTTTAAAATAAATTTATTTCAAACCCTAGTTACCCATACTAGGTCTTGGTATTTTCCTAGTAATTTTCCAATAATTTTCTAATTTTTTACTAGCTTATTTAAATTAGAAATATAATTCAAATTTAAAAAATCAATAGTAATTTTCAAAAATAATTATTTATCAAACCCCTAGTTGCATCTATTAGGTCTCTTAAAATCACAAATTTTCCAATAAATTTTTGATTTTGTACTTGCATATCTAACTCGAAAATTCACTTTAAATTTCAAAATTCAATAGTAATTTTCAAGAATAATTATTTTTCAAAACCCTAGTTACAACTATTATCTCTCTTTAAATCACAAATTTTCCAATAAATTTCTAATTTTTTACTTGCATATCTAACTTAGAAATTCACTTTAAATTTTAAAAGTCAATAGTAATTTTTAGAAATAATCATTTTTCCAACCTTAGCTGCATACACTAGGTCCCATTACTTCTTGAGGTATCACATTACATGTTTGTGATCTTCATATCCTTTTTATGCATATTCTAGTTCCTTATTTAGATTATAACTACTTAATATTTTCTACTATTATCTAGCTTGTTTTCCTTATGCCACCTAAGTTCTTTACATCTCTTCCTTTGAGACAAAGTGTAAGACTTAGTGGAAACCCTCCTAAATTCACCTAGATTCCTTCAACTCGACCATATATTATGGATAAATAACCAACTTAGACTCTTATTATATATCTTACACATCTAGATTACACCAATTTCAATGAGGATAATTTCAATGTTGAGCAGTATGAGAATAATAATGATGATACAAACACTGGTATTCATGATCCACCACATTATACTCTTGATCAAATTCCACCAATTATTAATAATGAAGTTGTCCTCAACAAATATTTGATCCTAAAAATGAATTTAGAAAGACTTTGGGACCAACCCTATGATCTTACTCTTATTTTAAAATCTATCATGGAAATCAAAAAGGCTAATCAAGTTGAGTCTTCCATTCCTTCATAGTAGCTTATTGTAAATGACACTATAGGGGTAACTATGTCTCAATAACTCCTTATAGAAACCTAACTGACCTCTTTACCACTAGCTACAAATAGTACATCTTTGTCTTTTGATGTGGTAGCCCTTATGCAGGAGATAAGATCTCTTCAATCTAAGATTCTACATCTTGAGTAAGGTACCAATAGACCTACAAAGAGCTTTGGATTCTTTCATTCTACTACATACACTATTGGCACATCAAATTACTTCTACACCCTTATCACAAGGTTTTTTTCAACCCAAGATCACTCTATATGATGGTAAGGGTGATCCATAGACACATTTGAGATCCTTTCATGTAACATGCTTGGAATATATACCAAATGATTGGCTACTTACTAAGCTATATCCATATATCCTAAAGGATTATGATTTACAATGCTTCTATAGTCTATCAAACTATTTGATCAATACATTCAATCCTTTAGATGACATTTTTCTATCTCATTTTAACATTAACATTGGTGATAAGGTTTCATATGCCAAAGTTATATAATATAAACAAAGGTCGAATGAGCATCTCATTGATTATGTTCTTCAATATAAGACTATTTTGGCTAAGATGACTAGCCCTATGGTTGATCAATAGTTACAAGATCTCTTCAAATAGAGTCTTCTAAAAAATTTGCATGAATCAATTATATTGAAAAGATTACATTCATTCACTAAATTTTGTCAAACACTAAAGGAAAGAGAAGTCAAAATAATTTCAATGGGCAAACTCAAGTACAAAAGTATCTTAGAAATAACAAAAAAGAGTAACAAAAAAGACCCATACAATGTTAAGGTCAATGATATCAAGAATCAGAATAAACCTATAGTTAATGTGGCTTTAGATCCCCCTCAGCATGTGGGTTTATCAACACCTCCTCAGTGAACCTTTACCAATCTACCAATTTCTCTAGCCAGATTTTTACAATAGCTATTAGAATTTAACATCATATCTTTGCCTCAAATTAGAGAAGTTGACCCAAAAAATCCTCTTCCATAGGGATATAACTAGCATTCATTTTTTAAGTTTCATAGGGAGCCAAAATATAAAACAAATAGATGCATCAGTTTGAGAAACAAGATACATGATTTAATAGATGGTAATCATATTGATCTTGAAACTTTAGTTAAGCCTCCTTAGGCAAAGAAAACATAGGATAAAGCTTTGAAAGTCTTCTCAAATCCCTTTATATAGAATTCTAAATAAGAGACAGGGGACACATCAATATTTTACCATGTATATCATGCACATCCACCACTAGATACTTATAGGGCACCTTCAATTAAGACACATCCTTTGAGTAACATGATTGGTGTATATAATTCTAGAGTGTCAACTAGACCTTCCATCTCCTTCTCAGAGTAGGAGATCATAGAGAATGATTTAGATTATCATGCACTCTGTATTACAGCTTACATTCATAATCATCCTATTCACAATGTTATCATAGACAATGGCTCTAGCGTCAAGATGTGCACTATGACATTACTACAACATTTGGAATATTTAGATCAGGATATTACCTTGATGGACATAGTTATTAGTAAATTAAATAGGTACATAAAGAGTTAATTGGGTGAGATTGTAATTCCTCTACAGGTTGGTATAACACATGTGGCCACACCATTTTCTATAGTTCTTAGTGTAGGAGTTTTTGATATGTTACTTGTTCGACCATGGATTTAAAAACTTCAAGAAGTACCTTCTACATTTCATAGGTGCATGAAATTCATTCACATTAATTAGGTTTTTATAGTTGGTGGAGTTCCATATGAATCACCAATCCCCCCTTTAGAGACATATACTATTCCATTACCACCAGTTTTAGTTTTACCAACAATTTTAGTTTTACTAGTAGTTTGAGATTTGCCACCAATTATAGTTCCTCCTTTAGTTCTAATTCAGACATAGTCGAGGCATCCATTTCTAGAATAGAGAGTTCATACACCTCTATAGATTTAGGATTATAGACAAATTCTATCTACAATGTTCACACTTAAGTAAATATCATTGAGATCTCATGCATCTACTCATAGAGCACATGTTTACAGAGCTTCTCCTACTACCAAATACGTCCCTAAGAGATCTATAGTTGCATCCACTTATTAGAGTTATAAGAGGACCCCATATTCAGTTTCTACTTTAGATATTTCATAACATTTATAACATATATAGCTTTTAGATCCATAGTCTCAACACTTCCATCATGCTTCATGATCATGCACGATTCCTCTCCTTGATACAGGACACCATGATAGGGAGTCTCCTATGAGACTCATTAGTTAGTATCATTTATTATTATTTTCCTTATACATAATATCCTTTATGCTTGATTTTACATAACTCAACTCTCAAAAATTCAAAAATAATACAACATATCAAAAACAAAAAAACATTCAAATATTTCAAAAATCTAAAAACATTCAAATAATTCAAAACACCCAATTTTTTTTGATTTTATGCATCATCCATGATTTACATTTATACTATCATGATAGACTTAAATTTATTTTTTTATGCTATTATTTTTCAATTTATCTATATTACCATGCTTCACTTGATCTCCTGAGTGTGTGTAGTGATATTTAGCTCTTTGATGGCTTCATTCTACCTATTGAGGGGGCATCCTAATTATACATTCAAGATATCAATACATATACCTAATAGGGTCATTTTATACATGAATACACCATATATGTTATGTCATTCCTAAACCACACACTCTAGTTATCATGTTTATGTATATTATTTACTAGCTTACATAGATTACTCTATTGACATTTCACTAGTATATAACACTTGTGTATTTTTTAGCATATACCTAGTCTTATGTTACCATGTCTTTCATAATTTCACATTCTTACTTTGATTAGTTTGATATGATTATATTTTTAGTATTTACATTCTTTCTTTTTTTACTTTGCATAGCTAGATTGACTACATTCCTCAGTTCCTATTTTATCTCTTGTATGTGCTTGCACAAATTTGCCAATATCCTTTGTTTATATTCATGTGTGTGTCTTAGGACACTTTCCAATGTCCTTTTCCTATAATATTCTATGTGATTATGGATTTCATTCCAACCTTAATTTTTTCAAATGTATGTGTATGTGGCATTTGAACATGCCTTGTATGCTTGCTTTCTAGTTTGAGTGACATGTGCCTATGTCCCTTATTTGCTTAGCCCCTTGGCCACTCTTGTATGATTCTTGATTTTTGCCTTACATGATTATTGTTTGATTTATTTTAATTTTTTTGTAATTCCATGATCCACATCATGCATTATCTTTATTTCTTGGATGCCATGATGGATATCATGCTCCATCCCTCTTTAACAACTAACGACTAGCAACTAATAACTAACAACTAAAAACTAACAACTAGCCAAAGTTCTAGTTTCAATTCAGTACATTACACTTGTTATTACATTATTACATCTATCTAAGCATACCCTTGTTTATCTAACAATCTCTCATTATAAACCATGTTATATCTTGAGATATCTTATCGATTATCATGGGTAATCGATAAGGGTATGCATACATAGATATAACATAGGTGCATATCATATTGGGGCATTTTTATTTCTATGGGAGAAACTTCTAATGATGAAGGTGAACTCACTTATACTAAATTACCAAGAAAAGGAGGTAGATAGTAGTACATGTATGGGAAGTAGGATTAGCACTTGTGTATTTTTTAGCATATACCTATTCTTGTATCACCATGTCTTGTATACTTTCACATTCTTGATTTGATTAGTTAGATGTGGTTTTATTTTTAGTATTTTCATTCTTTCCTTTCTTTTTTCATCATAATAAATAATAGATACCAAATACCAACTAATTCTTAGTAACTAATTATATATAAATAAATTTTATGATGTACAAATAAAAAAATAAAACTAAACTTGATTAATAATAAAAAGTTAAAAATTAACTACATTGTAAATACATACTATCAAATTATTAAACAAAAAATACATATTACTAATTTTTAAAGGGTAAAAAAAATTGAAATGAAAAAAATAAAAATAAACCTATATACATAGTACCAAACTTAGTAACTAAATTTTAAAAGTTAGGTTATTTGTGTATTTTGAATTTTTCACCTTCTTTCCTTTCTTGTATGTGGTGGAAAAATAAGTTATCTCTATGTTTATCTAATTACAAAGCAAGAATTTTATGAGGTTATAACTCAGAATAATATAATATCCTTCCAAAGAGAACCTATTTTTCCACCACATACATAGAACACACAAACTAGTGCACTTCATCTATTAGCTAAACACCTATCCAAAAGATATTATTTATCCAAAAATCAACCATAGATATCTCAAAAATTATAATAAATAAAAAATACATCTCTCCATTGGTTAAATTATTATTCGAAAAGAGCATTTTCCAAAAATAGTAATTAGAATAAACCCATCATAAACCTAAATAATAACCCTAGACTATAGTCTAATATTCATCATGTATTACTGAGGTTGACAATGATTTTTAGAGGTAGATTTTATAAGATATAATAATAATATTAGTATAAAACCTCATGTCATAACTTGAAGGATAAACATTCATTAATGAACCTTTAATCCTTGAATTCCTTTTGAAGACCCAAACATGTGCTTTACCTATCAAAAGTGTCCCTCTATTATAATTTCCTAACTTATTTAGGATTTCAAGTGAAGATCTTTATATATTTTATAAATTTAATGTCATGTTTCATAGTTATAACTCCAATCAGGATACAAAACAACTAAAATAGCTCCCATCCATACTCAATCATGTTACCCTTTGATGGTTTATGGGTTTAGTAAAAAATGGTGTGACTATATATAATAATATGAAGGAGATATTTCTTAATAAGTATCAAGGCTATTACAAATGTAGAGAATAGGTAGATTACAATTTTAAAAATATCAAAAAATAAGGACAATCCATTTTAAGGCTACATGGAGAGATTTAAACTAATTATGTAAAGGTCCAAACATATTAATGTGTACATTATTTCCCTAAAAATGGTGTTTTTTAGAAAAATAAGATAAAAATGCATTAAATAATTTGAAATAATTGGATGTGGATATGTTTTATCACTCAATTATGAGTAAATTTTAAAAAAATGTTTAGAACTATTCAACATCCTTGACGAATAAAACTAGAAATAATAAAATTATACCTTCATCATCAAAATAAAAAAATGGAGTCACAAAATAGAGATTGGTAAATTTTTGTAAGACATAAAATTGTATATCAATAACCACATGGCCATGTAACAAGACAAAATACATGTAAAAAGAAAATAAGATGACCCAACAAAAGATTTGATAGTTTGTTTCCTTTTGTTTTCATAAAAAGAAGGTTGGGTGCAAATTCAAAACTTCTCAAGAAAGGGTTAAAAACACAAATGAGGAGAAAAATCTTGAAAATTAACTTAGTTAAATGAATATGAAGGTGAAAAAATCTTATTTGTATCCTAAATAATACTTTAGCCACCAATGTAATGAGATTAAATTACTCTTGGTGATCATTTTACTTTCAATCCTTATTCTTATAATAAGACACATGCTTCCTATCCTAATTATTTTTATACATTTAATTCTTACAATTAAACTCCACTAAATTAAAAAAATAATTAATAATAATACTAAAAATAAAAGGATATGGTTAGAAATAACAAGGGTAATAATGGTAACCACAACCCAAAAACCAACAAAGGAAACATTTAACCAATCAATGAAAACAATCATGGAAGGGATGTCAGCCTTGGAACAAAAAATTATATTCAACATAAAGAATAACCACAATAGGATTAAATACCATAATTATCAAATAAAACATATCAAACTCCCCATAGATCACCTTAATTATTTTTTAAAGTTACATTAAATCCCATTAATACATTAGCTCAACTAGAGTAAATTAATAAAATTATGATATACCAAACCTATTTAATGTATTTATATGAACTAAAATATTTTTTAAAAAGATTAGTTCATAATTTAACACCACCCATAATAATGAAACCATATAAGTAGGTCCTTGAAACCATAAGTAACACACCAATGGAAATAAATGAGCCAATTCTTATATTAAATCCATCAATAAAGTTATACCACCTAAATCTTATTTTAAAAAAAAACAAAAAACTTTATTCATCAAAGAGATAATCTTTAAATAGAGTTTGAATTTATGCAAGCTTAAAAATGTATATGAGACTACATCTAACTATTCTAAGATATTAAATATGTAACAATATAACCAAAATTAGTGTAATAGTTATGCTTAAGGAATAATTTTTGGATATGGAAATATCCTAGAATGGTCTACATAATTGGGTATATTTTTGATCTCATGGTTGGGAATATTTTTCATCTTAATTATTCTAATCCAGGAAACACTATTATGGATGTGCACATAGGTGTTATAATCATTAAGAACAATCTTATAGATATAGAAAAATACATTACCATGATTAAAAAACCTTGTTACAAAAACATTTAGGGCATTTTCAAAACCCATAATATAATCTAAGTGGTGTAAATTTCAATTGTGATACCTAAAGGGTTTATAGAGGACCTAGTCAAATCAATTGATTCATAGGAATAGCCTATATATTTCATGATACTAAATGCCAATGAAATTTTTTAAGGGTACCTAATTATATTAGGAATAACTTGGATGGACACAAATAATGCATACATTAGCTATAGATAAGGAGACATGATAATTTCAAATAGGAATAACACTAAGAATCTAGTATTATACCCACCCACCTATCCCTCACTTTATACATAACAAACTCTATAGATGAAAACTAAATCTAGTATTATACCCACCCACCTATCCCTCACTTTATACATAACAAACTCTATAGATGAAAACTAAATAAAATAACCCATCTCATATCCAACCTATTCTCACAATTGATTAGATCCTATCCTTAAAATAACTAGATGAGGACATAGTCATATCTAACTTTGTATATAATTTATGAACACCAAATAAGTCTAGAAAACACTTTCTTAAATACATTAGCTATATAATTTATAATATATTTACTTCTAATTGATGATTGTATCCTATTCATGTTTTCATTGATTTACATCAGATAATATTGTATAAATGTTTGTAAACATAATATTTTAAAACTTTTGTCAATTACTAATACTTTGTATCTTGTAGGAACCTATTGAGTCTCAATCTCTCTGAGTCCACACCTTAAAGGGTGCACTAAGAAAAGGGTGGGAAAAACATTGGCGCTTCATAGGATTGTTGTCCCTTTTGCCACATGTTACCTACACCCTTGTCTCCCAAAACCATTTACCTTAAACATTTTATTCTTTGTTATACCCATTCTAGGAATTTGATACATTTTATCCTCCTATTCCTCACCTAAATCCATTTTTTAGTTAGATGTATTGGGTCAACTAGGTTGACCCTGTATAGTTTTGGGGTATTATTCACTTAGGAGATAGTTGACCTTTTGGCAACCTAGATCATGACTTAGTGAATTATTATCCAAAATTATATGAATTCAACTAGGCTGACCCTATCGACTGATATTTTTGGAAGGGTTTAGGGAAATATCTACGTATATATACAAGTTCATTTCCATTAATTATCAATGAGAATCAAAAGAAGTAAGAGCAAACAAACATCTTATTATTGACCATTCTAATTGAGAAGTAAATCTTAGGGTTCCATACTTTCTTTGGAGATATGGATCTTGTCTTGCGGAGAAGTATTTTGGATGTATAAATAGGTTGTGTATCCTAGAGATAATCTGTCTTTGTCATCCTTAAATACCACAACAACCTCTTGTGAATCACCTTGGTTAAGGGAGAGATTGAGGCTCGGTGGGTTCATCTTCAAAGGTAAATATTCTTAGCTTTATTTATACTTTATAAGAGTAGATATATAATGCATTTGTGATTCTTTTCCATGCATTAGGATTCCATATACATTGACATGAGTATATTTATTATATACATGTCTAGTTTACTAATTTATAACCCCCAATTTGTGCCATAAGAGCTAGTAAACACTAGATTTGATTTACTTGTTATTAGTTTAGGTGAAATGTCAAAACCTAAGACCCCCTTAGGGTTATTTTATGATTTTATTAGACTAGAGGATTTGAAACCCTCTTTAGCATGGTGTATTATGATAAATTATCCCTTGATTAGGTCTAATATAACCCCATATTGGTCATGCTTCTGCTTAACAAATGTATTCCCAATCGGAAGTGTAGGTATGCTCTGTCTTCTCTAAGCCAGGATTGATTTATAGACATGTTAAATTTTTTATTACATACATTATCATGAACCTAATGTGAACTAAATCTTTCAAGATTTGTGCACTTATTTTTCATTATTTTTATCATATATTTTCCATACTGGGTCAATTGTATCAACATAGTTCTAACTTCTTTGCTTAGGTTTGACACACAATTGCATCCATTTACTCTATTATTTTTATGTAGGATCTTTTTTAGGTATATGATAATGGATCGACCAAGTTGACCTAGTACAATTTTTTGGACTTCTAGACATCTAGTCTAGACTACTCAATTGACCTAGTCAGCCCTGTACATTTTAGGCACTCAACAATAAGCTTTTGTAAAGCTAGATCAACCCAATTGACCCTGTTAGTAGGATTTATAGGAATTTATCAAGGTTATTTGATAGTAATCTCATTTATTTTCATCTTCAAACTCACCAAGGTTATTTTATATCCTTTCTCTTTTTTTTTACAATATTTCCTTTCATAGTTTGCAATCTTTAAAATTACAACTATATAACCAACTATATTGACCTTATCGACCCAGTTCTATATTCTATGTGATGTCTAGATAACTAGTCGAATATGTCAACTCTATTCATTTTTAGACCTTTTCTTCTATAGTACAGAGGTGACATAGTCAACTTTGTTCTATAATCTATGTATACACTATCACTACATTAACATTATACCATGTTTTAAATTTTGAATTAACCTTTTATATGCTAGTAATTAGCTCACACTTTCATTTTTTATGTTTGCATGATTAGAATAGATCACATAGTCTAATTATGTGGTTTTTTAAATTTATCATTTAGTTTCACTATTTTATGCACACATGACCAAATCAAAAAATAATAAACAAGAACTTTAATAATTATATACCCAAGGCCAACCTACTTGGATTTCATAACCAAGGGGGAAGCCAACTTGGTTTTCTAGCCAAGTATAAACATGTGGTTAATGGTATATGTTGGATAAGCACTCGACACCCTTATCACTATAGTGTGTGAATTAAAGGGGTAGGCTCCAATACCAAGCATATACCATTTCTAATATAGATCCCTTTCAACCCAAACATCCTAAAACTATCCTTAGATTTATTTATAGTTCCTTGTTTACATCCAAATTCCCATCACATTTTAAAATATATTCTAATAATCTAAATAACATTTAAGTTGACCATCTAGTTAACTTTTATTTCTTGGTCTTTGCTCAATTGTATTTTGTATTGTAAAAACTTGCATTAGTAAGTTTTGGTGCAAGGATTTGTGTTGTGTGCCTTAATTGGATCAACCACCATTGATCCAATTGATTTTTTTTATTTCCCTTTAGTTCTTACTTTTCAAAATACTTGAAAATTTATTTTTATCTTAGTACACAGTCATTTTAGTCGACACAGTTTGTTATAAGCTATCCAATTTTCCCTATTTATTGTACTAGATCAACCCAATCAACCCTATACACTTTTTTTAGCCTTTATTTACTATGTTAGGTCAATCCAATTGACCTTATACTATTTTCAAGCCTTACTTTCTATGCTAAGTTGACGTAGTCAACCCTGCACTATTTTTTTTATTTCCAATTTTCTTGATTTTACATTTATCCTACCTAGTTTTTATTCCTTTTCCTTCATCACAAATATTATGTTTGAATAAAACACTGAGTTGAATTCAACAAACATGATGTGTTTTACCAATCCTCATAGGGTCTCCCATATGTAGAGTATGGCTCCTCTCCTAAATGATAGTAATGTTCATATAGCCACTCACACTACGAACTATGGGACCCATCCTAATACCTTTTCATAGTGTAATCCTCTCTTATCCATAAAAGACCAACATAAATTAGAGTATACCTCCAAAATGCTCTTCTTTATCTGTAAATTTCCTCAACATCAAGGAAAATATCCCTCTACCATTTACTATCTTCTGATTAGTGGTCAATATGAATATCCTCATTCACCTACTCCCACATTCTTAAATGGATTTGGAAGTACCACCTTATTTTATTCTTAACCTCTTCCTTCAATTATGACCCCTTCTCACACCATGACCTCTTTTTCTTTAACTTCTTCCATCTCCATTCCTAGTATATCCACTAACATGGTAGGTTTTACATCTAGTGGGCCTCTCATAATATCCACTATCCTTAATACTTCTACTAGTACATCAATTACTACCTAAGGTAACCATATTTCTAGTGCTTCCTCTTCTTACCCATTCACTAGTCCATCTTTTGCTTCATAAGAAAAAATTTCCACTAGTGCCTCTCATAGTTCTTCTCAACCTCCTACCAATTTCAATAGAAATAACCAAGTCACTAATACCAATTTTAATTCTTCAAATAATGATAATAATGTCGATCAAACCCACCAATTATTTTTATAAACACCCAATAAAATGAATACCTTTCAAACTCATAATACAAATCAAATGATGTGAATGTAAAATCACCTTCTTCATCTTCAAACTCATTCTCAACCAATGACTTGGGGCACACTTAATCAAAATGTTCCTCCTCCTCATCTTCTATATTCCAAAGGAAATCTCATCCCTCGACCTCCTTTGGTCAAAAAAATCATTAAACATCTTCAAAATGAGACTATTACCTCTCAAATTGCTAATATTGATATAGGAGGTATCACCTCTACAATTTATTATAATGGATCAATTAATCCTACCCTTCATCTTAAAACATTTGGAAATATTTATAAGGATTGGGTAAAATTGAACACCTTTGTTGCTACTAATCTCTTAGCCAAAACCCTCACATGTTAGGATTTATATTGGTACAATCAACTTAAAACTCATTCCATTACTAGTTCAGAGGATTTAGTGAATGATTTAATTCAAGAATTCCAAAATAATGATCTTCCTAAAAAAACTTTAGCTCACTTCATAAATTACAAGTAACTTGAAAACAAAACTACCCAAGATTTTGGTAAAAATTGGAAAACTTTGTCAAACAAATGTGAACATAACATGGCTGATGATAACCTTTTTCATCTCTTCACTAATTCTCTTTCTCCCAAGTTACAATATCATGTCCACACATTCTCTCCACATACTCTGGAGGAGGCTATTGACCAATATAAATGTCAATATTTACTTATTCATTAATTCAATCCACCCCAACCTTCCATGGGTCTTCATATTTTACTCAAGAATAAAAATCATAATGCTACTAATGATGGTGTCATGGATTCTTATGACACCATTCACACCATTCAAGTTTTCATTCCTAACAAATCTTTGAAACTAGCTCCCCCTTTCTAATAATATACCAATCCACATTTATCCTCACCAACTGCTATCAACATTCATAAACCCTTATCCTCAATTGAATTAGTTAAGCTTCTACTTAGGCCTCTTCCATGAGAACTTGACCCTACTCATCCTACTCATCTTGGTATAATCTTAACATTTTTTTTTGGTTTCATGCTATTTGGGGTCATTCTCATGATACATGTAGACAAAATCATAATTTAGCTGTGGATTTTCTTCTTGGTCATAATTTTGATCACAATTATATCATTCAAAAGATTCAACAAGACTATGAAATTTATTTTAATGCTCACAAATCACATACTAAATATAAAGCCTTAAATCAAGCCAATGCTCATTTTGCTATTTACAAACACCCTCTTCCTAATCATCAACCTAATCAAGATACCCAAAATAAGCCCACCCCTTCCACCAACAATGTAGAAAGTCATGTTGAACAAAATTATAGAGATAATGTGGTTAACATGAATAATATGCAAAGGGTGGTTGCTTTCATTTACCCTCAACCTATATACACTCCTCTATTATCTCACAAATTCTATATTATCCAAGATTCTTATCTAACTCATTTAAATGAGTTGGGGCAAGATAACCTTAAAAAAATTTATGATCTAATTAAAAATTCTCCTTTGGATAACACTTCTAATTCTATTTATACCATACCTCCATCTTCTAACAAAAATAATAATCAAACTTCTACTAAAACTTCTACCAATTATCAAAATCAATATAAAACAACCGCTTAATATTCAAAACATAATTTACAACCTTGTTCTAAACCTTCTCCTTATTATCAACATAAATTTAATGTACTTTAGTTCCTCCTTTGGAGGACCTTCTTAATCACTATACACCTATTTATAACAACCTTCTTATGAGTTATGATGAGTGGGATCCCATTATGGAGCTCACTAATCTCCCATCCCAAATTCCATTATTTTAGCTTATGAGAACCTATCCACATCATATAAACCATCTTATGCAACTATTTTTTGAAATGAACATTCATCATCCTCCCCTAATAGGATGTGAAGTAGCCTTATCTAGATCTAAGGATAACATATCACAATAATGTGAAGAGATGTCCATCCATGTTGATGAAATAATGGACACTTTTCTTTCCCTAAAATTCCCTATCACTTTTATGATTCTTAATGAGGTTCTACTTCATTCAAATGATCCTCCTTTATTCATTAGTATCCAAATAGGAGATATCTAAATCAAGCATGAATTTATTGATGAGGGTTTAGGTACTTTCATTGCCTATCTCAATTTTATCAAAACCCTTGGATATTCTAAATGGAATCGAAAGTCCAGACAAAGCATGTGCCAAGGATATGATATAATTCAAATGCATCCATTAGGTTGTGTGTGGCTTCTCATTACTCTCCCACATATCACCATTCATATTAAGGTGATGATAATTAACTTTCCTCTTTCTTATAACCTCTTACTTTGTAGGTCATGGACTCACCATATGAGAGTAGTTGCTTCTTTCACATATCAATTCATTAAATTCCCTCACAATGGAGCCATTTATAGGATTTAGGGTGATACTAACCATTTAAAATTTGAATAATTCCAATACAATTATGTATTTAATATTCCTACTCATGAACCTTTTCTTGATGTTCCATTTCATGAGTCTCAACATTTTAATTTTACCATCAATTCCACTCAAGGTTATAATGGGCATCCCAAACTCATTTTGAATATTCTTCCTAAACTCTTAAATTTTGATGACGATGATCCTAATGAGATTAACCTAAATATTAAAAAAAAATTATCTCTCACCTTATCTCATCTCATAAATTCCATATTCTTTATAGCCTCATTATTATAAACCTCCTTGCGATGATATTTCTATTGTCTTGACCAAGACTCGACATTATATTCACCACACTTCATCAGATGATAAGATCATCCCTAATTACATCATTTATTTTCACACACTTTATTATGATGATATTTATTCCTTATATGATCCATTCCTAGGTGCTCTTGTTTAGGCCCATGATGATGATATTATCCATTATAATTCTTATCTGTTTGAGTCTTTTCATATTTCTTCTAATTTTCCATCATTTATAGTTCCTAATTTTAGTATTTTTCTTATTTATCATAGGGTAGAGATGGTGTCAACACCTATAGTTTTTGAGGAACCTCGTAGGAGTATGCTCATGGATCATTTTATTATTGGGCCTTACCATTTTATAGGTAGCCTAATCCATATATCCTACTTATCCCTAAGATGCATGTGACTCTTCTTCAACCTTTTATAGATCCTGCCCCTCCCTCAGTGGAATCCACATTGGAGCCCACTCTTACTCCTACTATAGTTGATCCCATTCTTTCTCCCACTATCATTGATCCTATTCCTTCTTATACTATTTATAATTATATCCTTACTTCTGAACCCATTGCTTCTTTCATTGAGCTTACTTCAATTCCTTCCCAACCACCACCTTCCCTTAGTGATGGTTTGATTCCTTCACCTCAGATGGGTTCATTGCCCACCAAATGGGCTGATGAGCCTTCCCTCATTTCTTCCAATATTTTTACACCTCTTCCTATGAGTGATTTTAGTAAGACCACTCATAATAATATTTTTTTATTCCATGTCACATATAATCATTCATCCACCCATTGTCACAAGCTATCACAATATATTGATACTTTGAATCCTTTGCATCATTTTCCTCCTCAGTCCTTAGAAAAATGCATGCCTCCTCTAAAGGTACTTCCTAAATATATGCCTAAGTTTGGATATATATATTTTATATGGAACTAATGTGGCACCCATCACACTAATCATTTCCACATTCTTTAGCAACATCTTAAGGATCACCTTATAATTATTCTTGGACTTTCTACCATTCCTCCCATAGGTAATTCTTGAAAGAAAGTTCCTCCTTTTTCTCAAATGGTTCCACCTCCTATGGTTCCATCCCCTCCTTTGGTCACTTCATCACCTTCTATGCCTCCACCCATGATTCCTTCACTTGTGGACCTTCCCTCACCTATGGATCCTTCTCCACCTTTGAGTCCCTCACCCATAGATCTTTCTCCACTCATGATTCCTACATTTCCTATAGAGCCTACTCCCATGCATTCTCATGAGAATACCTTGCATAATTTCCATCCTCAACATGATCTATTAAGAATTCCTACTTCTTTTTATTAAGGAGATTAGATGATAAGTATTTTCCCAGCTTTCATTAAAGATATATGAGACTTTAGCAATAGTTTGTATCCATTCATAGAGATCTATTTGATGTTTTGGATAATGTGTGTGGTAAGATTTATTAGTATTTATGAGAACATGCATGGTGATTTAACATTTACATTTATATTGGACATGTGATCCAATTCTATCTTTATCTATCTTTTATATCATTTAACATTGTGTCAAATTATTATTTATCTTACATGGTGACTTTACTTCTGCATCTTATATTGCTTATATTGTCATTTATGTTTACTTATTGATGTATTTATTTATAATTAATTTCTCTTTTATTTTTACATTTTATTTCTTTTTCCCTTATTGTGTCTTTATTATTTTTTGCTTTCTTATCTCTATTTTTCATGGCTAATTATCATTGTGACTTGGTTTTATAAACTTGGTTCCCTTTAGTCATTGCCTCTTTACCATGTGATCAGTTAGAAAATAATTATTCTCATTATATTATCCTTTAATTGGTCCACTTTGGATATCATTTTCCCTTTTATTCCCTTTTTTCAAAATTAAGCATATACATGGTTGAGACTTGAGATAGCATGTTGGTTCATTGTTAAGCCTAAGTGTCCTAGTCAATATTGTATTTAGTTACTTAGATTCCTTTAGCCTAAGCCTATAACTAATTCATGTGTGTTACTCTATCTCTCATGATTTGTCATTCCAAGTTGATATGGAGGATGAGTATTCAAAATTCTTAACACCATTTAAAATCCAAATCATTTAACAAAAGGAAATGATACAAAAGGCAACAATATTTCAAAATTATTAAAATTCAAATCACACTAGAAGATGTGATTCAAATCACATGTCCTTTTTATAATTGAAGCTCAAACTCCACAATTGTCCTCACAATAGAGCTGAGGTCCATTAGGGTGTGGTAGGATAGTAGATTAGAAAGGGAGAATAAAAAAATATTTTAGTTTTACTTACTTTCTCATGCAAGTACCCAATCTTCATAGTAGACCGATGAATTTTTTAGGGGTCCTAAGGAACAAGGAACATGTCATGGTAAGGTAGGTCCATTTTAATTTTTTTGTAGCAATATATCTTCAAGATTTGATCTCAATATCATGATTATTTTCCTACATAGCTTAGTATCTATAAAAAATAGGTTTCCTTTATACATTGATGGTCACTAGTCACTTAATGTCTTCTTGCATCCTTAGTATTCCTCTTATCTTATAAGGTATTCTCATAAGATGCCTAAATTATGATTTTTTACTCTAATTTTTTTACTCTTTACATTCATTATATTTCCTCTTGAGAAATATTGTTTTGTTCACTGATCACTCCCCTTGGGATTCCATTTGTGAGTTGCATTATAATAACATGGATAGGACCTGGCCATCCTAATAAATTACCACCACTTTACCTTCATATTACCCACATATTTTGTTCCCAAATTTTAAAATCTATTCTACCTCATTGTTATTCCACTTTACCTTCATGAGTTATAGTGTAAGACCATAGATAGGACCTGGCCTTCCTCACAAAATTTTCCAATAATACAAGTCATAATCGAAATTACATTTGTCAAATATGAGATAAGATGCAATTGATTATGAAGTTACCCATCATTAACATGCTTCCCACATTGATTTAGTATGTTTTATGATTAATTAATTTCTATTTTACTTTTATCTTCTTATTTTCTAAGTTTATGTAAGAATTCAACCATTTCTTGAATTTTAATACTTCCTAGCTTGAATTAGTGTGATAAATTTAAGACCATTTTTTTTTGTGAATTTTGTTTTTCTCTTATACTTCCCAACATGATTTAGTATGATTTAATAACTTAATCTATTTTTTTTATACCATTGGTATTTCACATGCCTTTCATTTTATTACATTATTTTCATACTTCCCAACATGAATTAGTATGATTTTACTTGTATTTAATTTGGTGCGAATCTTTTGTTTGGTTTAAAAAATACTTTTTTTTACCATGTTATCTACCACCCTCTAGTTATTTATACTTATTCATTTTTATTACACATTTCACAACCAATATCCAATCAAATGCAAAAATGGTCCATGTATGTATGTGTGTGTGTGTGTGTGTGTGTGTCTATATATATATATATATATATATGTTTTTGATTGATTATATTTTACCAAGATTTTCTTGCTTGTTTATTTTTAACCATGCATGTGTCCTACATAATGCTAGAAAAGAAACCACAATTCATATATTTCCTATAGCATATACAACAACATATAAATAAATGTGCTAAAAATAAATATATATAAAGCATCAACAACCACAACCATAATGATAACACATACAACCAATATCCAATCAAATGCAAAAATGATCCATGTATGTGTGTGTGTGTGTGTGTGTGTGTGTGTGTGTGTGTGTGTGTGTGTGTGTGTGTGTGTGTGTGTGTGTGTGTGTGTGTGTGTGTGTGTGTGTGTGTGTGTGTGTATAATGAGTTTAATACAATCATATACAATGCTCTATCTCTATGGTTTGGCCCCATCCTACCTATCTCGTGGCCTAACCACACTAATTGTAGATGATTCAATTTAACCCCTCAAAATAGAATGTTGTAACAAGGTTATCCAAGATCTCAATCCCAACACTTTCCCCTATAG
This sequence comes from Torreya grandis, assembly GCA_037957365.1. Lineage (NCBI taxonomy): Eukaryota > Viridiplantae > Streptophyta > Pinopsida > Cupressales > Taxaceae > Torreya > Torreya grandis. The sequence goes on along the minus strand of JARHVA010002125.1, from coordinate 1,140,783 downwards.
ATGCACCACTTGAGCCTATACCTATGCCAACTAAGCTAGGGTCACCATATGTGTCACTCTCTCCTTATCATGTACTTATGTCATATAAGTTAGGGTCACTACATGTCTCACTCTCTCCTTATCATATACCTGTGTCATACAGGTTAGGGTTGCTACCTGTATCATTCTATCCTGGACATGTTACTATGCCATTTATGTCACTATAGCTAAATCTAGCTCTCTCCTCATCTAAGGATTTTTATGCCTACATTTCTCCTACACCCATCTCTATTGGTGCTTTCATCTCCTATTTTTAAGCTCATATCTACTTAACTACATCTCTAACTAGTCTAAACTAGCTCATCTAAGATGGGGTAGATGGTACCCTGGGGTCCTCTAGTGTAGTGAGGTCATACAACATCAATGAATCATTATTTACATCTTAGAGTTCTCCCCTTGCTAGGGACCCCCATATGATCTCCTCCTCTACTACACATACCAAAATCAAACCAAATAGATATTATATCACTGAGATATATCAAAATCTATCTCTCTCATATATTTCAAATAACCTTAAGCAACATTCAATCATATTTTATTACTTTTTTGTTTATTAGCCACCACATCTCACCATATATGTGACTATTAAGCATAGTCTTCCCATTTTTGCATCCATTAAGAACCTCGTCTATTTGTCACCTCTTAAAAAAAATCTTACAATCATAGCTCGAGTCCATCTCAACCTATGCCTAAGTTGTCTCTCTATAGTCCAATTCTACCCTAGCCTACCTACTATATCATTTGAGATATCCATAGTCTCTAGTATCTCCTGTTCCTCCTACTTCTATTGATTGTATTTCCTTAATGGTCATTACTCACCCTATTATGGAACTAGTGGTAGTACCTCTAGTGCTCTCACTTCTACATCCATCTCCTCTCACTCTATTGCCTATTATGCTCAACCAATCCATGGTCTCTCATGACATGGCCTAAGTGTTAGCCTCACCACTAGTGGTCTTAGTCATCCTATCCCTCATGAATCTATAATATGATAGGCCTAAAACATGGGCACCACTATTGATGCCACTAGGTAAGGCAAGCCCATCTACCTGGGTACTTATAACACCAGATGTGGCTCCACTCACCAGGTGTAATTCCCTATGACCTTTATCCATGTTAAAGCTAGTATAACTATGTCCTCACTAGGTCATGTACTAGTAATGTGCCCATATATATGACATACTATATCTAACCATCTCACTATCTATAACATTGGCACATAGGGTATGGCCCACACCATCTGGTCCTATCTCCATATTTGAACTTGTAGTGACCTATCATCAATTGCATGGGGTAACCCAACTAGATAATACATGGAAAACCTCTCATAGACCTAGGCCATCAATAAAATGATCAATCCAATATACTTATACCCTTTTTAAAACACTCCATACATATCATGCATGATTTGTACCTAGATGATAGATCGTAGATCATATAACACCCTCTCCTCCAGTATTATCCATCTCAAGGATATCATGAAAAGTGGCACCTTACGATCTAACTTGTGGTACAACACTCATGATATCACAACCTTTTATATATCTAAAACCTATGAGTTATACACATAAAACATAATCACCCTCCATTCCAAGTATATCCTTTTTGAACCTATAGCCCATATAGTTAAGGATCTCCTCTCATCGTTGCTATCAAGTATCAAAGTAGTCACATTTGTCCCACTATCAATAATCCTAAGATGGCATGTACATCCTCCAGGGTGATGCCCACATATATCATATCCCCCTTTCACCTCCTACTTAAAGGTGTTAGTCAATCATTTCCAACATCCTAGAGACATGACTAACAAATCTAAGAACAAGGCTATCCTACTCATCTCTATTATGTTGCTTAGGCCTACATAGATTATTCTCACCTTATCCTCTATTATTAAGAACTCTAATAGATCATGTAGCCACTATGTTTCTACAAAATTCTAGAATTTGGGTTTCCCCTATAATCAATAAACAATAAAAGATGTATTAGATCCTCCATGTCATGTATAGTCAAAATACATTCTTTTTAGAAATTTAATAAAAAATAAGTTTAAACTATATTAATTTATTCATCTAAACATATTTTTAGCCTAATCACCCATTTTAGCCCTTATTTGGTCATTTTGGGTTATTATAGCACTTTTTTATCACTTGCACACATTTTCATACTATTCTAGTTTTGACCAAAATTTTCCTATTTTGACCTAGTTGACTTAAATATCTAAGTCAACCCCTTTATTCCCCCTAATACTGCATTATCATACTAGCCTTTTCTACTCAGTCAACAAACTATAATAGGTTAGTAGTTTAAAAAATGTACAGGGTTGACACATACCCAATGGCTTAGCAATGTGGATTTTTCCAAATTTTAGCCTACTGGGTTACTAGGTCGACGTAGTTGTTTTTCCATGTCAACTCCTTATAATCTATGAAAAAAGTTCCTTTTGGCAGTTTTCTCCCCAAACCCTTTAAACCCATTTACCTAAATAGTTTTTACTACCCATATCAACTAATTTGGTTTCATTTCAACATCTAAAAATAGTTAAAATTACAAATTTCTAAAAATATACTTAAATCAATAAAATATTCAAAAACTAGCTTAAGATTCTCATGTGCCTACCTATCCTACACCTGCTACCACCTCTAGGGTTCCCTCTAATCTAACCTATCATATCCTTGCCATCCTAGATTATTTTCTCTCTCAAATATCTTTTTTCTCTCCTTGTCAAGTCATAAATAACAAATGGCTTTCATTTCACCCTATTTAAAATCACTTTTCAAAATTTAAATCTTTTAATTATTTTATGATAGATTCCTTGTTTTAACTCTATCTTTGTTTCTATTCATCCATTTTTCAAACCATTAATTTTTTTGGATTAATGATGATGTAGATAATTGTTTCCACTATCATATGCCTATCTTCCATTTTTTTTTGATTTTTGGCTATTTTTTGCACCAACTTCTACAAGTTCACCTAGTGTTCTTCACATTGGATGCCTTCACCTTTATTATAGTCTATTTTTTTATCTACAACACTAAGGTAAGTAAATGTATGTGTTTTTTTAATTATATCCTTTCTTTTATCTTATTTTATTCTTACTACACATTACTTAGCATCAATGTTATGTGTTATCATGTTTTATTTCTTGAAGCACCATCCTATGTTACACTCACCTGATACATGATAAACTTCAAGTGGGCATATATATACACATATTATTTTTAAATTCTTATATATTATTAAAAATTTATATTTTTTATTAACCCATCAAGTCTCAATATCTTTGAGTACATATCTTAAGGGGTTCACTAGGAAAGGGGTGGGCAGATCATTGGTGCTTCGCAGGATTGTTATCCATTTTTCCACATTTTACCTACACACTTGTCTCCTAAAACTAATTACCCTAAGGATTTTCTTCTCTATTATACTAATTAAAGGTATTTGATATATTTTATCCTCCTATTCCTCACCTAAATCCCTATTTGTCAGTCAATTATACCTGGTTGACTAGGTCAACCCTATATAGTTTTAGGGTATTTTTCACTTAGGAACTAATTGACCTTTGACCAACCTAGCTCATGACCCAGTGAATTATTATTGAAAATTATACTAGGTGAATTGGTTAACATTGTTGGCTAACATTTTTAAAAGGATTTAGGGAAATATTTACCTATATATACAAGTTCATTTCTATCAATTATAAATGATAAGAAAAAGAAGTAAGAGTGAACAAACATCCACTTATTGACCATTATATTTGAGAAGTAAAGCTTAGGGTTCTTTAATTTATTTGGAGATATAGATATTGCCTTGTGGATAAGTCTTTTGGATGTATTGGTAGGTTTTGTATCCTAGAGCTGATTTATATTTGTCATCCTTACATACCACAATAATCTCTTGCAATGCAACTTGGCCAAGGGAGAGATTGAGGCTCAGCAAATTCATCTTCAAAGGTAAGTATTCCTAACTTTATTTCTCCTTTATAAGAGTAGATAGATAATGCATTTGTTCTTCTCTTCTATGCATTGGTATTATATATACATTGACATGAATATATGTCTTCTATGCATAATTTGTTTTATTATTTCTAACCCCCACTTTGTGCCACAAGCTTTGGTGAGATCTATATTAGATTTAATTTACTTGTTATTAGTTTAGGTGAAATATCAAAAACTAGGACCCCCTTAGGGTTATTTCATGATTTTGTTAGACTGGAGGCTTTGGAACCCTCTTTAGCATGGTGTATTGTGAAAAATGATCCCCTAATCGGGTCTAGTGGATCCCCATATTGGTCATGTTCCCACTTAAAAAATTTATTAGCAATAAAAAAGGTAGGTATGATCTATATTCTCTGATACTAAATTGATTTATAGACATGTTACATTTTTGATTGCATAGAAAATGTTTCCTTAGAAACTCATTAGGTAATATGGAGTCCATGGCTGCACTTGCCAAAATAGTTAACATCCTACATGGAAAAACCATAAACATAAGAAATAAAATATACAAAAATAAAAATACCAATTAATCACCATGATTTAGTCACACCAATATTCATGTGGATGGGATTATCATTACATGCCTAGAAATATCCTAGATATATGCACCCACCATGCACATCAAATATGATTGCAAATGCATTAGGAAACCACCAAGAAAAATGAATCCCACTACAAGAGAGATTTTTAAAATGGATTTAAACAAGATTATATATGTGGAGTTCATTTATCCCATTTATGATATCCAATCGGTATCAACTCACATAATTATACCTAAAATGGTGGTAAATGTCATAGTTGTGCATATTATAGAGAACTCAAATTTTCTACTGTAATTAAATCCTAAATATTTTATTACTCAAGTCTTTAAAAAATATTATAGGAAGAAAAAATGTTTCCTTGACATTTTTAATGGTTATAACCATATCATAATTTCACTCAAAGATTAAAAAAAAACCACCTTCACATGCTCATGGGGAACCTACACATGCATTATCCATTCCTTAATGCTACACAATGATCTAAATACACTCAAAAGAGTGTTTATAAGAATCATTTATATTTTATCCCATGATTATATAGAAATATACATGGATGAAGTCACTATATATGGGAATTATTATGAGGAATCCATCACCAATATAGAAAATTCCTTTCAACATTACCAATACAATAATGTCTTATTAATCCATGAGAAGAGTTATATTCTTATGATTGAATAAATTGTGTTGGGAAACCACATATCACCCATAATAAGTAAGTTAGACCGAATCAAGATTAAAGTAACAATTGTTTTTCCCACATCTCTAAAAGAAAAGGATGTTACAAGTTTCTTAGGACATGTGGTTCATTATTGAAGATTAATTAAATATTATAGTAAATTATATCTCCATGAGGAACATATAAAAAACTCGAGACTTATATAAGTCTTATAAAAATGATTTTTTTAAAAAACAATGTTACTCATTACATAAAAGGAACTTATTACAAATAAAAAGGATTTATGAGATGTGTGTGTGTGTGTGTGTGTGTGTGTGTGTGTGTGTGTGTGTGTGTGTGTGTCTGATTAGTAAGATTATAGGTAATTAATTAAGTATTTTAATAAAAATATTCCCTTATATTTTTAATATTTAATAATTACACAGGTAAAATAATTATTAATGATTAATACATAATAATAAACTAATATTAATTAATTAATAATAAATTAATATTTGAAGGAGACCTTGAGCAAAATTTAGGCTAACT
>JARHVA010002125.1:847500-1127500 GCA_037957365.1 Torreya grandis | reverse complement strand
TTCTAACTATTAGTATTAGTGGCATCTAAAAATATTGGTTCACCTACCATAAAGCCTTATAAAACACCAAAATTATTCACTCTATCCTTAATTTTCCAACACATGATTCATTCCACTATTACTAGTTCAAAAGGGTCCATGTGAGGTCACTATGTAATTTTATAAAAGATCTTGGTATTGGTGAATTCACAGCTAGTGAAAGTCCATAATCATTATCTCAATTGAAAAAAATATTCATTATTGGAGATAATTAAAAAATTAACTAACATGAAAAACTTTAAAATATTTTTTAATGTTCCCTTAGTAGGGATTCCAATATTGTCAACATTGAAAGAGTTACCTTTATTAGAAATGACCAATGCACAATATTGTGAGGAAGAATATTAGACCCATATTTGGCTCTTAAAAATGAAATATCAATCACTCAGGCATGAGTACATAATTACTATATTCATTTCTCATCAAATTCTTGCATCATATATTAATTGAAACTCAAAAATGTGACTTTTATGGTAATATCTTAGCCATAAACACTCTTATTTAACTTTATATCAACTAGGTGATATTAAATTTGACTACATAATTATCATTGGATCTAAATTTAATCCTAAACTTGAATCCTAGTCAATCACTCAAAATATACTACCATTACCATTGCACTTGATATACCACCAATGAAGTTGGGAAAACTCAATATAAAAATAATTGAGTATTACTCCAAAAAATCTCTAATTTATATGTGAACACCATTCAACCATTGAAATAGGAGTGATTTAAATTGTTACCTAATCTTAAAAATAAAATTCCACTATGCTCCTTGATGCAAAAGGAATGGATTATTCGTCAAGATCTCAAACCACAATCAATATAGAATGAATGCAAAAGGAATGGATTATTATTCAAAATATCAAACTATAAGTAATTTGCTTTTGGATACATAATTCACTTTTTTATTGATTTTTTGAACACACATGATGGTCATGGATAGAATGATTTCAAAACATATAATTTGAAAACAAATATATGTCAAATTCTTATTGCAATTTTTAACCAAATAATACATCTTTTGGCAAAGAGCACCACACCCAAATGCCTTGTGAGTATAAGAAACCAACATAGGGAGAAGGGGAAAAAACCATAGTGAACAAGTTATTTTTTTATTGAAAATGCATACACAAACACACACAAAAAAATGAATGGGAAAGAAGCACAATCCAAAAGTTTACAAGAAAGAAACCTAGTTACAAATGAATGGAAAAAAATAAGGCTTAACAGATCCATTTACTAATTGGGTACAGTATGAGCCTTTGCAGGTCAAAATTTGGAATGGTGAGGACTCATTTTCAAAGACAATAATAAGTACAAAAATATATTTTTGTTTTCATCAATGGGGAAGACATGAGACATGGGGAAGGGGGGAGGGAACATGGACTTAGACATTACTTGCATTTTGTTCATTAATGAAAGGGATTTGCATTTATTTAAAAATTGAAACATAAAAAACATGAGAAATACCTATAACACATTAATATATTTGATTCTCTTGATATTCTCCAACCATGAGTGGCTTGATTGAATATCCCATATGTGCCTCCAAATGTGAGCTTGGGATTAGAACCTCTTAGCATTCAAAATGGTAGGGAACTTATTATTGATTGATTATTATTTCCCCTTAAAATCCTATTATGTTTTTGTGATAAACATGATTAAAACCCTTATATTAACCAATATGAATCCCAATACCTTCATGAATCATCTCATACTCTTGAAAGTTGGTTGAATTTTCATTTTTTGTGTATTTTTCCACTTGAGCTGAATTTTGAAATTGGCATACTTCTTTCTTTTTTACTTGTACATGTCCATATAATCATTTCAAAAAATTCACTATTTTATTATCATCAACAACTTCCTACATTGGATTTTATTTTAAATTTTGAATGAAGAGAAATACATAGCTTAATGTATCATCACTTGCAAAAACCCAATCAACCCATAATTTGGGATCATTTAAAACATTTATCTCTTTTAGTTTTTATTCATTTTTCCACATAATGTTTCCCAAGTATGTATGCTATTTTTTGGACTGAAATGTTTTCATGCCTTTAACAAAAATTAGATGATGTGCATCACTACAAAAATTAGAAAATTAGAAGCATAGTCTATTTTCCCTCATTTCTAGTCCTCTTTTCAATGGAGCCATCAATATTATCTTTCGAGGGTAATATTTAATTAAAATTTTAGAATAAAAATGCATAGTTTTCATCCATAAAAAAGTCACAAAAAACTATTGGTGTAAACTTTGGTCACCTTGTATTTATGACTCGACCAACATGAAGTGAAGCAAACTCAACAACAATTAGGTATCTCACCATAGAGAATGGTTATTCTCCTCTTAAATTGATAGGGGAAGTTCCCTAATAGGATAAAAATAATTTAGGGTTTTTTTGTACTTTTTATTTAAATCATAAAAGGAAACAAAATAGAAATAAAAAGAAAAAATAGGGATCACCCCACAATAGGATAAAATAGAGAACCACTGAGAGAACTCAAGAATAAATAGAAAAAATGGAATTCCTTCCTCTCATAAAAGAATGAACATAGAAACAACATAGGTTTTAGGAACAAAAATAATTATTTAAAGCACAAATTCTCCTCACAAACCTGATGTTACACACTTAGTACAATGTTTTAATGAGATAAAATATGCAAAAACTTGTGGACATCAAGAAAGTTTATACAAGGGGTTTTAAAAAAAAGTTTAGAAATACCATAGGTTTCATATAATCAAATAAATGTATAATTTTAATAGAGATTTAATTTATAAATAAAAATTTAGAATTCATGATCAAAGGATATTAAAATCTACAAACACTCCAAAATAGTCTCACTCACTTGCTTGAATTTCATTGGTCCAATTTAGAAATCATATGACTCCACACAAAGTTGTAGCTAGATATCTTCAAGAGATTGAGAAAAAGAAGAAACACACCAATAAAAAGTTTGTATCTTTCCATTTTTTACAAATATTTTCCCTTTGGAATATGAAAAGTCATTCATTTATTTCACTTTTCTTTTTCTTATGTAGGCAAATATACAATATTAAATTTACTTTTAAATTTTTATTTTAAAATAATATAAATTCTAAAATAATTAATTTATAAAATGACAAAAATTTAAAGTCATTTAATGACATAAATTAACTTTAATTAATTACAAAATAATTAATAATGTAATCAAGTTAATAAATTTCCAATTAATCCCACAATATAAAATCTATAATATAATCCATGTGTGCTAATCAAACATGTTTCATTGTATATTGGTATATGGAGTCCCATAAAAAATTAAAAAAAATATGGAAAAAGGAAAAAATTATGGGAAAATGTAAAAATGGGGTAGTGAAATTTGGGTGGCCAAATTTCACTACAACACCTTGCACCAAAGTCTCATACTTTTATTATTTCAACAATCCAAATATTATTTTTATAATTTTATGCCCATCCCAAAAGTCACTTAAGTGGATTTTGTCTCATCTTGTATATGATCCTTATATCTTTTCATGCCCAATTTAGGGAAGGTCATTCTCACCCCTAAATATATAGTTATTAAAGTGCCCTAGAAATATGGATACCTCAAGAACATATTTAAATGTAGGAAGGACTAAGAGGAAAAATAAATAGTGTCTTTATGGTAAGTTCATAAATGATAGGTTTAAAATTTTTGAAATAGGAAAATAACCCCATGGATGTTCTAATTTTTGGAATAATAAAGGTGAGATGAAGAGTAATCATTCATTTAAAGGAGATATAATACATCATCCTTGAATAAATTTGATTGATGAAAAGAAAAAGTATACCTAGCTATTAGACATAGTTATTTATGGTAAGGAGTTCAATAATTAATCTAGGTTCATTTATAATTATAGAGATTATTAAAAAGAGATCCTTCCTAGGGGTAAAGATGATAAAATAACTATTAATAAAATGTAGAATAAAATTGATTTTATTAACTATAACTATCAACTAAAATATAGTATCATTAAATGGTTTATGTTTAATAATAAGATATTGGAAACTATAGCATAAATCCTATAGCATTAGCTAGATAGATAAGGTCCCTAGCCTTAATTAAAGTATATATTTAAAAAAATATTTATGGACTTTAACATGTAGCATGTGTGAACTTGAGGAGATGAAGAACCTAAAGGACACATAGGATGGAAAGAAATGAAAAACATAATTAATGAAAATATAGAAAAGGTCCTTTATTTAAGAATAAAAACCATAATAAATTATACTATGAGTATATTCATGTTTCATGAAGGTATAAAGAAAAGGCAAAATATTAATAAATATGAAGGCCCAAGAAAAATAACTAGGAGCCAAATGAAAATTAAAGAGGTTTAAGTTAAGGACATGGATCTAGTCATGGTACAAGATCAGCTAAAGTTATTTAAAGAATAAGGGGAATTAGGTTAGACCTTGAATGAATTATTTTATTATTAGTCATAATTTTCCATGTAATGCTTTGAAGTTTGTTAGACATTAGTTTATTATTGTTACAATTTGCTTATTTATGTTTTTGTCAAATTGAGTTATTTTATGCCCTGTCATACTTGTTGACCCAATATTTTATCCTATTTTATTTTATTCATCTTTATTATATTGTAAAAGTGTATGGTACCTTTCAAAACCCCAATTTTATCCTATATTAAAAAATAAAAAAATAATATTAATTAATTATTAAAGTGAATTATAAAATATTGGAAAAAGATAGGCTTCAATTTTTAGACCATTTCATTATTACATCTTTGAAATGGGATAGGAAGGAGTGGAAGGAGTGACAAAGAGTAAAAAATCATTTTTTTGATTTAGGATTTTAGTGTGAAAATTAGGAACTGATTACAAGAAATATAGATGCCCCACTAGGAGATGGGGAAAAAGGAGAAAAGGATGAGGTTAGCATGGGTCTATCTAATCAAGTCCCTAATAGGTTCCCATGAGTTGTATATAAAAATACCCCATCAATACTTTGATGGGTGGATCTTTTCATGGGAAAAAACTCATGGATCAAGAGATATTTGAGGATTACGTCGATCCTACCATCATAAAAAATGAAGTCTACATCCACGTCCCAAACATTGTCATGGAAAATATGACACAAATATAAAAAACTCCATCCTAGACAAAGTTAATGGATTTCCATTAAATATTGACTCATTTCTAAAATGGTAAAATCAAAGGTGGAGACCTAAATGTCAATTGGAGGTAGTCATAATAGAAAAGAATATCTTCCTTGTTAACTTCAAAAATTAGGAAAAATGTCTCAAAGTTATTAGTAAAAGACCCTAGTTCATGGGAAAATCAAATTTGAGAACAATGAAATGTAAAGTGGGTTCTATCTTTAGTAGTTCTTCCCTTGTGGACATCCCCATATGGGTGCCACTCCTTGAGCTACCCCTCAAATTTTGGGAACTAGAGGTAATCATGTGAATTGTAAAAGCACTGAGACAACCCATAGATATTAAACTAATCAATATATCTTGGATGATAATGGTGGAAAATTTCATGTGTTTATTCCCTTTGACAATCCTATCTTTCATAAAATCATAATCAAATCCATGTATGGTGAGTGGTCCAAACCCATCGAGTATGAAAATTATGCTTTTATTTGAAAAAAGTGTAATATTTTGAGCCATATGGTAAAGGATTATTATCTATCCCAACCAAATTAATCCCAAAATTGGTTTGGACTAAGAAATACCCTCTTCTTAGCCACCTATTTATCTAACCAAAGGGTTTGTATCCCTTACCTTAGATGCCCAACCCATCATAGATGCACTACCAATACCTTATATCCCCTTACACCCCTTTCATCCCCTTTTGAGATTTTCCCTTGGAACCCCTACCCTTTGACAAGATGACACCCCATTATTACCATAATGGAAAGGTAGAGGACATACCTTCTAACCTTAGAGTCATGAGCTATAACTCAGTGAAAGATTACTAGTTCAACCTACCCCTTCATGACTCATTGTGACCATGGAAGCCTAGAATTGGCCAATCCTATCCCCATTAAAGGTGGGTTTAGAAAATAATATCTCCCTCAATATTAATCAATCCCCCTCATGTAATATAGAGAAGGTATTTTACTTGGCTAACTAACCCCTCCCAAGGGGAATTTTATCTCTAATCCCTAATGACTTAGAAATCAAGAAAAGAATTAAAGAACTAGGACAATGCTCTACTTCCTCTATCCCCAATCTTGTCACCAAGATAGAGGAAGACCAATGGACACCTATTAAATAAAAAAAAGGAAGAAATAAAACTAAGGTGGGTGAATCACTAGATCTTCAGAGAAAGTGTCCAACCTTTCATCCATAAAAAAACAATTCACCAATGAAATAGTGAAAGGGAACCAGAAAAACCTTAAAGAAAATTTTGAAAATTGAAAAAAATGAAACTCGTTTCAAGGATTATAAGGTGGTTGAATAATCCCAATAAATAGAGGTTGATCAAAAACATGAGGAAAAAACACAACCCTCTTGTAGTTATGTTACAAGAAACAAAAATGTCTAAGACTACTTTTAACAACTATAGTGATAAATTACGATTTAAATATCGTTACATAAATGTAAGCTCCTATAGGGATTTGGGAGGATTGATAGTTATATAGAACACCTAGTTATTTTATGGAGAATTATTGACTAGTATTAATAACCACATATCTATCCTATTCAATGATAAAAATAGCAAGGAAGAATGTATCCTATCCAACATCTATGCTCCCAACACCAAACAAGGGAATAAAAAATCCTGGATGAACTGTTAATTTTCAAAGATCTCTATGGAAAATAGAAATGGGTCATGGTGGGAGACATGAAATCACCATTAAACCCATTAGAAAAGAAAGGTGGGATACAAGACTTCAATGAAAGTATGGATGACCTCTACGACTTCATCATTAAAGCTAGTTTGGTGGATATTGACCTCAAAGGAAACCCATTCACTTGGACCAATAGAAGGACTGGGGAGGACCTCATTCCAATAAGGTAGACAAATTTATGGTATTTATAGAATGGGATATGCTCTTATATAATTCCCTCTCATCCTTGGTAAGAATCAATTTTATCACAATCCAATGTCTTTGAAGGAGAAAGGATTTCTAAACCAAAAACAATACCTTTTAGAATTTAGAGCATGTAGCTTCACCACCCAAACCTTCAAGACTCGATCAAATAATAGTGGAAGGAACCCATCAATGGCATAAACATGTTCATCCTATTCAAAAAATTAAAGCATATTAAATCCAAACTAAAAGTGTGGAATAAAGAAGTGTTTGGGAATATCTTCACCCATAAGAAAACCTTGGTTGAATAACTATGTACCCTTAAGTAAAAATTGTAAATATATGGATCAGATGAAAAATTATCCAATTATGATAAATAAATAATAATATCTTATTGTAACCTATAAGCTAAAGAGGAATTTTTCTAGAAGCAAAATTATACATGCACCTGGTTAAAGGAAGGAAATAAGAACACAAAAATTTTCCACCAAGAAGCCTCTAGAAATAGAAATTCTAATAGAATTTAAAAATTTCTCCTTAAATATGAAACTAAAAGTAGAGATGAATAAATTATTGATCACAAATTATTTTACACTTCAAAAGTCTACTAAAGAAAATAAGCTCTATTGACTTTTGGATGGAGGCAAGTCTTCTAGAAAACCTTCCCTTAATCATCTCTTAGGAAAAAAACTAAGAAATCTACAAACCCCCTTCTTCAGAGGAGGTTATAAATTTGGTATTCTTAATTGAGGTAAATAATGCACCATGCCTAGATGGCTTCCATCCTCTATTCTTCTAAAGGTTTTAGGACATCATAAACATGGGAGTGGAGCCTACCATCTATGAATTCTTCAAGGCTAGAACTATCCTAAAGGATCTCAATAATACTATCTTTGTCCTCATCCCTAAGAAACCAAGAGTAAATAAATTAAACTATTTCAAACCCATAAGTCTATAATCCACTATTTATAATATTTTTACTAAAACCTTGGTCACTCACCTACAACCTATGCTCGAGGGGATCATTATTGAATAACAAATATCCTTCATGGTGGGAAGGTATATCACTGATGAAATCATAATAATCCATGAAACCCCTAACTCATTTGTAAAATATAATAAGGTAGGCATGTTCATCAAAATTGACATGAACAAATCCTATGATTTAGTGTCCTATATATTCTTAGACAAGATGTTGAATAAGATTAGATTTAATGCAGATCTTAGGGGCCTAATTCATAGTTGCATATCCATCCTCATGTAATTTATCCTAATAAATGGGGTTTATAAATGTTTTTAATCTACCAACTGATAAATAAGTCAAGGTGACCCATATCACCATATTTATTCATCATAATGGTATAAAATCTATGTAGAAGCTGATAAGTGGACAGTGATCAAAACATAATTAAGGGGATAAAGATAACCTATAACACTATCTTGGTTACTCATGATAAATTTTAATATGACACCTTACTCCTTGGTTAGGTGTCCATAATAGAATAAAAACTCCTTTAAAACATACTTTTAGACTCTAAATGGGATTCAAGTCAATGCATCAACTTTAGCAAAACCTTTGTCTTCTTCATGAATATCTTTCCTTCCCTCCAAAAAAGGATATCGATTATAATGGGATATAAGACTATAAAACTATCTTTAACTTATATTTTCATATAATTTTTTTAGGGAAAAATAAAAATGGAATTATGGAACTTATTAGTGGACATAATCTAGAAGAAACTAGCCATGTGGAAACAGACACTCCTTACATAGGTAGATAAGTTACAACTTCTCAAAAGTTCATTGAAAATCATAAAATTATACTTTATGACCTTGTTCTACATTCCTATAAATATTATGGAGAGAATATAAAAAATTTAAAAAAGTTTTTTATGGATAGGATAGGAAGACAAATTCATATTCTTATTAGTATCTTAGGAAAAATCATGCCTCCCCAAGGCCTTCAGATGACTCATACTAATATGATTCAAAATCATGAACTAAGCTCTTATAGCCAAAATTATATATATTTTAATGAAATAAGATAAACACTAAACTCATTTCATCAAATCCAAGTACCTAGAGGAAGATAAAATCCTTTGGGAAGAGGTCCCTTTAGATGGCTCTACCTTCTAGAAATCCATCTCGAGTTCAAAATATCTACTCAAGTATGAAAGTAGATAGAAGGTAGGAAATGGATAAAAGGTAAAATTTTTGGAGGATACATGGCTAACACTTTATCTTATATCCTCATCTCCCCTCTAGAATAACCTAAGTGAGACCTTTAAAACCTCCACAGGCCAAAGCTTAAGGACTACTGGTTAGTTTCAGAAGGGAGAATAAGGTATAAGACCTTAACTATAGAGACAAATAATGTGAAATTTCTATGGGAAGTCCAAAATTTAAATATACAAATTAAAATAATTCACATTGCTACAATAAATAAGGAAGACTCTCTTATTTGTCTAGCAGAAGATAGTGGGGACTACTTGATGAAGTTTGGGTTGTTAGTCAACCTTGAATATGAGGAGGATTAGAACTTTTGGATATATTTATGGATAAAAATACTTAACCCTAAGATACATTTATATTTATGAAATGTAACCCAAGATAAAATCCTCACTATGGATAATCTACCAAGTATGGAATGACCATTGCTAATAAGTGTGTACTCTAAAACTTTGCCCTAGAATTTGTGGCCCATCTTTTCCTTGATTGCCCCTTCAGGATAACCATCTATAATCATCTCCTTTAAATATTTTATATGTCTTAGGTTAATCTTAGATCCATTATTCATCTCATTATCTAGTGGAAACCCCCGTATAAGTTTTACTCATCTTTTCTTTTGTCCCTAGCCCTTCCCCATTTTTTTGTAAAATTTGAACTACCAAAAATTCCCATCTTTTTAAATAGAAAATTCAACCCCTTGAGTTGTTTCCACCAGTTATGGGATAATTTTTTTTATAACTATAGAGTGGCAATCCCCAAGGACAAAATAGTTTCCTCTTACCCTCCCTACCCAAGACTAAACTTGTCCATAAACCTCACAAAATGGTCATGTCCCCCTCTAGGCTGGTCAAAGATAAAATTTTATGGAGAATCCAAGGTCAATATAGGAAGTATGAGAGGTGGTGTAGTCATCAAAGATAAGTCTAGGTTGGAAATAGCTATCTACATGGTCCCAATGGGGGTATAAACAAACCACATGGTTGAGGCCAAAACTACACTTTGGGGCATCCAATTCATAGTCTAACTTAACATCTCTAAGTTATGAATTGAAGGATATTCACTTAACATCCTTAATTCCCTTTCAAGAAAAGTTTACCCCTTACATTCTATTATCCAACTTATTGATTATTACACTATTATACTTTAGATCACTAGTGAATACTTGTTATCCCACAGCTATCATAAGGGTAATGATGTAGTGGCTAGTCTAGAAAACATTAGCATCATTATCCCTAATTTCATCATGTGTATTGGTCCCACAAAAATTCCTCCCCACCCTACATATCCCCTATTATTATTCATTATTTACAAAATTCCCCCAAGATCATGTGTGAATGGATATCACATCTAATCCAAGATCTCACCACATTATGTGTCATGATGGTGACACTCATTTCAAATTTTAGAATAACAGATGTTAACATGAATAGTTATAGTAGTTAGATAAATAAAAAATTTAGTAATTTGATCCTTCACTCCACACTCTGTATTTCAAAATACCCAAAAAGGAAGAATAATAAAGCAATGGGAGGTGACATGGATAGTTGTGAGTCAATATCTTAAACCAAGGTCTATATGAATCATAAGTTTTGGAAAAATA
The DNA here is from genome assembly GCA_037957365.1 of Torreya grandis. Classification (NCBI taxonomy): domain Eukaryota; kingdom Viridiplantae; phylum Streptophyta; class Pinopsida; order Cupressales; family Taxaceae; genus Torreya; species Torreya grandis. Next base: position 1,116,603 of record JARHVA010002125.1, on the reverse strand, counting down.
TCAAAAAATTGGGTCTCACATAATTCATGTTTCATATTTAAGGATATGATGATATGATTACTAATGATTTTACCATGGAGTAGCAACATAGACAATTCACATTCAAGGAAACCAAATTTGACATCATAAAAGAGCTAGTCAGGGAGGTCACAAGCATGTCTTGTGAGGGAATCAAGGCCTTCAAAGATAAGAGATGATGCAAAATTTATTTAAAATGGGCTCAGTCTTCCAAACTAAAAGTAAGATATACCCTAGATCCAATCTTCCAAGATGTTGTCTAGACATTTGTCTCAAAGTAATAAAATATTTAACTTTTGAGGTAAAATTTAATCACATATTTCTTCATCACTTCTTTTTACTATACAAATTCAAGTACCATCATATTATCCTACCTTAATACCTACTCATGTCCCTTTAATGCTCTATCTTGACCTTCCCAAAAAATAATCCCTTGACCTGATATACTAGGGATTAGTATTCTTCCTCACCAAAAAATGGAAATCATTGAGGGTAATTGAGATCACCCTATGTGAAACAAGTAGGCAAAAGGTTTATTGGGGTCCCAAAAAAATTTGTTTAAGATTGAGAGGAAGAGACATCTTAAACTTACCCCTACCCTATCTCCCCACCCCTTCCCCAATCTACTAACAAGAAGGGAAAAATAATGACCCATGAGTCTCCCTCCCAAGAGAATAAAACTAATAATAAGGTTATCATATGTTTTGAGTTTCACTAGGGTATATAAAACCCTAACTTTTAAATTCATGAGATAATGCAATTGAAGTTAGGATGCAAGGATATGCCATATAACTAGAATATCTACCCAAAATAATTAGGTATAATCTACTAGATGTCCATGATATTTTTTATATAATTGGAAGAAAGATTTTCCCTCTAATAAAATAGTGGAATACCTTGAAATTGGAGTTAGATAGGCTGAGAGAAGTTTGGGTAAATCTAAATATCACTAAAGGTAATAGTTATAGGATGAATTACACCCCCAATAAAAAGGAAAGGAAACCATAACTATTACCCCAATTAAATCCCATACAATCATTAAAAATAAAGAGAAGATAAGACCTGATAAGGAAAAGGACATAACTAAATAAAAAAGAAGAATGGTGGAAGGCCCTAACATCTAGACTAGAGGAAAATCTCGTATTATCAAGTAGAAAGTAAGTGGAAACAAAAATTATTTAGTGCCTACTAAGAAACAAGATTAATCTGACATGTATTTAGAATAAATATACTACGAGTCCTTATTTTTTAGTCCTATTTTATTTTTTGGTCTTGATATCTTGCTAAAGGTTTGTGGAAGTCTAGTGGTTGGTTGGCATTCTCAACCTAGTTTTATTTTGTCCTATTTTGTTTTAATTCACTTCTTACTTAAAATCATTATTTCAAGTCCCTATAAAACATGACATTCACCTTATCAAAAAATATTATTATTAATTAATATAATATTGCTAAAGAATAAATATTTAATAATTTAAAATAATTAAATATGTAAAAGATCATTCCAAAAATAATCACTCAATGAAGTCCATTTTTTAAAATCATATATACTATTTTGTTTATATTTTTAACAAGAAAACCCTAAGATGTTTATAAATCATTATATAATGAGCAATATAAGTATGATAGGACTTGATGCAGGATAACTCTATGAATTTTGTGCTAAAATAGGACCCAGATATATATTCTACTACATAAATTGGTACCTCTCCCATTACCATTAAAAAAATTCAAATCAAATATCCTCTATAGGATTTTTCCATTGGGACAAGTATTGAAAAGATGTAAACACAATGATATATTTTTTCAACACATCTTGATCATCCTTCCCAAACAAGTTTAATGAGGAAAACCTTAAATACTTAATGAGACTACCTTAATCCAAGATAACTAAGTCATCCTTTAATGTGGACTCAAAAAATAATTGAGGAAGATAAATGCAATTAAAAATTTACTAGCTCCTGCAAGATAGAAATTATCCTCAAGTAGAAAATAATTAAGTTAAATTTTTTTTTGCATGCCCCTAATCAAGTTCTTATGTTCCCACCTATTAAATTTTCATAATCTTCATGATTTACTAAGATATATTCATCTATTAGTTTACTTCACATAACTAAATTATAGAGGTGGAGTTTAATCACATAATTAGAAGGGTCTTAATAAAAAATGGGAATCCAAAACTGAAGTGTCTTAATATAAAAAAATAATACCATAATTATCATGCAGTTGAGATCTTATATTTTTAGAGAGATATAAATGGAAATGAGCAAGTGATAATATTTTAGATGATCAAGGATGCAATAAATTTTGAGACAACACTATTAGACACCTTAACAATGATCTATTTTTATTTTCAAAAATATAACATTACTTTAAGGCATATGGAGATAAAAATATATTAGCATTTATTAAACATATATAAATTCTCTAGATAAAAATAATATTCAATCAAGTTAACATAACATTAAACTAAAATAAACTTTTCTAGGTCAAATCTACCTATGTTATGATAAAATTGAAATACTACTAAACTACACCATTATAAAATATTAGTGTGAGGAATCAATGACATCATGAAATTAATATATAAGCTCAATGATTCTCATAGATATAAAAAATATAATATTACTAAATTAGATAAGTCATACACAAAAAGAGAGAAAATAATATACATCCATCCGCTTGTTCATTTTAATTTAGGAAGCATAGTGAAATAAATTGTATAAAATTCCAACTCAAGAAGATTAATTTTTTTCCATTTATGCTACAAGAGACTAATATAGTTTTATAGTAACCTTTTTAAGACTTTCAATTCATTTTTTTCAAATATTTCAAACTTGGAAACCAACATGTTTCCAAAATCCAAACAATGTTTGTTGTTAAGATAGGGCCAATATTCCAATTGACCTATTACCAAATTTAAAAGCCTTATAATTTACCTCTCCATATTATTAATCATCCAAAGTAATTATTCTATAAATATCTTTTTAATATTAAACCCTATCAAGTAGTACACCTTTTTCATCTATGGTAGTCAATACCCTATATTTGAACTTCCATCATAGATTCTTTAGTTTTAACCTTATATGAATCATGATTAAACACTAATAAATATTCATCAATGCACCAATTTATCAAATTTTAATAACTATATCCATTAAGTTATATTTAATAGATACTAATCTCATACATTCTACATTATCATAAGACTAGGTCAGGTCTAAGTCTCTAATAGGTCAATCAATATAGATATTTGATATAAATTTGTACTAGTACAAAATATTATGATTGGATGTAAACTTGATAAATTTTTTTTATGATATAATAATAAATCCTACATAAGGCCATTATCTCTTTATAGGGCCTAAATTAAAGACAATGTTATATTAGTCTTATATTTTTCCTAACAACACCACTCTCAACTCTGAATTGGAACTAAAAAAGGTAGTATTATTCATGAAGATTTACAAGTAATAATAATATTATATTGGAATCATAGTGCATATATTAGTTCTTGAGATAATGGTTTGGGACCAATTTCATCACAAAACTAGTAGTCTAAAAATATAAATTATATCAAGAGGGAAAAACATACCCAACATGTCTACTCATGATGTAATTTATACTTATCTCCTCCATTAATCACATATTTATGGGGTCTATAAGTTAGTCTTGAGTCTATAGGTATGGTTTAAAGTCTACTAGTAACATGAACTAGTTTAACACTAAATATCATGTAGTTTTAAGTTCCTTTTAAACATGTAATATTTTGAACTATAAAATATTCTCTATAATGATAGCATCCCTAGGGTTTAAAATTCCAAGGCATCTCAAAGAACTTTATATTAATCCTAGAGTTGGTGAAAAATCAATGTATTTGATACTATTATTTCCCATATTACATCCAACTTTCATTTATCATGGGTCATGTTTCTATACCATAAACACTCTTTAAAAGATAATTATATTAAGAAAATTCATATATTCTAACCAAAATATGTATTAGGTTAGTGATACTCATTCAACCCCTATGATATCAATGTTTATATAAAGGTTGATATGCACACAAATTTTGTCTTGGTCATTTTAGGACTATATTTATTGTATATTATAACCCATATAATGACATGAATTGATTGAGTTATTTCAGTAATAGATAATTGAGAAAGATACCAACTTCAAGTTCTTATATATTTGAAACTAAGAGTCAAGAAACCATGTGAGTTTTATAATACTTACATTAGATTTCCAAGTTGTTTAGAGATAGTTCCATGTTTCCTACTCTAACAGAGTCTCAACTATTTATAGGAAATTATATAATTTAGGATCAAATATCAAGGTAAAATCACAATTTCCAAACCTATTCCAACCATTCTAGTAGGATATACAAGACATAAATTCTATCGTGAATTTAAAAAATTTAGAACATGGATCTCTATACTTAGGTTTTGAGAGAGATTTAGTGAGTATTTCCACTATTGTGCCAACTAAGGCCTATACTCCAAGATTGTGATACTAAAAATAGTTCATAAAAGTAAAAGTTCAAGCAAATAAATAAAATAAAACCTAGTGGTTTAGAACATAATTTATATTAAAATGATAGGCCTTAAAGTGTCATCAATATTGTGTTCTACCAGTACCCCTATTATGGGTAGATTACTAGTGGAAATGCATCATAAAACACTTATAAAAAATAAGTATAAGACTAAATAGAATGAATATTCTTGATATATTATTCCACATACACAATATCATCCACTTACTATGACCTATAGATTTCTAGGTGGCAAATTAATTTAAAATATGTAAAAAAATTTTAATAGGACTACCATTAGCTCTTACTAGAGTGTGAAAGTCAAAGATACATCATTTATTATATAAATTGTAAGGATTCAGAAGTATATTTACTATTTTAAAATAAATATTTTATTTACATTTAATTTTACATTAATTTTTAAATAACCAAAACATAGTTGGATAAAATATCTTAAAGGACTAATTTGGATTCCTACTATTGATTGCAACTGATTTTCCCAAACATGATATTAAACCCATCATTATGAGTAAATCGTAGTTTCCTATATAAAAATAGTGATATATGTTTTTAAATATAAATATTCATGCTTATCACCTACCTAATTATGTCAACTATCAAAATAGAATAAACATATCACCAACATATTCGTTGTTATCAATAAGAAACAATAATACAAAGATATGAAGGTATATATTTAAGCAATGTTATTATGAGTAAATAACAAGGTATTTTCCTCTATAGGAATTTTATGGGTAAACAAACTAACTCATATATAAAAATATTTTTTATCAAAATTGTAAACACCTTAAGTAAAATTTATGAGACACATGAAACATTATAGATGACACTAAATAATGGACTAAGAAATCACTATCTCCATAAGGAAAGTAACACATTATTTTTAGTTGTAAATCTATTCAATGGTATAAATGGAATATATTGGGAAGGAAATATGAAATATTTTATAATCATAGAAGAAAAAAATGACCATTTTAAATACTAATAACTTGGGCCCTTTAAGCAAGAAAACACCACTAAGTCATAGGGCTATAGAGAAATCCACAACACCCTAAGTAAGGATGATGTATTTTATGCATCTCCAAAAAATAAAAATAAAAAAAAAACTGTAACAAGGTCAAATTATAGTTTATCCATGTTCTACAAGATTAAATATTGGGGTATAGGTCATTCAAGGTGATTCACCAACATTCCCTCAAATTACCACCATTTTATTGCTAGTGCATTAATAAGAGGACATTCTCTACAACCAATTTTTTTACTATAATATATCTCAACACATTAACCAAAAGGATAAAATCTCAAGTGAAGAGTGTAGTATAAAATTTACTATATTTAACATTTGAGAATAATAGGTCAAGTATTAGTGACCACTTAATCTTACAATGTATATTATGAGTATTTACTAGTCTCCACAATGGAGAGTGAGAATTTTAATGGTAGGTAACCAAAAAAATAAAGGTAATTATAATTATAGATATATAATAAATGAGATTAATACATTTTATAATGGATAAAGTATCACAATTCATAGAGGTCTATCCATTTACTATACCTAGTACAACACTTATTAACTTATACTCTAGTCCAAGTAAAATTATAATGAAACTAATATAAGAGGTCATTCATTTGAAAAACATATACTATTGATGTAGGTATTATTCACACTACATAAATTGAATGATGTATTACTTAATGTTTTATGATATATATGGAGACAAATTTCCACTCTAGGGAATGAATTGTAGGTATGCAGTTAAAATAACCAATTAGTGGAATAATAAGCTGGGCTTGCAAGTCATTTAACTAGGTATATGGATGAATGTGTGAAATCTAAAAGAAATCAAACACTAAGTGAGTTATTTAGATGGAGAATTACTCTATTATGGGTAGATCAGTACACTCAAAAATGTGGGAAAGATAAGATAGAAAATAAGGTCATGTGTTGTTAAAAGGTCACTTACAAGGATGTTTCTTTAGTGGATGAGTATATCCTAAACCAATGTTTGTCATTTATATTTATTTCACACTCACAAATAAGCATGATTAAGTAGTCTAGGGAAGTAGGTATAGGAAGCTTAGTGGTCTCAACTAAAGGTTATTCTCTTTATAGTTATTTTTGCACACCCTTAGTTGAGAGATTATAGCTCAAACTAGGAAGGTATCTAGAGTATCCATATCACACACCTATAATACTATACTAAAAGAAAACACTCCTATACATAGACAAAAATCAATGCAATCTAAACTAATTTCTTATATTAAATTAAATTTACTAATTTTCAATAGTTATTACACATCTATAATCATTATACTTCAATGATAATAACCAAGATTATCCATTGCATTTTCATAGCTCAAAATTACTAAATAGACATAGACAAAGAAGTTAAAGTATTAATAACACAAGAAGAGGAAGAAGAGAGAACCAACACAGCTACATGAAAATTAATGACTCAATTTATTCATGTATTGATCAAAACTCCAACACTTTAAAAGATGATTTTACATTTATTTAAAGAATTGGGGAAGGGGTCACCTCATCCTCCAAGTGTATTGAAACCTTAGTTTAAATTTTTGAATAAATAGAACCTAAGTTCAGTTCTAATTTAAAAAATTTCATGTTATAATTCATATATTACAACAATCATGTAAGGTGTTCATGTTGGTAAAAAAACATTTTAGTTTATTATAACATGAATGTAATAAATCATAACTAACTTTAGTTAGTTTGAAAAAATACTACATGAAAATTTGTATACAAAATCACCCTTTAACTAAGGCTTATTCAGAGATCAAATGACACTAATTTTTGTCATGGGATGTATTGAAGTAGTAGCTTGAGTTGAACTAGAAGTTAAAGTTGGCAAACTTTTTGAACTAGTAGTTTTAGTGAAGAAAAAATTATTTTTGGCCTCTAGTTCTTGATAATTTCTATATCCAATCACATGTTGGGCCCTTATTATGATCATGCCAATAAGAGATAGTCTATTCATCATGTTTACTTTTGCTATCAACCATGCATACTCAACTTTTATATCTCTAAAGCTTACCCAAAATATCTCTACTTCAATGGACTTCTTATTCACAAAACTTAAATTTTCCTCAATGTTTTATAAAGCTAATCCTTGAAGACTCTATTTGAGGTTAGCTAAGGCTTGCTACAATATTTGATCAAAAATAGATCTCACCACCAAATTCTGATGACCTTCCATGCATGTGTCAACTCTAGTTCATTCAAAATTTATAATTTGCCTACTTCTCTTGTTATATTATATTTGAGACCAAATCATCAGCATATGTTATCCATTACCTTGCTTCTTAGATCCTGATGACCACTAGATTTAATTCATTGGCTCCTTCTAAAGGCAATATTAATTTTAAATGGTTAAAATATTTATTAGGGGTATATAAAACCAAAAAAATCATTTTGTTCTTCTCTTCCTTCAAATATTTAAATAAATTGGTTCATAGAGTTGCTTTAGGAGCCAATTGTGTCATCAAAGAACTAATAGTTTCCAATATCTCATAGAGTTTTAAGGCTACATTCTAAACATCTTTCTCATTTTTAGAGGGAATGTGGATTACCTTATGTTATTATTTGAGTCTCTCTAGTTCTTTTTCTAGATCTTTGCTTACTTTTTCCATACCCTCATGAATTGTTATTAATGCTCCAGTAAGGGTCTCCACATAGGAATTAAAGTCCTCAATGAAAGGGGACTGACCCATTTTTTTGTTGTCTCTTTGAAATGGAATAGACTTCTTCTCTTTATTTTAAAATCAATATTTTCCCAATGTTGTCTTATATATTTCTTTCCCTCACCCTTTCCATAGAGCCAATGGGCATATAAAATAAGGAACTCACATTGGGCATCTTGATTATCATCAAGTTTATCCTTTTAGAAGATGATGCTCGTAGTTCCTTGGCCTAGTCTTGAAGGTTAACTTTTATGGGTTTAGTGGTTGTGATTTTATCTGGGTGTCCTTTGTAGGCTCAGTCTCAAGAGTTGGATTGGGCATAACATGCCATATTATTATTGACCAGTCTACATTTACCAAACATGGCATTGGGTGGATAATGTAAATTGGATTCTTCCTTAGAATCTTCTTATTGGCCACTATTTTCATTTTCTATATTTTCCCTAAGGAAGGCATATGTGATCTTAACTATGTATAAGATGCTAATAATTAGGTTGTCAGCTCATTGGCAGTATTAAAAATAGAGGTGGAGACCAAAGGATTAATTATAAAAATGAATGTGGAGATAGGTCCAAAATTAGGAAAGTACATTATATGAAAAGAAGTGACAAATGTTAATGTAATAATAGGAGAGTGGTATAAAGGAAAATTAGGTAAAACATCCTTACCTAATTGGTCACCCCCAAGGGGTGCATTTCCCTTTAGTCCTTTCAAGCTCAAAATATTATCTTATTTTCTTTGTCATTGATCCACCTCATCCCTTAGATCACCTTAAATTGAAGGTTTTTCCTACTCACTTGGTCCCTATGTGGATTGCACCTGAGGCCTCCCTACCTTAGATTTTGTCTTGTAGCATATGGTTGTCTTCTCAGTCAAAGGAACATCTAATTTGTGGGTAGGAAGGGGGACTATCACATTGGATTTTGTGTTTGATGGAGTGACCATAATAGGTTTGAGATCTTATTCATCATAGGATTATAAAAAAATAATCTCCTCTTCTTTCCCAATAGAGATGTCCTTTACATGAACTATTTCTTCTATATATTCCTATTTTTTTTTCAAATTAACTATGGATACTTGAACTTGATGAATTTTCTCTTTTACTTATGTTATAACAACTGATGTTTCCCCTTCACCCTATTCTTGATCTATAGTCATCATCACAGTGGGTGGATTTTAGGGGACTTGAATATGATCTTGTAGTTATTGAAAAGGTTTGTTGTTCCAAAAATATGAATAGCTCCATTCCCCTAGTGGTTGGATTATGTATTTTTCTTACTCAAGTTTGAGGTAAGGATCTACTTGAATTACCTTGAGTAATTCTTCACTTATTATAGCATTCCTATCCCTTTGCTTGACCTTAGTATCATCTTTTGCATTAAGAAATAAGAATTCATGGTCATAGGGATCATGATTACAATGAATACCCAAGTTTTGAACATTTTGCTACACTCTATCATAGGGGTCACAATCCCTAAGGGGTAAGGTAGCTAAGGTATAGGCTTTCCTAGCACCACTAACCTCTTTAAAGTGATTGAAAAAGGTATAATACATCCTCCTAATTGTGATATGGTAACCATGAAAAGTGTTCTTTTTAATTCTATTTAAGTCTTCATTAAATCCCTTCCACAACTGATAGGTAATTTCTTATTCATCCACCTTTTCAGGGATGTACTTCAGGAGGTGTAAGGGATAAAACCTATGCCCAATGACCATTATGATGGTATAATCTAGATATAGTCAGTATTCTCCCAACAACATGAGTGTGTTGGTGATATTATTAGATATTCTAGGTAGAGGTTCACCATGAATTTCCCTCAAAACTTGGGGATACAAATCTTCCTTTAAATCTCAATATGTTCCTTGTATATGCATATATGAAAAAATGAATAAATATCACAGATTCTATTTTTGATATATTCTAGATTTGTGTCCTAGAGAGACCCATTGTGCTTATAGATGATACCCATGACTGCATCTAGAAGGTAAGACATCATGTAAAATTTACCACCTTGGGGTCTCCTATCCTTATTCAATATTAATTCATTTAATTAGGTATTAATAATCTCCCCCAATGTGAAGGTATGTTCCAAGGTGATCAATAGGTAGAGAAATGGTACCCATTCCAAGTGAGGGAATTGAATGCTTGAGTGACCATTTATCAATTCAATAGTGTCATAACAATGTAGATTACCATCCAAAATTTGGTGATAGGCACATGATTTTTGTTTTTGAGTAAAAAGGTTTTTTCAAGGAGAATTAATTTTCTCCTAGTTTGTTCTACATTGTTTCTCTTCATCTAAAAGGCTACACTATGTAAATCGAACATTGCAGATGGGATGGGTAAGTATACATACCTTTAGAATTATTACCATAATATGTAGGAAATTTTGGTGTTGAATTTGACATAGTGAATGAAACCATCATGTTCAAACCTCCCTTCATAGAATAAATCACATATCAGGTCAATACATGGAATGACATCAAGTTTGGCAAATACATAATGAATTGCTTGGCATTTGAAATGAAGTATGTCAATTTCTATTTTCCATTCCTACTATGAGATGTCTTCCTCATAGGTGAATGGTTGAAACTCTCTACAACCTCCCATAAATCCAAGTAGTTGGTGTAGGTACCATCAATTACTGAGGCATCAAATTCCATTGAGTCCTTGATAGAGGATTTGGATGGGACTTGGGCTCCCTTATATGCTCTATATGAAGATTCCATTTTTAGTTATTAGTGATATTAGAAATTGAGATCCTAATAATGGTGGGTTTTTATACAAATTATAACTTTTTTGAATGCAAATAGGGCTTCAATTTATATAGGGTAATATCCACTTGATCTCATTAAAAATCAATGGAAATGAATTTGTTTATCAACTTAATATTATAGCCTTTTAGATTCAAGTTTAGTTTATGGACCATTAATCACCAACATCTCTAAGCTTGTTACCTTAATTTAATTTAAACCTAACCACTTTGGCCTAGTAGACATGTTAAATAGGATGCTTAATAATTTAGGGGATTCCATGGTACTAATATTTTTTACACCTATCAATGTGTGGTTTAGTTGGGCATCAGTAATTTTGTTTGGGTTGAATGATTTGGTTTTATGAGGTGAGAGTTCTGATGAAAGACACTGAAGACCAAAATGTTCTTAAAGGAGATTTGTGAATTTTTTCCTAAAATCCAAAAATTTGAACACTTTTCCCAAAGACTAAATTATCATTTAGTAATATTTGTTGGAATAATTTATCGAAGATGAAAGTTCTGAATAGAAGTTGATGATTGAAAGTTGTTAAAGAGATATTTCTTGAAGACCAAAAGTTCCTATAATAAAGTTACAAAGTATGAAGTTCCAAATAAATGGATATGAAGAATATTTTATCAATGCAAATGTTACTAAATAGAAAATCTTAAATAAAATCTCTTGGTTGAAAGTTACTAACCGAAAATTTTCCAAAGACCAAAATGTTGTAGGCTAGAATGTCAAAGACCAAAATGTTCATAATACCAAATAAGCAAACTCAAATAATAATAAATCCAAAGACCTGTCATATATAGTAATATTCTAAAATTTTCATTAATAGATTAGTTCCAATAAGTCATTCCAATGAAAATGGGTTGCAAGAAGAAAACATATGCAACAAAACTAATTTAATGCCAAAATTTCCACATGTAATAAAATAATCTAAAGATGCATATACATCCCTATAATGAAAAATACCTCTAATAACAAAAAGAGTTCCATAGTTGTCCATCAATAATGTAAGGTGGGGTGTGTTTATACAACAAATGATAACTCACAGGGGTGTATACTCTTGAGTTTTTAAGAACCTAGAATCTATGGTTTCATAATCCCAATATCAACTATGAACCATGATATAAAAAGAAATGATTAGATTATAAAAATGAAAGAGACTCTTGGTAACTTCATATAACATACTTACTATATACACATAATATTTTCAAATTTTTACAAATACTGCTGCTTTGCATTTTGAAGGAACCCATCGAGACTCAATATCTCTAAGTGCATACCCTAAGGGGTGCACTGAGAAAGGGGTGAGAAGACGTTTGGTGCTTCATAGAATTGTTATCCCTTTTTTCCACATTATTACCAATCCAACCAGATCTTAAAATTATTCCCTAAGCTATTACTCCTCCCTTACACACTCCTTCAATCTTTTTCCATGATCTATCCTCATTTTATTACCTTAATTACCTTTTGGATAGTCAGATATACTAGGTTAATTGGGTCAACCCTATATAGTCTAAGATTATTTTTAACTCTTTTATTTTGTTATCCCTTTGGCTGATCTAGCTCAAACTAAGTGAATTATCAATAAAAACATATAGGGCCGACTAGGTTGACCCTATATGACCAAAATATTTGGAAGGATTTAGGGTGATATTCACCTATAAATACAAGATCATTTCATCATTATGTCAAAATATGTAATAAAGAGTTAGTATTCACTCATGCTCCTTCACAATCTACTCTTCCACCATTCTACTTGAGGAATCTTATCTTAAGGTTTCTACTTGGAGAATCTAGTCTTGTGGATAAGTCTTAGATGGTTTGGCCTTCCATAATTATCCTTAAAAACCAAAAAAACCTTTTGGGAGTCCCCTTTGGCTAAGGGAGATATTGAGTCTCGATGGGTTCACATTCAGGTAAGTATATTCTAATTTTGTTCTTCTCTCTTTTAGTAGATATGAGTAGCATAAGTATTGGCTGAAATAATATTACTCTTCATATTATATATTAGGGTCTTACTCATACTTAGATTAATTGGGATTATCTTATACATTTTTTTATTACTTTACTAACCCCTCATATTGTGCCACAAGCTTTGGTGTCAACTAGATTATATTTACTTTCTTATTAGATATAGAGTGAACATTAAACCTAAGACTCTTTTAGGGTCATTGTATGATTTTTTTAGACTGTAAGTGATGATTTGTCATTATAAATATCATTTAATAAATACTAAAATTGATGTCTTATCAACCAGGGCTAGTGTCTGAATCTATTTGCAGTAAGGCTTAACATAGTATATCTAGATGTATACTATGTGGGGGTGTTGTGCTAGTTCTAATTTATCCTTATCTACAAATGTTCCTAGAACTAATGAATTTACTCTTATTGGAAAAAAAAAATAAATTTTCAAGCCACTCATTTACTAAAAGGAAATGACAAACTTTTTTGGAAAATAAAGAACACACTTGCTATTTAAAATAAATAACACGCTTGCTGGAAAAGAAATAACACACTTGCTGTTTGAAAGAAATAACACACTTGCTAGAAAAGAAATACTTTGAATAAAGGAAAAAATTATGCTTTATGAATCTAATTGTATTAAAGAAATTCAATTATTACCAAAATACTAATAAACTTAAATTCAATAATTAACATAAGATTACCTAAATACTTGTAGTAATTCCTAAGTCTGAGTAGAGTGGGTCCTTGCTCCTTTCAGATTTAGGAACATAATTTAATCAACCTTAATAATATTTCATACAAAAAATTGTAGCTAGACTGTATTCTATAACATGCCTTCTTAAAACTATCTTCTGTATTCTCTATTATCTGTTATATGTTTGAATGTAACATGTTATTCATTATATGTCGATACAACTAACTTAGAATAGATATGCAGTAAAATAGAGATTCCTAGTTAATCCAATCATTTGAATATAGGAGATTAGATTTACTAGAAATCAAAATATACTTGAAAATAGGAGTATTGATTTATAATAGAACTAGAATCTAGATGTCTTAAAATACTATGAACAGATCCTTCAAAATAGCAAATAATTGATCTTCTTGGCAAACACCTGTCGAAATGATTCTTCTCCTTTTATTTAGTTGCCAGCTAGCTCATTCGACTCCTTGTCTCCATTGAGTCCTTAGAGTTGACCCTACATAGTAGGAAGAAGTGACCTATATAGTTCATAGATTCTAGCTTGTCGAGTCTGTAGATTTGAGCCTGTGGAGTCCATAGATTTGAGCCTGTGGAGTCCATAGATTTGAGCCTGTGGAGTCTATAGTTTTGTTCTTTCCAAAGAATGACATTTCTTGTGAGTCTAAAACTTTTTCAAATGGAAATCAAAATCAAACTTACTTTATATGCTACTAGAATCACCTATCTTTGAGCATTCCTTTTAATAAGACAATCATAAAACATGTAATTATGTTAGACATTAATGGTAAAGTGCATGTTTAGTCTTTAGTTAGTCATAAACAAAACAAATACCTATTTTCCATATAATAGTTATTTAACAACCTATGATTTTCATAATATAGTATCCTATTTGAGATGATTCAAAAGAATTCTTGTGTCAGAATGAGCTATATTCTAAGCTCATCATTTCCCCTAGACTTTACCTTTTGTAAGTCCCATGACAAACTAATTTTCTTTGGTGATGATTCTTGAATCTATCTTCAAAATGTTTACTCAAGTCATAATCTTCAAATTCATCTGTGATGTGCCTATCTGCATTGTTGGTAAAGCTTTGATGCTCTTGAATCATTTATTTCCAGATATCACATTGTTCATCAGACTGTGGAGACGAATTCTGCCATCTTGGAATAGGGATAATGAATAGAGGGGGTCGATATCTCATTCCAATCCATTTATTTTCACCTCCTAAGTTTATGACTTCAATCAACATTTCAAGGATTGAGGTTTCTCTTCACATGTTCCACCTGATATTGTTTGGAGACATGAATTCTCTTCTTCTCAGGGATACTAATAATTGATCCCATCTCTTTATAATTGCAGAAACTATTGATTTAAAATGTTGTCTAGAAAATAAATCAAAGGAAACAGTGCAGTCATACAAAGCTTGCAAATAATTTGTCTTTACTTCATCTCTATTGTAATCATAGATGAAGTTTTATTTAACTAATCTTGGAAGAGAGAATGCTGGCCTAATGCACAATCCTATGGTTTTGGCATGGTTTTTATACTCCTCAAATTGGCTTTTCCATGCAATTTGGTTCTTGAAATTAGAGTGAAATGCCCTCAACTAAACTTCCCCCACATGAAGATTTATCAGGAACTTGTTGTGGTCATGGTTTCCTAAGAGGAAATCATGCAGATAAAATTCACAGATTAAATCATGTTGGTCAGGCTATGAATCATAGAAAATTTCAAGGAATGTGGTTGGCTACAAGATTTTATAAGGAATATTATAGGAAATTATAAGGAGTTGCCATCTATAAAACTATTCAAACAAGAATAGACTGTACGGAGGAGAAGGATTTTTGCAGGCCAAAGGAGACTCTCCTAGTTTGCATGCATCTTGTAATCTATCTTCTAATTGTTGGACTTGAATTTCCAATGCCTGTTTTTCTTTTTCTAATTCTTTGTTTGAAGAACATGTAGATTTATGTTTTTGTTTGAGTTTAAGGTACTCTTCTTCAATTTGATCTAGTATTTGCAAAAAATAATTACCTGTCTGGGTGGTTTGGCATCCTTGGTCAACATATGTCTTAGAAGGAACAAATGTAGTGCTACAGGGATTTTTAGAAGAAGTTATCATACTTTGTAGTTTTCTATTCTCCTTCTTCAGGTCTTCAACATATACCCAAAAATCTACCTATTTAGCATATCTCATCTATACTTATACTCTCAATCTTTGAATTTCTACCTCATGTTCAGAAGATATTGTATTCAATTATTGTATTTCTACAATGTGATTTTCAGATGCAGTATCTAGTTGTTGTTGTAACAAAGAAGTGATATGTTCTTTGGTTTGAAGTTGAATTTTTACCTCATCAATTTCAAGTGCTTGATATTGGATCAGAGCTTGAAGTTGGGATAGTTTCAGAGTTAATTGTACAATTGGATCATTTGGATTGGATGGTCCTCCTTTCTCTTCATACACAACTTTTCCCTTAGTGCTTTGAATGTCAACTGAAACATGTGATGGCTCCACCATTTCTGATTCTTGGGCCATATTTGCAACATCTTATGTGGTAAGTTATTCTATGATAAGTGGAGAATTTTGTCCAATAGGAATATTTTCAATATCTAAATTTGTTTGTTCAATAGAATGAGATGCTATCTTAAGGCTACCCAAGATATCTATAGCTTCTTGTTCATCATCATCAGCTAGAATCAATGATCTTCATCTTCTGGTTACCCTTTATGCCACACTTGGTTGAGTGCCTTTTTCTATTATAAGGCTTTTGGTCTTCTCAAGTTCTAAGGTAGCCTTTCATTTTAGTTTTCTCCTTCCAGATAGGGGAGTTGGCTGTAATTTAGATACTTGAGGTTCTTGTGGTGACCGAGAAGGTTCTATAGTTTGTTGACTTTGAGACCTTCTAACCCTCCTTGAGGAAGTAAAAGGAATGACCTGAGAGGTTTTAGCCTATGATTGTTGCTCTAGAATTGTACCACTTGTTGATGGAGCAGATGGAGGTAAGTCTGTAGATTCAAGCATAGGTAAATTTGAAGCATTTGGTATTACACTGTTTAGAAATAGCTCCCAGGCTTCAGTACTCTACTGAAGGAAATGATGCCAAATGAGGAGGTGGATGAGACCATGGTGTCTTAGGGTAGCATTAGGAGTTGTGGCCAAGACCTAGATGGCTCCTTACAAAAATTATGGAAGGTTCATTTTGCATTGGGGGTTTTGGCTTCCATGCTTTAGGTGTATCAATATTTTCATGGCTTTGCCCCCTAACAAACTAGTCTGTCCCTCACAGGTAACATACTTGATCACCCATTTGGTGACTGACCTCCAGGGTTTAAGAAGTGAATTTTTATTGATCCCCTTAGTTTTTCCCCTTGAATCAACTAGATAGGAAGTGCTATTTTTTTCATTCCCATTGAATTGGGTGATTAAATCATTAAATGGGGTCCTCCCTGTTACCCTCATTCCCTTTTCTGGAACTTCAATCACTTCACTTATAATCTGGGTCAAGATTGGAATTACTACACCATGAATAGTTGAGTTATCAAGAGTGATATTAGCAAAAAATTCACTTACCAGCTCTTGATGAAACCCTTGAAACTTGTTGATGAAGGGTAACCATCCATTTGCCTTGAATACCTCCACAGCAGCTTTGTCTTTGTTAAATTTTGTAGCCTTCTTCGATTTTGATCTCATCTTCTATCCCATTATTTTCTTTTGATTCAAAATGAAATACCTACACTGATTGTGATCTAGTTAAAATGGCTTTCTCTTTCAAAATAGGGTTTGAACCTACATGAGACTAATAACAATGTTGTTCGCTGGAGTGAAAATAGTGTAGCAATTATGAGTGAGTTCATAGAAATAATTGTTATGCACTGAAATGCCAGTGAGGTATGGTGATGTGAATGTTTGTATTGGTGGCTCTTTTTTTTTGAAAGTGACTTGAGGACATCACATCATTATCATTATAATATTAAGCACATGAGGTGTCCATTGAATCATTACACATAGTCATTACCAAACCATCCGCTTTAAATGTTTATCTAATTTGACAATTCCTCCATTTTTAGAAGGGATAAAATTTAATTCAAGGCCTAGTCATCTCAATAGAAAGAATATTATTCAAATAAAAATCTATTAATTAACTAATTATGGATAAATAGATTCTATTCTATGTACCTTTACCTCAGACGTATGCCCTTCTCGCCATCTATCTTACATAACAAATCGCATGGATCAGTTACAAATAAGAAAAGAATATCCACATTGTTTTAAGGAAGCTAGGTGTAGGGAATGATTAGACATCCATAATTTATTTGTATTTATTACATTATTATTTTAGTCTTTTTTCCCTTGCCTAGCTAGTAAAATTGGTTTTCTAGACAAGGATTAATTTACCATTACTTGGCTCGCCAGCAAGCTGGTTTTCAAACCAAGACTGCCAACAATGCCTGAGGGTTTTCATTGTTGGTTTTTTTAAAATTTTTTTTCATAGATCAAGTGTTACTAGAAGAAGTAGAGCCTTCTAGATCAGTGGTTATTTATTTTGAAGAAATAAGCTCTTCTATAACAATCACCTAATCTTTTATTTCATGGAGAAATTCTTCTTTGTTGACAGGTTTTCAATAAAGTTTCAACCTGTGTCCATTTACAAGCATGACCCTTCTACTGTCATCAATATGAATTAGCTTAATAGATCCATTATCAAAGACTTCCTCAATTTTATAGGGTCCCAACCATCTAGTTCATAGTTTCCCTTTGAATTGTTGAAACTTGGAATCAAATAAAGGTGCCCAATCTCCTTTATGGAATTCCTGTTCTTTGATCTAAGAATCATGCCAAATCCTTCTTTGGTGTTGTACCATTTCCATTCTTTGCAATGCTTCCATCCTCATCTCTTCCAATTTATTGAGTTGTAACAGTCTTTCTTTCTGCATGTCTTCTAACTCAATTCCTACTTCAAGAGTAGTATTTAGAGTTTGTAATTCAAATTCTATAGAAAAGAGGGGTTTTTTACCATAAACCAGTTCATATGGTGAAAATCTAGCTATTTTTTTCCAAGTGGTGTTGTAGGCCCAAACAATTTTTGGTACTTTGTCTACCTAATTTTTTCTACTAGAATCAACAATTTTGGTCAAGATGGTTTCCAATTCCCTGTTGGTGACTTCAACTTGTCCATTAGCTTATGGATGATATGGGGATGTCTTCCTATGCTGAGTCTGATATACTTGCATGAAATGTTTTATCATGTTGGACATAAACTAGGGTCCCTAATCTGAAACTATTTCTCTTAGAGCACCAAACCAGTGCATGATATTAAAGTATAAGAAATCAGCTACTATTTCCTCTCTTGCATGGGTTAGGACTTCCACTTCTACCCATTTAATTACATAATCAATACATACCAGTAGATACTATTTTCCTCTAGATGGTTGATCCATAGGGCCTATGAAATTGATCCCCCATTTATCAAATGGTTCTAAAACCAACTGAGGATGAAGAGGCATTTCCATTGAAAGAGTTGGTTGTATAATTCTTTGGCAGGCATCATAGTGTTTCACGTATCTCTTCACCTGATGATGGAGTTGAGGCCAATAATATCCTACCCCTAGAATTTTATGTATTGTTTGATGAACTAAGTAGTGGCCTCCTCCTGGTTCATCATGACATGCTCTCATGATATGATAAGCTTCTATATCTATCACACACCTATAGAACACATGATCAGGTCTAAGTTTAAACAACATTCCATTAATCCATTTAAAAGAAGAACTTTCTCTAATTAATCATTTTCTTTCTTTCTTTGAAAAATGCATAGGAAACTTCCCTGTTGCCAAGTAATTGGCTATATCAGTGAACCATAGAGATTTTGCTCAAATAGAAAATAATTGTTCATCTGGAAAGTCATCTTCTACTAGTTCTTCTTCACCTGTAGTGTTCATCCTAGATAAGAAATCTACAACCACATTAAATCTGCCTGGTTTGTCAATAATGGTAATGTCAAATTCTTGTAAAAGTAGCAACCATCTGATAATTCTTTTTCCTATAATTGGTTTGTTTGTAAGATATCATATGGCTAAATGGTCTATGTAGACAAATACCTTGTAGCCTATTATGTAATGTCTAAATTTTTTTATTGCATGGACTACAACTAGGAATTCTTTCTCAGTTGTGGTGTAATTTCTTTCTATAGGTGTCATGTTTTTGCTGATATAGTATATGGCGTACATGTGGTCATCTTCATCTTTCTATCCAAGAACAGCTCCTATTGCTATGTTGGAAGCCTCTGTATAAATGTGGAATGGTTGAGTCCAATTTGGTCCCCTCAACACTAGTGTAGTGATGAGTTTGGCTTTAATAGCCTCAAAGGCTTGTTGACATCTATCATCCCATTCAAATTTACTCTCTTTTGTAAGCAAGGAAAACATGGGGGTAGTTATTTGACTAATGTTATCTATGAAACACCTGTAATAACCAACATGTCCCAAAAGGCTTTTAAATTTAGTTTGGTTTTGTGGAATGGGCAAGTTGGAGATAATATCAATTTTCTTCAGGTCTACTTGAATGCCTTTTGTAGAGATATGGTGTTCCAACACTATCCCTTTATTCATCATTAATAGACATTTTTCATGACTCAAAGATAACTAATGTTCCTCACATCTGATTAGTACCTTATCCACATTGGTAAGAGCTTCTTCATATGTTTCACCATGAATAGTGAAATCATCCATATATAATTAAACACAATCATGTGTAAGGTCAAAGAATATTTCTAGAAATGCTCTTTGGAAAGTAGCTAGGGCATTACATAGTCCAAATGGAAGTACTCGGTAAGCAAAAGTTCCCTAAGGGCATGTAAATGTAGTTTTATCTTAGTCTTCAGCTGCTACTATTATCTGATTGTATCCACTAAACCCATCTAGGAAGGAAAAGTATTTTTTTCTTGATAGATTATCAAGTACTTGATCAATGAAGGGTAAAGGGAAATATTCCTTCAATGTAGCTTCGTTTAGTTCCCTATAATCTATACATACCCTTAATTTCCCATTTTTCTTTGGTATGATAACCAAAGGTGAAACCCACTAACTGTCTAAGATGGGGTAAATGAACCCAACCCCTAACAATATTTGGATCTCTATTTTAACTATCTCACTTAATGCTGGGTTTATCCTCCTTTATGGTTGCCTTACTGGTTTAATAGATTCTATAAAAATGTGATGAGTGCAGATGCTAGGATGGGTCCCTTTCATGTCAGCATAATCCCAAGTAAAAGATTTGGTATGTCTTTCTAGTACTTCAAAGAGTTCTTCTTCCTCATTTGTCAACCAGTTGTTGATGTTCATAATCTTCTTAGGTAGTATCATGATTTGTTTAGTGTCTAGATGACTAGATTTGATTTGTTTGAATTCACTCATTAATGAGTTCAGAGGACACAAATGAGGAAGTAATTTATGGAACATGGAAATGTTATCAATAAATTCTTCTCCAAGAGGGATTACTCATGATAAAGAACAATGGAACATGTCTAAGAAGTGTGTTTGTTGTTGTTTAGCTAGTTCTCTCATACTTTCCTAAATCATTTTGTGGTCATAAAATGAGGAGGTGTTAGTAGAATGTGAAGTGGAAGCTCCATAGTGTTTATTAGAATCTATACTACAAAAGTCCTTAGATGTTGCCCTGGTAGAGCCCGTAGATTCTATCCTGGTAGAGTCCATAGATTTTGGCCTGGCAGAGTCCATAGATTCTAGTCTAGTAGAGTCCATAGATTCTGGCCTGGTAGAGTTCATAGATTTTGGATATATGGTTTCATTTAGTTCTTCCAAGTGCTTTTTCACAGTGATCATGGCTAAATATGACACATTATTTAGTGTGTTATCTAATTCATCCACCCACAATTCTTGTATATGATTAATTGATGGTTTTGTAGGAGGATACAAAGAGATACACTTAGAATTTAAACCATTGGAGATGGTCATATCTCCTGATCTACAATCTATGAAAGCTGCTACAGTAGCTAACCATGGTCTACCTAAGATGATGGGATATCCCACATTTTTTGATTTAGGTTGAGCACCATGAAATCTACTGGATATTTCCAAGATTCTATTAACACTTCCACATTTTCTATTGTCCCTTCAGGTTTGGTTACTGATTAATTTGCCATTTGTAAAATGGTAGTTATGGGTTGTATTCCAATAAGAGACAATGTCTAAAGGGTATCAGTTGTCATGACATTAATTTTTGCTCCCCGATCCACTAGGATGTTAGGAATTTCTTTCCCTCCAATTGTGACTGTAATGACTATGCTTCCTAGATTTCCATACTTCAGAACTAATAGTTTCCCTACCAATAGGTCAGTGAACTTGCCATCTACATGGATGGTTTTTGGATACTTTGCTTTCCTTCCACGTGTTTTGATACAGAGATTCTTAATGATCTGGTTCAATTCAGGTATATCCCTAATAGCTTGCAATAAGGGTACCTCAATATTGATCTTTTGCAATTCATGGACCAAGTTTGAGTCTGATTTAATATTGATTTATTTTAACCTTTTAGGAAAAGGAACTACTAGTATAGTTGTGTTTTCTTTCCTTTCTTTAGGAATCATCTTGCTTTCAATTTTTTGAGTACTTGGCTGAGATAACTTTGTTTTTTCATTTTCATCAAGTATCTTAGAAATGATGACTGGAGGTTTTTGTATGGTTTTGCCTGACCTTAAGTGTATATCAACACACTCAATAGATCTAACAGTCATTTTTTCCTCATGTTCAATGACATAAACAGGTTTTGGTTGTTTGTTTTTTGGATTTACTATTAACTGAGCAGGCATTAGAGGTTGGTTTACTTACCCTTGTTGCTGAATGACTGGAGGTGGCATAATGGTTTACTATTGGGGTGGTTTCCTTGGTTGGGAAAGTTGATTTTATGGACCCCACTATTGGTTCCACTGTTGATCCCATGGTTGATATTGCTGTGGCATCCACTGTTGTTGTGGTGCCCATTGTTGCTATGATGGTGGCATCATCTAAGGAGATGTTGGTGTCCACTCTTGTCCCCCCATGGGTTTTGGATTGGTGGAATTTGAGGTTGATTCCAAAAGGGTGAAAGGAATAGAACATTCCATGGTGCCATCCATGGGTTAACTTGGTTTCTTGCATTAAATTGTCCTTATGCCTAGTTTTGTGGGACAAAGTTTTATCTCTATATATAATTTATTTCTTCAATAGATTGGCTTTGTGTTTTGATTTGATTCTTAAAAATAGGCAATAGTGAAAAATTTTTAGTGTCATGATCTATGGTATCACAGATCCCACATGATGACACATTGGTTTTGTCTAAGGGAAAATCTCTAAGTGCATGTTTTTGTCTACACTTAGGACAATAAATTGCTAATGGTTCTGTTGCATTAGCCCTAGCTTGAAGGCCATTTAAAGTACTATTTAAATTTACCAAAATATCTATCTTTAGATTTTCAAATTCTTCCATTAAATTTTCAACTTCATTAGATTTCCCAGCTCTCTATCTCCTAATTCTAGGTTTTATTCGAGAATAGTTGGTACACAACTCAAAAATCTAATCAAAAGCTAGTTTATTGATGTATCCTCCTTCCATCAATTTTTAAAGCATCCCTAATGTCTTCATCCAATCCCTTTAAAAAGACCAATTTCTAGACTTCTTCAGTGAGTGGATAACTACTTATTTTATGAGTGAATATGAACCTATCCAAATAATCTTCTAAAGATTCATCTTCATTCTGTTTCATTTTGAAGATGTCTTCCTTTCTCTCTTGAACCCTACAATAATCTTGGTATTTATTTAAGAATTGTATTTCCATGTCATCCCACATTATAATGGAATTACTAGGTAATCCCATAAACCATCTCATGGCTAAATCTTTAAGTGTAGATGGAAACAATTTTAATTTCTAGTTGTTTGTGGTATAGTCATAGGTTTGACATAGCACTTTGAACTCAAACAAAAGCTGACCAAGATCTTCAGTAGATCTCCCTTAGAAATTTGGCAAATTTATAGGTGAAATATTTTTCATGTGGATCTGATTAGTAGGATCTGTAATAATAGGAAAAGAGAAAGTCCTTTCCTGTGTTAGTTGTGGATTTGGTAGATTTTGTTGAAGAGCCATATTATCTTCTTCAGATGAAGTTTCAAAACCAGGGTTATCTTCCCACTGGATGTTTGTGGTATTGACTATTGGTTGTTCAAGGTTTTCAAAATCTTCCTTAGATATGGATCTTTGAAATGCTTCTTCCAAATCTTTGGCAACTACTAAATGATGTCTTCCTATGAGAGATTGATCTTTAAGAATTTTTCTGATTGGGCTTGCTTGTGGCAGTATCCTAGTTTCTATCCTTGTTTCTGGAGATCCATGTAGCTAAGTTTCACTTATGTTTTTTGATTTACTATGTGAAGATGTTGAAGGAGTCTCAACCAAAGCTTCTGGTGGAGATTTTGGAATGAATCATCCTTTAGAATCTCTGGAATGGTTCATCAACTTGAATATTTTTTTGGGAAATTTTGTAGGTTTTCTATATTTTTTTATTTTATTATAGACCAATAATGGTTACCTTACTAACACTATGATCCCTGAAAATGGTACCAAAAATGATGAGATATTGTTATAACTCTCATTTAATCAATACTCAGATTGATGTCTTATCAACTAGGGCTAGTGTCTGAAGCTATTTGTAGTAAGGCTTAGGATAGTAGATATAGATGTATACTATGTGGGGGTGTTGTGCTGGTTCTAATCTATCCTTATCTAGAAATGTTCCTAGAACTAATGAATTTACTCTTGATGGAAACAAACAAAATAACTTTGCAAGCACTCATTTAATAAAAGGAAATGACACACTTTGCTAGAAAATAAAGAACACACTTACTGTTTAAAAGAAATAACATGCTTGCTGGAAAAGAAATAACACACTTGCTATTTGAAAGAAATAACACACTTGCTAGAAAAGAAATACTTTGAATAAAGGAACACTTTATGCTTTTTTAATCTAATTGTATTAAAGAAATTCAATTCAATTATTACCAAAATACTAATTAACATAATTTCAAGAATTAACATAAGATTACCTAAATACATGTAGCAATTCTTGAGTCTGAGCAGAGTGGGCCCTTACTCCTTTTAGATTAAGGAATAGAATTTTATCAACCTTAATAATAATTCATACAAACAATTGTAGCTAGACTGTATTCTATAACATGCCTTCTTAAAATTGTCTTATGTATTATCTATTATGTATTATATGTTTGAATGTAACATGTTCTTCATTATATGTGGATACAACTAACTTAGAATAGATATGTAGTAAAATAGGGATTCCTAGTTAATCTAATCATCTAAATATAGGAGATTGGATTTACTAGAAATCCAATTATACTAGAAAATATGAGTATCAATTTATAATAGAACTAGAATCTAGATGTCTTAAAATACTATGAACAAATCCTTCAAAATAGCAAACAATCGATCTTCTTGGCAAACACCAGTTGGAATGATTCTTCTCCTTTTATTTAGTTTCCAGCTGGCTCATTCAACTCCTTATCTCCATTGAGTCTTTAGAGTTGACCCTGCAAAGTAGGAAGAAGTGACCTATACAGTTCATAGATTCTAGCCTGTTGAGTCTATAGATTTCAGCCTATGGAGTCCATAGATTTGAGCCTGCGGAGTCTATAGATTTGAGCCTACGGAGTCCATAGTTTTGTTATTTCCAAAGAATGATGTTGCCTGTGAGTCTAAAACTTTGTCAAATGGAAATCAAAATTGAACTTCCTTTATATGCTACTAGAATCACCTATCTTTGAGCATTCCTTTTAATCAGACAATCACTAAAACATACAATTGTGTTAGACATTAATGGCAAAGTGCAGATTTAGTGTTTGGTTAATCATAAACAAAACAAATACCTATTTTCCATATAATATCTATTTAACAACCTATGATTTTCATATGATAGTATCCTATTTGAGATGATTCAAAAGCGTTATTGTGTCAGAATGAGCTATATTCTGAGCTCATCTGTAAGCTTTGGAGCCCTTCCTATCATGTTGTATTATGATAAGTGATCCCATAATAGGGTCTATTAGATCCCCTTATTGGTCATCCCCTGACTTAACAAATGTATTCTCAATCAGAAGTGTAGGTATGCTCTATTTTATTCAAGCTAGGATTGATTTATATACATGATGCATTTTTGATTGCATACATTTTGGTAAACCTGATGTGAATCTTATCCCACCACTGGTTGGATTGTCTTCATGTTTCCACTTTATTCTTAGAATTATCTTCACCTTTGCTTCACATTCATAATAAATTTTAGTGAACTTGATGTGAACTAACCCTTGTAGGATTTATTTACCTTATTTCATTTCTTTCATTCTTTCATCATTATTTTTATCATAGATTTTCCATACTAGTTCAACTCTATCAACCTAGTATCTAACTTTTATGTGCAAGATTTTAGGTATAGGCTACTGGATTGACCCAATTGACCTAGTACTATTTTTCATATTTTTAGACATCTAATCCAAATTACTAGGTTGACCCAGTCGACCTTGTATATTTTTAGGAACTCAATAATAAGTTTCTATAAATCTTGATCAATGCAGTTGACCTAGTTAATAGCATTTGTAAGAATATATCAAGGCTATTCAAAAAAAAATCCATTCTCTACATATCTAATCTATCATGGTTCTTTATATCTCTTTGTCTCTTTCTATACAATCTGTAGTCTTTAAAATTGTCCCTACACAGTCAACTAGATCAACTCTATCAACCCAATTTTGTGTTTTATGTGCTATCTAGATAATTAAGTCAACTCTACTGACCTTTTTCATTTTTAGACCTTGATTCTAAAGTACAAGTTTGACCTGATTGACCTTGTTCTATATTTTATGCATGCAATATTAACTATATCAACATTTTACCTTATTTCAAAGTTAGAATTAATCTTATATGCTAGTAATTAGTTCACACTTTATTTTCTTATTGCTTGCATACTTATAATAGATCACATAGCTTAGTTAGGTGGTTTTAAATAAATCATTTAGTTTCACTATTTTCTATTTTATGCACATATGACCAAATCACAAAATATAAACAAGAATTTTAACATTTATCTACCCAAAGCCAACCTAATTGGATTTCATCACCAAGGAGCAAGCCAACTTGATAGTTTGATTAAATATAAATCATTCTTAATTATATATTATGGCTAAGTACCCAACACCCTTATCATTAAGGTGTGTGAAGTGAGGGGGTAGACCCCAATACCAATCTTGTATCATTGCCACTACAATCCCTTTCATCATAATCTACCTAAAACCATCCTTAGATTGTCATTCTAGTTCCTTATTTATAGCCAACTTCCCAACACATTTAAAATCATATCTTAATAATCTAATTAACATTTAAGTTGACTAATTATTTTGATATTTAATTTCCAAGTTGATTTCTTTCTCTTTTCTCAATTATATTCTATATTGTAAAATTTTGCCTTTGCCAATGTTGGTACAAGGTTTTGTGCTGTGTACTTCAATTGGATTGGCTAACATTAATCCAATCGACTATTTTTTCCTTTCAGATATTTATTTTCAAATTAATTTCAAAATTTATCTTGGTTTAGTCCATAAATATATCATCAATTTATTAAATTTCCTTTCTATTGTACTAGGTCGACCTAATTGACCCTATATCTTTTTCAGCCTCTGTTCACTATACTAGATTGACCTAGTCAACCCTATACTATTTGTAGACCCTAATTTTTCATTTTCTAATCTTTATTCATTATAATAGATTGACCTAATTAACCTTGTACTATTTTTAGGCCCTATTTTCTATGATAGGTCAACCTAGTTGACCCTGTACTACTATTTTCCTTCCCTATTTATAAATCTAGTTATTTATCTTTCCTTTTTTACATTATATTCATCTCTCTTCAGTGATAATGAAGTCTCTTATTAGAATCTTCTTGGATAGTTTGAATCCATTTAGATACTATATGGGATGTTCATTTATTCCTCTCTTTTCTTCCCAAGAGCACCATCACTCATGGGATACCTCTTCTCCTTCTTCATATATCACCTACAATATGGTGAAAATAAAAACTCAAGATGAAGTTTATGGATCTAATCCTTTCTACACTTACCAAGAAACTTATCATTTTCAAAATATTCAAAATAATGTGGGATCAATTGATAAAATTTTACTTAATAATCCCACTAGTAATCCTTCTTCTAGAAATCCTCCCCCTAACACCAATTTGAGGAGTACTCCTACCAACACCAACCCACCTCATAATATAATGTAACTCATAGCCCAAGCTATCCAAAAAATTAAAATAATGTAAACTTATAATACCAACCAAATGATGCAACTTCAACAACATCTAATCAATGTGGCTAATCAACCTCCATCTATACATCCTCAAGATAATCCCAATTTCATTACTCCACCTCTTTGGGATGCCTCAAGTAATGGTATTCCTCAACCCATAATGAATAACAAGATGCTTTAAATCATAAAAAATAATCCTTTAGATCCCTTTATTATATCCATTGATGTTGGTAACATATCTCCAACTATCAAATATGATGGGACTAAAGACCTTGCTTCATTTCTCAAAGCCTTTGACAACCTTTACAAGGAATAGATCCAAACTAATATCTTCACCAAAAATAAACTCTTAGTGAAAACCTTCACTGGTGATGTATTATAATGATATAATAAACTTCCCCAACATTCTATTTGGCAACTTGAAGATTTGTTTAATCCTTTGGTTAAAGATTTTCAACACACTGATTTTCCCAAAAATTGTCTTAGCCACTTCATCAATGTTAAGCAATCTCCCACTAAATCAGCTCATGAATTTATCAAAAGATGGAAATCTTTGGCTCATAAAGCTGACCATAACATTACGTATTATAACTTATTCAAACTCTTTATCATTGCTAGAGTTACCACTCTTCAATATAAGGTTCAAACTTTTTCTCCCTAAACACTTAATGAAGCTCTTGACCAAGATAAACATCAAGACTTTATTATGAAGCAATTTGAATGCAATACTAAACATCTTGAAGGATATTTCCAAACATCTAATGATATCACTAGTAATACTCTACAGACCAAATTAGGAGTTTCCAAAACCAATGTTCCCACACCTTCTCATATACCTCTTTCAGTTCAATAAATGAAATAATTTTTACCACCTTCAAAACCTTTAATTTATCCCAATGCCCCTCCTAAGTGTTATGACCCCTATCTATTTTGTTGGTTCCATGATGATATTGTAAATTCTCATGAATCTTGTAGAGGGATCACTAAATTTCTTGTCTCCTATATACTTAGTGATTCATTCAATCATGAATCTATGATCAATCTTTGTCATCAAGAATACACTGCTACTTTTCAAAAATGATAAACTTCTAAAAATTTTAATTCAGTTAACCAAAAATCTTCTTCAAATAATCAACCAAATCTCAAGGATGTTTGAGCCATTGATGCTGATTATGACCAATATTTTTAAAATTATCAATATGTCAACATTTATAAGGTCAATTACCATCATAAACTATCTCATAAAGATTTTTTATGAATCCTAAGAAGCCATCTTTGGAGGAAAAAATTATTAAAGATAATACCACCACTAATGTTACCTTGGAAGCCTAAGAGCAACCATCTCTTCCTTTTGATCCTCCAACCACATCTATTCTTTCAAAATCTAATTTACCTCCTAAACCTCATGATGGTTTTTCTAAGTATCATTGGAACTTTATAGAAGAACTCAACTTTATGCCTTGTAATATTCCACTTATGTATTTGGTTTGTACTTCACCCTATCATCATAAGTTATTTATGAAACAACTTCAAGAAATTGAAGATCCATCTTCCATATATGAAGAACTAGCTTCTATTAAATCCCAACCTACCAACATCAATACCATTGAAACTATGTGTCCTTCCAAACCCTCTATTGAACTCTTTAAAGAGGACATGATCAATGATGAAATTATCTTTCATGTTGATGATCCACCACTTTTCATCAAAGTAGTCATTAATACAACTCTTATCTATAAATTTCTAGTTGATGAAGGTTCTAGTATTAATGCAGCATATTTATGGCTCATCCAACAACTTGGTTATAACAAGTATCATCTTAAGAAAAGCCATATTACTTGTCATGGTTTTGATAAGACTAATCAAAATCCACTTGTTTGTATTTGGCTTCCATTAACCATTAGACCTAAGAATTTTCAAACCAAGCTTATGTTCCTTGATCCGCCTTTATCTTATAACATACTCCTTAGTCATCTATGGACTCATCAAATGAGGGCCATTGCTTCTTCTGGTAGTCAATGTATTAAATTATTACATAATGGAAAATTTTATAAGCATGAATCTGATCCCAACCAATGGAGCATCCAACTTCATGATCCTAAATCACAATACTTTATTCATACCATTCCTAAGATTAATAGTGCTCTTTTACCTGAGTTCATCAACATGAATCCTAATTTATAAATTACTCTTGTAGATTTTGATTATGATGATCCTAATGATTTGAATTATACTTGCAATACTACCAAATTACCTCCCTACATTTTGTAATGGCTTCCTCCTTATCTATTACCCAGGGATCATACTATTCCATTATTGATGAGATTACCAATTTTCTCCCTCCATGCAATGCTTAGGAGCCTTATTTACTAGAATATGCCTTCACTTTTAATGATTTTGGAGTGGCTAAATTATTTCAATATCCTCTCATCATGTTTCATCATACATTCAATAATATAAGGATTTCATCCTCTTAAACTCCCCTTGATTCGCAAGCATGTGTAATTTATCCAACATACGATTATAACTATATAATAACCCAAGCTCAATCTAAATACTTGGATGTCTAGCATTATCCAAAAACCTTATCCCAAATTCATGATTTTAATCATAATGTTCATACCATTTTTTTGGATCATACCTTAGATCTTAAGGGTCATGTGCCTCCTTTCAATCCTCCTCTTATTGATACTCCTTGGGTGGTAGAGAAAATTATACCTTCCAAACCTGCAAAAATTTCTACATATCTTTTAACACCTATCAATAAAATCATTTCATCTAATCCTTCTCTCATCATTGAACCCAAGAATACTCCAATGTCTTCTACTCCATATACTTCTTCTACTCCTAAAATTACACTAGATTCTAAGGCAACTGATGTTCATTAGATACATTCTAAGTATGATCACCATGGTAATAAAATTCTAGATCTTGATGTAGATGTCGAGTATTAGGGTCTTCTTCCTACCTTGCCTAGTGATGAAACTATCCTTGAGTTACTTTATGCTCGATAACCTCAACTTCCTTGACAACATTACAAAATTGGAAATTTTAAAACTATAACTACTTGCTTTAACAACTTCATTTTTAGAGTTAATCCTTAAAAAATCCAATGCATGCCTTACCTAATGCACCATACCACTTTTAAGATGGAAATTCCATTCTTATCAAAGAAACTACATGCATTAAATATGGTAATCCATCTTGTCCTCAACCAATTATAGTTTTTTGAGAACTTTCACTTACTGAACATGATAATTTTAGTTTATTATTTAACAAATATCATGAGGCTTTCACTTGGTATTACAAAGATGTGCCTAGAATTGACCCTAGCATTATGGTTCATAACATCATTACTTATCTTGATGCCAATCTCATGAGTCAAAAATAAAAAAAAATTCCACTCGAAGTGTCCACTTTATGTCATAAGGAAATCATCAAATTACTTGATGCTAAATTTATCAAACTAGTGGATTATTTTGAATGGGTCTCTAACATTGTTCCCATTTAGAAGAGGATCACTATGGTCATTCACATTTTTATTTATATCCATAATATTAATCTTGATTATTCCAAGGATAATTTCCCTTTACCTTTAATAGATACCATTGTTTATTCCATGACTGGTTATGAAATGTTATCTCTTATGGATGGCTTCTCAGGATACAATCAGATTCAGATCACTCCTAAGTACCAACATAAGACTAATTTCACCATGAAATGAGGAACCTATTGCTATGTCAAAATTATTTTTGGCTTAAAAATTTTGTATCCACTTACAAATGAGTGATGACTCACATATTTCATGGTCTCATTCATAAAATTGTTCAAACCTATGTGGATGATCTCATTGCTAAATACAAAAATCATAAAAATCATCTTTCCAATCTCACTATTATCTTTAAATATCTCTTTAAATATAAAGTTAGGCTTAATCATAAAAAATGTGTCTTTGGATTCACATCTAGAAAATTGTTAAGATTATTAGTATCTGTTTGCAACATCTATGTTAACCCTACCAAAATTAGTGCTATCATCAACATGCCTGTATCTCATTCTATTATTGTCATTCATACTTATTTAGGCAAACTTTGGGTAATTAGACGATTCATCCTAAAAATGGAATATCAAATTTAATTCATCAATTTTCTTCTCAAGAAAGCTACTACTTTAGAATGGACAGATCTATGTCAAAAAGCCTTTGATAATGTGAAAGAGTCATTGCATCACCCACCTACACTTTATCCTCCTTCCAATGATAAACCTTTGATTCTATATAATTTTTCCATGCCTATTATAGTTGGGGTAATGCTTTCCCAATAAGATGATATGGGAAGAGAGTATGTTATCTACTACATTAGATGAGGCCTCATTGATTATGAAACATGCTATAACAAAAATTGAGTGTGATTGCCTTATTATCTATTTTAAAGTTGAAAAGATTTTTCACTATATTCTTTACCAATCTAATTATGTCATTATTCATTTTGATGCCCTTCATCATTTCTTCTCCAAAGCATTTCTTTATAAAGATAGAATTGGTAAATAGATGGTCCTCCTTATGGAGTTTGATCTCCGTATCATCACTCAAAAAATTGTCAAAGGGAAAATCACAACTGATCAACTTGCCATAGCTCCCATTCCATCCACTTATTCTCTTAAAGATAACCTTCTAGAAGTAAATATCCTTTATATTGAAGGTCTTAATCAATTTATTTCTCTTAAATATTATTTTCATAGATTTACGACTAATCTTGAAGCTAATAATCTTGATGAATCCACTACTCCCTCTTGTACTACTAAACCAAAAGTAATTATAGAGGAGATTACTAAAATTAATTTCAACTTACATGAGGATACTTAGACCCTTCATGTTTATGGTGATAAATGCCTTCAAGGAGTTGGGGTATGTTAAATTCTCACAACTCCTCTTGGCAAGATAATTCATTTAGCTTTTCACTTCACCTTTGATGTCACCAACAATATGGCCAAATACAAAGATCTTATATTAGGCATACATGTTGATCTTGACTTAGATATTCAATATATTCATGCTTTAGATGATTCTCAACTTATTTGATACCAATTTAGTGGTAATTATCTATGTAAAAGTGAAAATCTCATCACATATCATCAAATTGTAGCCAATCTTGCTAAGGATTTAATCTCTTTCACTATTGAGCCTATTCCTAGAGATCAAAATTCCATTATTGA
The DNA here is from genome assembly GCA_037957365.1 of Torreya grandis. Taxonomy (NCBI): domain Eukaryota; kingdom Viridiplantae; phylum Streptophyta; class Pinopsida; order Cupressales; family Taxaceae; genus Torreya; species Torreya grandis. The sequence continues at coordinate 1,083,326 of JARHVA010002125.1, read as the reverse complement.
TTCTCTTGCATCTTTATCCTCTCTCTCATCCACACCACGTCCTTTTTGATCCTACTTATACAAATAAGAAAAAATCCATCTTTAACTCAACCACCAAATTTAATTATCTGTGAAATCAAGGTTGTTACCATTCAACAAAGACCATGGTATAAAGATATTATCCAATTCTTAGAGAATAAAAGTTATCCTCATAATTTAGACTCTCATGAAAATACACGTATTCATGAACAAGATTTCAAATATGTATTTTGACACAACATACTTTATTATCATAATGTTGAAGGTACCTTACTCCATTGTGTTATGAAAAATGAGGTCCCTCCTCTTCTTGATCAAGCATATGGGGGCATTTATGGTGGCCACTATAGCAGACATGCTACAACCTATAAATGACTATGTATGGATTAATTTTGGCCTACTCTTAAAAAAAATGCAATTGAATATGCTAAAAAATGTAATCTTTGTCAACTTCATGATGATCTAATTCATTCACCTTAGCTAAAATTCAAACTATCAAATATATTTGGCCATTTTCCACATGGGGATTTAATCTCATTGGCCAATTACCTTGCTCCCAAGATGGGCATGTCTTATCATCACTGCTATCAAATATTTTACTGAGTGGGTAGAAGTTCTACCCCTTATTAACATCACCAATCTTACCATTTCCAAATTTATTCTTAATAAAATTATTTACCACTTTGGCATTCCCCATACCATCATTTTAGACTATAGTGGTAACTTCAAAAATAAACATGTCAAACAATTTTACAATAAATTCAAGATAACTCACAAATTTTGTATGCCGTATCATCTAAAATGTAATGGACAAGCTGAGGCCACTAATAAAATTGTCAAAAAAATTCTATAAAATAAAATTCATGAAACCTACATAGATTAGCATCTTCATCTTTACCTTTAACTTTGGGTTTATTGGACTAGCATATGCACTACCACTAGTGTAACTCCATTCTCACTAGTCTATGGTTTTGAGTCAGTTCTTCCTTTAGAAGTTGAGATTCCCTCTATTTGTATATATTTTCACTATATTATTCCTAATGAATAATAACATGAATCTCATCTTCATTCCCTTTATCTACTTGATGACCATCATCTTTTTGCCTTACAACATAACAAACATTTTCAAGTGCACACATTTAATTTTGGTTATCTTGTCATTAAATTATAATACACCCATGATAAAGAAGGTAAATACACATAAAAATAGTGGATCCCATATTTATTTAAATATATTCTCAACCCAAGTACCTACTGCCTTTAAACCAATAAAGGCCATGTTATCAAAGAGCCCACTAATGCACAATTCCTTGAAAAGTACTTTGCCTAAACATTTCCTTATTTTCATGATTTATATCTACATATATCTAACACTTTTTTTAGGTTACTTACATTGGTCTCTCCCTCTATATAAAATTCTTTCCTTTCACAAACCTTTAGTCCTCTCTTTTGGTCTTTTGGTTTCTTGATGTACCATAGTCTTATTTTATCCTCTTACATTTTCTCTTGTTTTAACACCCCTTAGGATTTTATTTTTTGATTTTATTCATAAGACCATGGATATGACCTGATACTCCTAAAAAAATTACCATCTTTTACTTATTTTTCTCCCTAATGTTTTCTACTTTGCTTTTTGACACCCTATGGTTTTTTATTTTGTGAGTTTCATTATAATACCATAGATAGGACCCAAAATTCCTCATAAAACTACCATATTTTTGTTTACCTCACTTTATCTTTCACTTGATTATTATTACCCCTTGGGTTTTCATTTTGTGAGTTACAGTGTAAGAATTTTCAACCTTGTGGCAAAAATGTCTCTTTTAGGATCAAGCTTGTAGATATCACTTCCTATTTCTACTGTTTTTATGGGAAACTTTAGGCCTTTCAATGACTCTCTTCTCTTGGTTATATTTACCTCAAATTTTTTAAATTCCATTCCCTTGTTATATTATATAACATGATAAAATTATAAGGTAGAAAATTCGTTTACAAAATTGAATTAAGAATCAACAAAAACTTGAAAAACTTTATTTTGCAAATTTAGGGATTAAGGGCTTGAACATTATCATCACATGTTTGCAAGTGAATTATAATGCCATTTTCCATATTGAAAATTAAATAATGGTATTTCATGGTAAAATTCTCATTTTATGACTTCAAATAATCTTTCATAAATTGTTTTCATTCTTCAATATACCTCTTCAACTCTCTTCTAACACCTGCAGGTGACCATTGTCATACGCAAGCAATGATGTAAGTATGGAAAATATGTATTATATTTGAAATAATGAAAAGACTTGAAATATTATACAATATTCCAAATATTTTTTTATCATCATAAATATCTTCAAAATAGTTTTCAAAACCTCTATTCAACATGGTATTCCCCTTTCAAACACCTGTAGATGAGCATTTTCATGATAGATTGATTGGTAACTTACATATGACTATAATTCCATATAGATTAATTTTTTAAAATAGGATAAAAGGTAAATGTGACCAAGATGAAATTTGATACATGTAAACCAAAACATATTCATCCTCTAAAACCACCATCAAAGCAAGAAGATCTAGCAAATGGTGAAAAACTATTTACAACATAGAATAATGCTTCTCTTAGACATTTGATGTACTTTACCTATCCAAACACCTTGAGACATGAAAATAAGCATGGTAGTGATTTTAGGATGAGATAAACATCATCTAAAATAAACCTCAATAATTGGTTCATACATAATTTCTCAAACCAAGGCAAAACCTTTAGGGTGCATGAAATAACAAACAAAAAAACATAGTCAACTTCATGAGGATTGTTCATAAAGAAAAAGACACCATTATTCAAAATATTTATATTTAAATGAATGTATATTCATTTAATTTTACCTCTCCATGTTGTTTGATCTATAACCTCCTTTGCCAGCCATACCAAGTATAAACTTGAAGACTGATTTTGCTTGCCAAGAAGGGTAAAAAGGAACAAAATAGTTTTGGGCCAAAAATGGAACTTATAGATAACTTAAAATGTGTAACTAATCTTGTGTAAGCTTAAGGGACATTATATTATCTTATCGCATGTGACACACTTCCCCATGAGTTGTACAAGTATCAAACTCTCCTTTTTTCTCAAGAAAACTACACTTTCTTATGAAGAACCCACCAAATTTTTGTTATGTAAATTGATTAAGACCTCTTGGGATAAATGGTACATGAAATCATATTTTTAAACCTTCACACTTCACAATAAATTTTTACAAGTCATTTAATGCCCATTTTTTGACCTCAACATGACTCAAAGTGACTAAAAGGACTAAAGTGACTAAATACCAAGGCTAGTATAACATTAAATGAAGTTAAATAACCTATAAAATACCTTGTGAAATATTTATTAGACCCAAAAAACACCTAAAATTCAATATTTTACCTATAGGGGTCCTAATTTGACCTAAAAGTCAAATTTGGTCAACAAATTGGTAACTCATAGGGGTAGTATGCTTGTTATACTAACTATAAAAATAGCCTTACCAATCCATTGGGCTTAAGGAGTCATATAAAGTATAAAAACAAAACAAGGAAACCTTTGAACACTCAAAAACCATGCTTTGATCTAGACAAGACCACTTTACTACCTCAACCACATAAAATAAAGAAAACACACCAAATAAAGCAAACACACCAACAAGACACACATGTGCTTGAAGAACTTAGGAAAAATAGGAAGAAAATAAATAAATAAAACTAAATAATAGTACCTCCATTTATAGGATCAAAAGGAAATTTTCTTTCATCATCTTCTTCATGAGATGAAACATGGTGCAAATCATGTTGCTCTTTAGATTGAACACTTAATGGATCAGACCTATTTATTGGCACTTTAATTTATATGATCTCAAGTATACCATATTCAAATGGGTATGAAATGTAAAATTATTCCTCTTTCATCCAAATATCCACAACCTTTTCATATGGATCCTCAATTACAACCTCAAATGGTGATTCAACAAGGCATACCTTCTTGACTCCATAGTGCTCTGAATAAGATTATGCTTCCTCTTAGCTACAAGTTCTTATATCTCATTAAGGAGATTTTCATATTCATCCCAATATTGTTAATTATCCTCCATGTAAACCTCCTTTTTCACCTTTACGTGTATTTGATTCTCAACTTGGTAAAACTCTTCAATCCCTTGAAAGAACTCCATTTGCAGCTACCAATCATCCTTATCCTCTTTATCATCTAGAACCACTACCTATTAAATCTTCTCTTCTTGATGTATGATGTCATAAATATTGTATTATTCAAGATCCAATGAATTTTATGGTGATTAAATATAAATATGAGGTATTGGGTTATCTTTAAGAACAACATCTTGCACATTGATCTCAAGAAAGTTTTCTAGGGCTACAACCTCTTCGAGAAAGACTTGAAATTGTTCTCCATCCATAATATCACATTAATATTCATACTTTATATGATTATACACAAAATTTTTATCATATTTAGAGTATTATTCAATAGATTCAAGATCCTCCATCTCTTTCTCCTTCATGGTGATGCCAAGACTAGGCATCTTGAAATCATGTGACCTAACCCAATGAGATTGCTAAGGAAGTAAGCTTTTTTTAAAGCAAGAGTTCTAAATTTTACTCAAAAAACTTCTATTTTATATGTTTCCATACCATAGGTCCATCAAGGTAAAGGTTGATGGGATGATGACAAGATGAACTTGCTGATGGAGGTTGAACATAAGGCTCAAGATCAGGCTAAGAGTGAAATGTAGGGGATATTTTGGAAGCTCTTGAGGAAGGGGAGGCATACCTTAGGCTAAAAAAACTTAATTTTATTCATTTCACTTGATAATAAATTCATTCACATCTAATTTTTCTTGAGGAATTTCTTGAGGAAGGGTGGATGGGGTGTGTTTAGGCATAGGATCTTCTTTTGGGTCTAAACCTTCCATCACACTTTGACTTAGTAGCTTCATCCTTGACTCTAAATTTTAGATTTTATTGGATATATTCTATTGTAAAATTATCTATTGAAATTTATATGCATCATCATGAGGATGAGGAATACAAGGGGATTCATATGGAGGACAAGAGGTTTGTTGAGGAAGGGTGGGAGGGGCTTGCATAGGATCAAGTTATTTCTCAACCTCACACTCTTTATCAAGGCCTTTATCTTCTTTCTTTCCCCATGACTACACTATATTATTCCAAAATAGGATATAAGGATTAATATTATCCTTTTTATGTCTTGATGCAACTTTGGGAGTGGGTGTAGTGCTCAAGAAATTTGGAATCTCCTTAGTCTTGGACTCTCCACCTTGTCTCCCAATTGGAATGTCACATATAGAGGTCTTTCCTTGAGATGGAGATGTAATGTGAGAGGGTAATGAGGACTTGAAATCCAATTCCTTTTTTTCTAACATGGAATAATAAATATGCATATTATCTAACTCAATTTGACTATCAATATTATCTTCAAACACAAGGATTCTCCTTTCAAATCTCTCCTCTAACTGATTGGGAAAAGGATGACTTTGGTATCTTTTATTTGGTTCATGAGTAAGGATAAAATATGGATGATAGGATACATGGGGAAGTGGATATGAATTTTTATAGGTTTTCTGAGGTTACCTTTCATGAATTCTTAGCCTTTCCTCTAAGGAAGAAACTAGGCCACTCACATCAAGCATCTCACTCGCGAGCCTTTGCCAATTGTCTCTCTTAATAGGTACCCATTCCATCTTGACCAAATATAATGCATATATGACCTTATGAATAATATTAACAAGATCCTATTGATAATATCCCCTTTATGTGTTAATATCTAACATATACCTCTCATATCCTAAAAGAGTTTATTTTAAGGTGGAAATGGATTGACTTGAGAAGTGACTAGGTTGAGTAGGAGCAAGATATGGAGAAGGCTGATTTTAGTATTGATAAAATTCATGAATGGATTTATTAATACATTTTTCATAGTTATATGGAATGGCACAAGCTTTAAATGTCTCACCAACTTATGTAAAATAGTGCAAAACACCAAGGTCAGCCATAAAATTTCATTAAAAAATAGGAACTCAAGGAATGGTTATAAAAAATATTCAAAATTAATACATGGGTTACTTGAAAAACTTATGTAACTTTTAATTCATCATTTATTCTTTGATATATACCTCTAAAGTTTGATTTATGAAAGATAACACCAAGAATCTTTCAACCTCTTAGAATAAGATTCCCATTGAGCATGCCAAAAACTATTGCCACTTTGATTTTCACCCTTTAAGGAGATGCCTAAGATTTCCTCATCTAAGTGGAAAAATTTAAATACCTATAGTCTTGTGGGTATCCTAAGGATGAGGTGAATCTCTAGATAGGATTAGTTTCCTTGATGTACCACTCTGGATTGCAACTACACCTAAGACTTTTTTTGGGGGAAAGGGAGAGAGATAACTAAAATCAAACTATCCTAAGGGAGGCGATACACCAAATAATATGATGAATTCAAAATATAAACATGTTACACATTATAAAAAAAGGACTAACCAAACATACACTCCTTCAATCTGCATCTTCTAACATCAATGTTATATTATGAGGTTATTTATGAATGTGTAAAGCTAGGAGGACTAGACAAGAGCAGTTGAATGGTGCTACTGAATAGAATAACTCACTAAATCATTTAAATTTAATATAAAACTTCAAATTACCTACAATAATAAGCTTTTCAACTTTAAATTAGATGAAATAATGAAATAACATGCTAAGGAATCCATAGTCTTCACTAAGCAAGATCCAAAATTCAAGTAGAACACACTATGAACAATCATGAATAGGTAAAAATCAGTAGTATTATTGATAAAATGGTATAAAAATTAGTATTAATTCACCATACTTAGGTGGAGCATGAGTTAAAATGGCCAAAATGGCTAGTTCCTATAGAAATTGAGATAGATAGGATAAGAGAGAAGTCTAAGGATCATAAGTACACTTTTCAAGCTGATAAAATTAGTTACTTATACATGAGAAGAGGATATGGGATGAAAAATGAAAGGTTAGGAGGAATAATTTTCCATAAAAGTCATAAATCTCATGAAAATTGGCATGAAAATCCTCATTCTAGCTCAAAAAACTACCTTCATAAAAACATACCATTGCCTCATGACCCTGTCTACACCATTTGAAGGTCTAGACATTTTTGTTGGTATTATTAAATTTTTTATTGGTTTAAAATATTTTCATATTTTTCATGCAGGCTCCTACACCTCCTATAAATATCCATCAGCTCTTAAGGAGTCCCTTTGTAACCTTTTCCTAAAACTGTCAGGGTTTCAAATGCAAAGGGAGTACCCTCCATCTGAGACAAAATAGAGGGCACTCCCTTATTTCCCTAGATAATTATGAATATTTTAAGAGATTATAAAATTAATTTATATGATATATACAAAAAATTATCTCTTTTTATTTCATATGAGCTAATAACTCTTCAAAAAATGAAATAGATTCCTAGAGAAGGAAAACTATGGAAGATTCTAAAAGTGGACTGTGCCTTGCTTGTCCATGACATGTTTTATCTCTTTTATTTTATTATTTTCCATCATGATATATGTATGAGACCACTTTGAATATGGGGTAGGTTTTATAATTCTCTCTTACCACTCCAATCTTCCATATACCTATCCATACACCTTGCTCAGTCAAAATTGGGTTTCAACTCTTGATTGGGTTTTGTTTGTTTAGAGCTCCTATAGGTAGATATTTGCTTAGTTAGACACTAAAGTTAGTCTATAAAGACTTTATTTGAAAATTATGGGTAAAATATTAATTATTTTAACCTGTGTATCATGTTTAGACAATGCCAAGACTAAGCATCATCACCCTTTATACTCACTACTTTTCTCAGTCAACACAATCAGCTATGTTGGTAAAGATGAAGTCTTGTAGATGTATTTGTTTGGATTAAACCTTGGGTATAGTTCTTAGGTACTTATTAGATATTTAAATATCATTTAATAAATTTTTATACCTATACATACATATTTGGGTTAAGTCCCTAACAAGAAACTTGACCTCTTTGTTCCTTTCCCTATACAATCTTCTCCAGTGACTATAGATGCATATTTTCAAATTAAATGAGTAATATGATGTGTATAGGCCATTTTGTAAGTTTAAAATTAAAATATTATCAATTTCATGACTTAATTAACCTTGAAAGTAATAAAACACCATCAAAATACCATGATTAGGTCATTATTTCCTTACCCAGTTATAGGTGAATGTTAAGGTTATCTGTATGGACTGTAGATGTGAATGAGGAACAAAAAACCACCTATCATCTCATATTGATGATATTTAGGTAAAAATAGGTCATTTTAAACAATTATGACCCTCCAAACATTTAATTAATGTCTAATTTTAAACCTTGGGGGAAAAAGGTCTCTTTTAGGATCAAGCCTGTAGATGTCACTACCTATTTTCATTATTTTTATGCGCAACTTTAGGCCTTTAAATGACTATCTTCCCTTGGTTATTTTTTTATAAAAAATTTTCAAGTCCATTTACTTGATATATGATACAATATGAGCACACTAGGAGGTATAAAATTCATTTACAACATTATATCAAGATATCAACAAAACCTTGAAGAACTCTATTTTGTAAATTTAGGGATTAAGGGCCTGAACATTGTCATCACATATTTGAAAGTGAATTATAATGAATTTTTCAATATTGACACTTAAATCATGGTCTATCATGGTAAAATACTCATGTTATGACTTCAAGGAAGTTTTCATCAATTGTTTCCATGCTTTAATATACCTCCTCAACTCTCTGCTAACACTTGTAGGTGATCACTGTCATACACAAGAAACAATGTGAATATGGGTAGTGTGTATTATATTTTAACTCATGAAAAGACTTGAAATATTATATAATATTCCAAATATTATTTTATCATCATAAATATCTTGATATTAGATTTCAAAACATCTATTAAATGTGGTATTCCCCTTTCAAACACCTATAGATGAGCATTTTCATGGCAGACTGACTAGCAAGTTACATATGACTATAATTCCATATAGATTGCTTATATAAAAGAGGTTTAAAGGTTAATATTACCAGCATAACATTGGTTACATGTAAACCAAACCATATTCATCCTAGAAAACCACCATCAAAGCAAAAAGATCCTATAAGTGGTGAAAAACTATTTACAACACAAAATGATGATTCTCTTACAACTTTGATATACTTGACCTATTAAAACAAATTTAATATTAATATGAGGAGGAGGTTAGTATCATTTGGAATAAAATTCAGAATCTGTTTCATACATAATTTCTCAAACCAAGGCAAAACATATAGGGTGCTTGAAACAGTAGGAAAAAAACATAGTCAGCTTCATAAGGATGGTTTATAAAGTATAGTCCACAATTATTCAAAATATTTATATGGAATTGAAGGTATATAAGTTTAATTTCACCTCTCCAAGGAGTTTTAACTGAAACCTCCTCTACTAGACATATCAAGTACAAACCTAAAGACTACTTTTGCTTGTCATAAAGGGTGAAAAAGGAGTAGAACAATTTTGGGCCAAAAATGGAACTTTTAAAGCACTTAAAACATGGAACTAAGCTTTGGGAATCTGAGGTGACATTAAATGATCTTCTCCCACATGGCACACTTCCCCATAAGTTGTACAAGTGCCAAACTCTCTTTTTTCTTAATAAAATTACCCTTTCTTCTAAAGAACCTACCACATTTTAGTTATGTTAGTTGATTAAGACCTCGTGGGACACATAGGACATGACATAATATTTTTTAACCTTAACACTTCCAAATAAATCTAAAAAAGTCATTTAATGCCCATTTTTTGACCTTAACATGACTCAAAATGATTAAAAAGACTAAAATGACTAAGGACCAAGGCTAGTATAACATTAAATGACATTAATTAACCTATAAAACACATTTTGACATATGTATTAGACCCATAAAACACCTAAAAGTCAATATTTTACCTATAAAGGTCCCAATTTGACCTAAAAGTCAAATTTGGTCAATTGTACAAAGTGAAATACTTTTTATATAAACATCAATGATTCCTATTCCTCCTTTGTCATGAGAAAGATAGTAGATGTCCCAAGTAACCCTATGATAACCTTTAGTTTTCCTATCATTGACCTAAACAATTTCTCTAAGAACCTTTCATAATTTTTCATATGAGGCTTTGGAGGTGGATGAACATGAGGAGTAGTAAACATGGGTGGATTCAAATATTTTAATATAAACCTGAAACTTACTTGCTAAATTGAGAGGATTGTAAATCTAATTATAAAAAATATTTTTCACTTTATTAATAAAATATTTCTATAGATATGAAAGAGAAATATCAAAATAAAAATGAATACCAAAGAATTTGAATATATCTCATCTATATATCCACTTCCATGAATAATGATGCAACCACTCTAACAAGGCCATAATGTTATATTTGTAATGCTAGGTTTTGGCCCATTGTAGATTAGACCCTAAATATTATTAAAAAAATCAAGGCATTGAAGTGTTTCTTTCAAAAAATATAATTTATGATTGAGATTAAGGAAGGTATCATAGAAAAACCCATTGATGAGATAATAGGAGTGATCATGAAGAATAATACCCTCGATAAGTCCTTGATATACTTTATGAGCAAGAAGTCGAACAAATGATTCAAAGGATAAAACATATAAATAAGGAGAGATAATCCAACCCTTTCTAATGGAGTGAAAATTTCCAAATATATCAAACTTGTGTCTAATAATGGTGAGGCAAGCCAATGCATAAAAAAATAATGTTTGCACAACCAAGAGAAAGAATTGGCTAAAACCTAGAGATTTAAGTATAACATTATAGGACATAAAAAATATGAAGAAATTAAAATTATATTTTATTTCATGATTCTAATTGAAAGGAAGAAAACATTACAATTTAAATCCAAAATTTGACTAATCACTTCACCTACCAAGAAGTCCATTCAACTACCTATGGGACTCTTGAGCTACACACAAGAAGGCAAAAATAAATGTGAAAGTAATCCTAGGAAATAGGAAATATTATCTACAATAATATTACATCCCCCCTTAATCCACAAGGGTTATTTTCAGACCAAGCATTCCTCTAAAATTTTCAATTTTTTCTCATCTAATTGCCTTTGTCAAGATGTCTATTGGTTTCTCTATTGTCCAACAATGTTGTAACTTGACACTTTTATCTTTCACATAGGCAAAATCAAATGAAATTTGGTATTGATGTTCTTAGTTCGGTCATGAAATACTGGATTATTTACCATCTAGATTGTATAATTATTGTCAACCATGAGAGGAGTTAACAAAAATTGTTATGCTAGCAAATCTGAAAGAACCCTTATGAGCCACAAGATCTCTCTAGTTATCTTTGAAACATCCATATAATCTGATTCTACTAAAGAAATTGCTAGTGCTGATTAATTCTTAGATTTCTAACTAACAACTATTGTTCCCAAATTCATTAGAAAACCCTAGATGTACTTTCTATATTCATGATCACCACCATAGTTAGAATCTGAATACCTAATCAATTTGAAGTCTCCTACCCTATATTATTTGATCCCAAAATGTTGTGTGCCTTTGTGATATCTAAGGACCCTTTTTTCTTCTAACCAATGACTCTCCCTAGGTTGTTGCATGAATATTGAGAGGACACCAACTACATATGATATTTTTGGTTGAGTGGTATTCACATAAATCATACTTTCAATGAGTTGTCTATATTTAGTGGCATCAACCAAATCTATTGAATCTTCATATTTCAATTTGAGATTTTGTTTCATGGGTGTATTGATAGGATTACATTCTTCCATTCTAAACTTGCTTAGAATGTCACCAATGTACTTTTGTTGAGTGATGAAAAAATAATTTAGTTTTTGAATTACTTCAATACCCAAATAATAATGAAGATAACCCAAATCGATCATTTAAAATCTTTTCATCAACTTTGATTTGAAGTTTTTAGTGTAACCTTCATTAATCCCTTTGAAGATAAAATTATCAACACACACCACCATAAATATAACTATTTTTATGAAAATAGTTTCATCTTCAAACTCAAAATGTGTTAATTCCATGTTCATGAGTGCTCAACTAGTTTTTCATACCATGCTCAAGGGGCTTGTTTCAAACGATACAATGATTTTTATAGTTTTCACACCTTGTGCTCTTGTCCCTTTACTATAAAACCATTAGGTTGAGTGATGTACATATTTTCCCTAAGGTTTCCATTCATGAATGTATTTTTGACATCCATTTGGTGAAAATTCCATCTATTATGATCTACTAGAGCCAACATGGTCTGACTGGTAGTCCATTTTGTTATAGGTGAAAAGGTTTCATTATAGTCAATTCCTTAATTTTGAGCATACCCCTTTGTGACAATACTTTATTTGTGTTTATCAGGTGAGCCATTTACCCTGTATTTATTTTGATAAACCCACTTGCATCTAATCAGTTTGTAACCATATGGTGTATAAAATACATTCCAAGTCCCATTTTCACCAGTGAATTATACTCATCTTTCATTACTTTTGTCCAATGGTCAAGCTTTTTGACTTGTTTGAAATTTTTTGGTTCTGAATCAAACACAACATTGAATTCCTCTTGAGAATCATCCCATATGAGTTTTCCAATCATGTCCTAAATTTCATCAATAGAATTCTTTAGTTGAGATGAGGTTATATGTGCACTTTGAGTGCCTATTTTCCTAAATTATTCAGACATTACATATTTTATTGTTTCAGTGGCCCACTTAGGCATGTTTTCCTATGTTTTAGGTGCTTTGGGTTCATCCTCTAAAGTTCCTTCACTATCTATCCTCTGTTCTGTTGACCCCTATTCAATATCTGACAAAGTTTTACTCTCTCCTTCAAGAGGAGTTTAAAGATCTTGTATAAGAGATAATATAAAATCAATAGACTCCCAACTCTGTGTCCCTCACTCATTATTTAAAACATTCAAATCACTATCTTTGTAGACATCAAAATTTACATGTTTTTCTAGTTGACTCAATTCCTAATCAATATGATCTTTATTCTTTATAGTTTCACAAAATACAACTTCTCTTGTAATAAGAAACTTCTTCTATTTCTCATCATATAGCCTAAATGCATTCAAGGAGTCAAAATATCCAAAATGGATGCATTTTCAACTCCTATAGTCCAATTTATTTCTCTTCTCCTTTATAATCAATGCATAAAAATTGGATCCAAAAATCCAAAGATGTCACACTGAAGGGAGGTGACCATAACACATCTCATATAGAGTCTTTGATTCAAGAGTTTTTGATTGTGATCTATTGTAAAGGTATATCATTATTTATCTACTGCAACCCAAAAGTGTATATTTACCCCTTTGAAATACAACATTGCACGAACCATATAAGTCACATTTCTATTCTTTCTTTCAACTACTCCATTTTTTGTATAGTGTGAAGAACTGTGAGATGGTGTTTGATTCTATTTTTCTAAAGATAGGATTCAAACTTATTTGATGTGAATTAACCACCATTATGTATCCTAATTGTCTCGATGCAGGTTTGTGCTTCATTTTCATAAACTTTTTGAAAGTATTGAAGGATTTTGATTTATTTTTCAAAAAGTATATCCATGTCATCCTATTTTAGTGATAAATAAAAATCATGAAGTACTTATGACCACTAGTGGAGAGGATTGGAAGATAACACAAGTATGAATGAACAAGCTATAATTTTTTGTCTTCTTTCCACTTTGACTTAAAAAATGTTTCTCTTGTGTGTTTAGCCAAGATGCAAGATTCACACTTCTCATCTAATTTTGTGAGCAATATAGGCATGCCAACAACATTATTATTTTGTAATACATGAATGTTGTTATAGTGAGTGTGCCAAAATTGAGCATGCCAAAACATGTTTAGAGACATTTTATCTTCCATAAGATGAGCATAATTCCTTGAATTTGATAGTTCACCCTTTAGTTTGATTAGTTTCCCTTCCTCATCCAATCGAGATGACTACATATCAATTTTTCTCTTGATTATGACATCACCATTATCCAACTTAATATAATGGCCTTATTTCCTTATGATCAATATAGATAACAAGTTTCATTTCAATTTAGGAAGGTATAGAACATTCTTAAGTTTCTAGTCTAGAAGCCCTAGACACTTGAGTTGAATTGTACCTCTTCCCTATGGTTATAGACTTGATCTATTTGTGAGGTATACTAAGCCAAAATTTTATTCAATGTACTCCTAAAATAAGTCTTTTTGGGAAAGTCATATGTTGAGTGGCACTAGTATCAAGAACCCAAGCATCAAACCATGAGGAAATAATCAATACATTTTTTTCTTCATCATCTATACTAAAAAAGACACATTTACTAATGAATTGGGCTGAGTTTGACTCTTTTGATTATTTATTTTAATTTGCCTCTTTATTTTTATGGTATGATTCAATTTTATCCCATGGAATTCTTTATTCATGAGTCTCATGGCTACCTTTTCAATCACACCATTCACAATAGAGGTTTTGTTTATCATTTTATTTTTGATTTTTACCACCATGATTTTCATTTTTGCCACCTTTTCCCTTGTACATGTTCTTTTACTTGTTACTACCTTCATTTTTGGAATAAATTCCTTGTTTAATGGCTTGGAAGAATTTTTTTTTACATAGAACACACTTTCACGTGTTGTGGTTTCTATTTTCCTTCCAAATGCATTTTCTCTTTATGCAATATTTTTAACCAACTAGTCAAATGTGAGATTCTTCAAATGATTACTTGCTTATAGAGACTCCAAATAGGTTGAATAGTTGTGAAGAAGGTATTTTATTAATACAATAATGTACATGTTAATTTGGACACATGTTTTTTCAACATCATGTTTGATAGTATGTATCTCTAAAAATAATCTCATCACATCACAATCTTTCAACTTTAGGATGAATAGTTTCAACTACAACTGAATGAATTCTAATTATGAATGTAATTTATATATGTCCTTAAGTTTATGATATGATTCCCATGCTGTATTTCACCCTTGTATATGACAAAACACATCTCCATCTACTGATGCCCTCATCAAAGCCAAAGAATTTTGGTTTTTATGCTTCCATGTTTGAGTTTCCTTTACATTTCCTATTGGTTCAATTGGTTGTTTTCTCCCATCATAAATATCAAACTATATATCATTAAAGATGAGTGTGTTATCCACTTATCAAGACCATTCTAGACAACTATGTTTTCTAGTCAATGTAGTGCCAATAATGGATTTGATGGAATGCATGGTTTTGAGTTTTGCTTGAGTTTTTATAGGTTTTGAGTTTTTGTTTAACCCCAATTGGTTCCTTATCACTCCAAAATGGTCCCATTTTCTATATATTCAAAGGTATTGAAAAGGATGTGATTTTTCATTAACATTGACTTAAAAATAAAATGTCATACATTAATATACTCATTTTTTATTGAATTTTAAATTTACATTTTTTGACATACACGAATGGGTAAAAATAGTAGCTCCCATTATTTCTCCTTTAATTACATAATTTGGTTATTATTTTACAAAATTAACTTAGTGTATCTTACCTTAAATCAATTAAAAATTTTCTCAAATTTTAAATGCTTTCAAATTTAAATTTTCAAAATTTGAAAAAAAAAACATTTAAAAAAAGAATTTGATTTTTAATTAAAAAAATTAAAATTATACCTTCTCTCCTCTTATGAAAAATAATTACAATATTGGAATGAATGAAATCATACAACCCTCCAAATCATCAAAAATAAATATTGAATATGTTGTGTCTAGCCAATATGCCAAAGGAAACCATGTCCAATTGTGGCATAGGTAGAGTAAGGGTACCACCAAAATTCCTTATAAATATGCCTCATAATAAGAAAAAATTTAAATTCCAATGCTATAGAGTAACGAGGTGAAAAACCAATTCTATAGAAGAAAGAGGTGAAATGCCAACATAGTAGATGATACACAGGGCTCTTTCATGTAGGTCTTGATTTAGGTATTAGATATGTCCACATAGGGCCTTTGGAGCCATGTATCATAGGTAAAAATCATAACATGTACTTAGATCACCATCAATGAATGGTCACAATAGTGAATGGAAACCCCACTTCACTGATAGAGTCGACAGTTTATTTTGACTATGGTGGTCACCATCTATTTTAATGAATTCATGCCAAAACACATCCACATAGGGTGTTTGGTTATATATTATAGATAAACATAGGTTTTATATAATTTAATTTAATAAAAAATTCCTTTCTTCATATAAAATGTCAATATGTTCCAAATTCCATGTAATTCTCCCTAAAATTATTGAAACTCCAATGAATACCACCACATAATACTAGAAAAACATGCCACTTAGATGTAGGTCAGCAGTTAGCAAAAAACTTCATCCAAGATCATGATAATCCTATAGACCAATGATAGGTCATGGAGGCACATTAAATTAATAAAATCACAAACTTTATAAATGACAAGCCTTAAAAGACAATAAAATTATAAATAATATGTAGATCATACAGATTGAAGGAGAAAGAAAAAACAAAATATTTTTATCCAAGATCTGATACTAATGACAAGATAGAAAGAATATTGATGTAATGGCAATGAAATTATATTTCATGATTCAAATTGAAAGGAAGAAAACATTACAATTTAATGCCAAAATTTGACTAATCACTTCACCAACCAAGAAGTCCATTCAACTACCTATGAGAATCTTGAGCTACACACGAGAAGACAAAACTAAATGTGTAACTACTCCTAGGATTTAGGAAATATTATCTACAATAATATTACATAGCAAGAATAAAGGGCCATTCTATAAAATCATAAGTTTTTTTAGAAATAATGTTTAATAAATATGGTCTTCTAGTGAGAATCACATGCCCATTTCATTCCTTCCCAAATTGTAACTAAATTATCTATTATATATTTATTCTTATGAATCCCATTTATTTTGATTTGATTATTTTAGGTATAATATGTTAGAGGTGAATCATTAGGGCCTTGTCATTTATTTTATAAAAAACATTAAAAAAGATGTTTTGGTGAAATTTTTTAATAAGTTTTAGGTAAATATACTTAGGTATGAATTTAATACTTCCTTTGTTGATGATAGCTTATACTGACTTATTTTTCAAGACTTCTTTTCAAACTTTCAATAAGTTGGGTAGCCACTTATCAAAATATAAAATAAATAAATAATAGTGATAAAAAATGTGTCATGACCATTTTTTTAATTAAACAACAAGCACGACATAATGAAAACACAAATAAATAACCACAAACACATGTAAAAATTGCAATTCATATTAATCATAACACTCATGTAATACTTACCATTACCACCATTCCATAATTGGATCATTCCATAAATCTAAAGGCCATAGTACCAATTCATTTAGCCAACACTCAAAATTATTGATGAGCTTGTGCTGAAATTTTCTATGCTTATGACATTAAAATGAACGTGAATATAAACAGAGGTCATAGTTTACATAGTGGCATCCATGTGGAAAATTTTATAGCTCCAATGCCATACTAGATTTTCTTTTAGCTCTTTGGGACCTCTCTTATCATGTGACATCATAACACTTAATCTCTATATTGATGAGATTTCACATTACACTAGCATACTTGGGACCATAGACCATCATGATGATACCATGTGGAAACATCATGTTAGCCCACTAACTCAGAGGATTTTCCCTTGTCATGAACTTTAATATGACTTCATCTTGTTAAGATGATTCCATGTGGAAATATCTTGTTAGCCTACCATACTAGAGGCAAGCTACTTGTACTGACAAATTTTTGATCATGGGTCACTAGGATGATGCCACATGGAACATCCTAAAATCCTACTAACCTGAAGGAAAACTTCATATATGGTCATCTTTGGGACTCTAGGTTTTTAGTATGATACCATGTGGTAGCATATCATGATCTCACTTGCCCAACACTGACCGTACATCCAACCACATTAATGTCATCCCTAGTTCATGGGATAGTGACATGTGGTTTCCTCCAAACCACTCACTAAATCATCATGAAAATTGAGTAAGGAAATATTAAAATAAAATAATAAATAAATTATTTGGTTAACGTAAAAATTTCCATGAAAGGATCCTATCAAAACAACAAGATAAATAGTATGAATGAAAATATGAAAGGGATTCATTGAGGAGACAAGGAAAATGTTGCATAAGGTAACTTACCCAAATGGAAATAACTAAGATAATGTAATACTAAGAATAGTTGAATTCATGATTCAATTAAGGCATAAGTCAAAATAAGACATAGAGATAACTTAGAGAAAGATAGCTCAGCTAAGGAAATAAAAATTCTTGTGTTAGCTACTATCGACTAAAGTATTTAAGCAGAGTCTATATTTCTTGGAATAAACTCTGTTGAGATAAATTTGTATTGTATAAATGATAGAGTAAGAAGGTGACAAGGAAATAAATGTTTTCGACACTAAACCAATATTTTTGTTGGTTTAGATGACTAAGTAACCCACCTAAAGGACTTGAATTATCAATATAAAATCAATGGTAAAAAAGTAATCCACTCATAATGAGGACTAATTTAAAGGCTCAAATGAATGATTTGGTTGGTAATGACCCCTGGCTCATTTCATTCCATTCAAGGAAATACAAGGTCAAATGACTTAATTTACTATGAAGCAAAGTAAACTCAAACAAGGAATATTAATAGTACCTCTCCTCTCATTTTAATTTGGTTTTATTATGAGGAATGTTTATAGCATAGAATTTTCTAAATGCCTCAATCAAGGACTCATCCACAAGAAATTGTTTAGAAGAGTAATAATCTACATTCAGACTATTTAGGCAAGCTATAATGTCATTCCTAATAATAAATTCATAGTTATTTACTTGATTTCTTCTTATTAAGATAAGTTTGATTCATTAAATCACATCACATTCATATCAAAGAGACACAATGATTTAAATACCAGTCACTCATGACAAAGATATATGCAAGGAAATCAATCTATTCATTTATTTGAAAGTGCCTCAAAGGATAAATACTTTTGATATAGACATTTCTCTTCCCAATATATTATACAACAATAATTTATAACAATTATATCTCATTTTAACACTGAGTTTTTAGTACATAGAAAATAAATATTTTAATCCTTAGTTGGAATATTGTCTAAACTCTTTATTTTGTAGAAATATTACAAGTAGGTTGGATACAATAACATTAACACTATAATATATTTATTCATCTTCTATCATAAATGAGAGATAATTATTTTATTTTGATCAGGTGCATAAGAAACAAGTAGTCTTTAACATTATTCCACATCCACTATTGAACACCTACTAGCCATTAGAAGGAAAGCTCATTGCCCAACCTTTTATCATTATTGACCTGCTGCTCTATAGACCCTCAAGCTTGAAACTCCTAGATATAATCATGTTTAAATAACTTGGTAAAGGCAAGGGTGGATATCTAATTAAGGGTGTTTCACTCAATGGAGAGACCATACACAACATATATTCCTATCCTTGGATTTTACCCAAAGAGGATGTTAATCCCAAATACAAAACAAACAAGCATTTAAATGACCATTCTAGCGAAGCAAAACATTCATGAATATATTATTATTATTATGTAATGGATTATAACATGACAAGGCCCACCTAAATATTAAAGTATAAATATGATATCTCACTCTATTATTTCCTTCCAATAGTCATGGAAGGGTTAAACAATCTACCATCATGTCTCATCATGAGAAGGCTTAACAATATTCCACCATGACATTCATATGATGATCAAGCATTCTACTACCATACCCAACATAGAAGGGCTTGTGCTTATTTAATTGTGAAAATTTTGCTCATAAACAACCACTACACTATGTAATAACATCATTAATACACTTCAATAACAATTTGAAACATCCTAATCAAGTGAGGAGGAACAAAATCTCTCATAGGACCTCAACTAGGTGAGAACTACATGGAGGTTAAAGAACGTAAATGGAAAAACAAGGTAGGCATAACAAACCAAGTGGTCTTATTCTCCTTTAAATAAGATAAAAAATAAATAATAGAATCATTTTATACCCATTATATTAACTAATACCCAACACTCTATTCATCACACCACATCAAATGATAAGGCCCTCCTTACCTATGCCATTAATCTTTATACACTTGACTATGATGATGTATATACCTTAGATGATCCATTATTAGGTAGTCTTCAGGCCTAAGATGTTGAAATTATTTTTTATCATTCATTTTTTCTTTAGGCTCTTTGTATATCTTTTAGTATTCCATATTATATATGATTCTTAATTTTAGCATTTTTCCTCTTTTTCATAGGGTAGAGATGGTGCATACACCTCTAGTTTTTGAAGAGCCTCATAGGAGTATGATTATGGATCATGATATGACTGGTCCCTATCACTTTTAAAAATACTATAACCCATATAGATGACTTATCTTGAGATGATTATGACTATCCTTTAGCCTTTTTTACATCCCTCCTCTCCCTTTATCGCAATTTAGATCCTATTCCCACTCCCTCTCTAGCTGAGTCTCTTCCTATTTTAGATCCTATTGCTCCTTAAATTGAGCCTATCCCAGTCTCTCTACCCACTTCACCTTCCCTTGTTGATGGTTTTCTTTCTTTACTATAGCTTGCTCCTTTTCCTACCAAATAGGATAATTATCCCTATTGTGATATTCCTAAAGCTATTGATCATTTGACTAGAGATTGTTCATTACACCAGCCTTCCTTAGGTTCTAATTCCACTCCTATTATTACACCCTCAAAGTCTACTAATAAGTATATATGTTCCTTACATGATACATGTAATAATTCATCCACACATTTTTGTAAAATACAATAATCTATAGACACCTTGCATCCCACTAATCCTCAGCCCATAAGCAAGGCTATACCTCCTCTAAAAGTATTACTTGAATATATTTTAAAAAAATGGAGAGGTATATTATCTTTGACATCAATGTGGTACTCATTACACTAATAATTGATTCATCCTTTAATAGTAATTCAAGTATTACCTCATGACCATTCTTATATCACTACCCTTCCTACCATAGGTCACCCTTGCAAGAAGGCTCCCCTTTCTTCTCTAGTGGCCCCTCCACTTATTTTCCCTTCTCCACTTATCAGTGATCCAATTGTGATTCTATAACTTATAGATCCTCCTTCATTTATGGCCCCTTCTCTACTAGTGACTCCTTCCCCAATTACCCTTTCTTCACCAGTGACTCCTTCCCCAATTGTACTTTCTCCATAGATGACTCATTCACTTATGGCCCATTCTCCACCAGTGACACCTTCATCTCCCACCAAGTCCATTCCTATTTCTTCTCTTGAGAATCCCTTGCAAGATAGTCCTCATCAACATGATTTATTAGGCATTCCTATATTTTTTGTTGAGGATATTTGAGGTGAAGTATTTTCTCAACTTTCCCTGAAGATCAATGAGACTTTGGCTATAGTCTGAGTTTGGATTCAGAGAGACTTATCAAATGTTATGGATAATATATGCATAAAAATATATAAGTATTTATGAACACAAGTATTTTGTTGTTTCATTTATTTCTTTACATGGATTGGACATGTGCTCTAAATTTACATTTATCTATCTTATAGCATTTGACATTGTGTCAAATTATTATCTATCTTATATGACACATTTTTTTTATACTACATGTTATTTATGATGTAATTATTCTTCTTATATTCTCTTATGAATTATTTTTTATGATGATATACTTCATATTCATGAGTTCCTTTTCTATGGTTATCTTGTTATTTATCATGATTGTTTGTTATCTTATCTCTATAAACACAAATAACTATTATTATGACTTGGTTATACAGACCTTGTTCTCTTTAGTCATTCTTTATTTATCACATGATCAGTTAGAAAATAATTCACCTCATTATAATCCCCTTTTATCAGTCCAGCTTGGATCTACTTTTATTTCACTTATTTCCTTTCACAAACTAAGAATACACATGGTTGAGACTTGAGATAACATGTTGGTTCATAATTAAACCTAAGTGTTCCATTCAATCATGTCCTTAGATACTTATCTTCCTTTATGCTAAACTTAAATCTCATTCATGTGTATCATTTTATCTATCATGATTGTTCATTACAAGCCCATATGGATGATGAATATTAAAATCTATAAACATTCAAAAGCCAAATTATTTAATTAAAGGCAACAATATAAAAGGAAATATTCAAAAAATTGAAAAGTTAAATCATGATAAAAGACATAATTCAAAGCACATATTATTTTTCTAATTGAATATCAAACTCCATAGTTGGCCTCATGATAGATTTGAGGTCCATTGGGGTGTGGTAGGCTAGTAGATTGGAAAAAGATAATAGAAAAAAAGAAAATCTTTTAGTGCTACCTACTTTCTTATGCAAGTACCCAATATTCATAATAGATCGATGGCTCTGTAAGAGCTCCTGAATAATGGGGAAAATGTTATGAGAAGGTAGGTCAATTTTAATTTTCTTCTTCAAAATAGCCAATATGAGTTGATTTTAGTACCACAATTATTTTCCTACATAGCTTTGTGCCTATAGTGAATGGGTATATTTTGTATATTGATGGCCACTAGTCACTTAGTGTATTTCTATGTGCTTAGTGTCCCTCATGTTTCCTAATGTATTCTCATAATATGCATACATTATGATACTTACATTCTCTCTATCATTCCCTACAATCCTAATATTTCCCCTTGAAAAATATTATTTTGTTCACTAATCACTCCCCTAGGGACTCCTTTGGTGAGTTGCAATGTAAAACCTTAGATAGGACCAAGCCTTACTCATTAATCATCAAATTTTCACATTACCATTCCAAACATCCATTTTTACCATATTTTAACCTTTTAATATTATTTCTTTTGTGAATTTTAGTGTCAGACCACGGACAGGGCCTAACCTTCCTCACAAAATTTTAAAATACCCAAGTCACAACAAAATTACATGTGTCAAATATGAGATAAGATGTGATTGATTATGAGTTACACATTATTAACATGGTTCTCATATTGATTTAGTATTTTTTATGATTACTTCATTAATTTTTTAATTTTATCTTTTTATTTTCTGATTGTATGTAAGAATCCTACCATTTTTCTTAAGTTTGAATTAGTGTGCTTAATTTAAGTCCATTTTGCCAATTTTATTTCTCTTTTATACTTCCCAACGTGATTTAGTATGATTTATTGACTTAATTAATTTATTTTCCTACCATTTGTATTTCACATTCTTTCCATTTTATTACATTATTTTTGTTCTTTCCAATGTGATTTAGTGTTATTTTACTTGTTTTAATTTGGTGTCAATATTTTTTCATGGTTCAAAAATATTTTTCCCCTCTAGTTTACCGATTTTTTATTTCTTATACTTATTCATATTTTCTTATTACACATTTACCATCATGAAAAAATGTGTAGTGCATTTTTTATGATTGCTTATACTTTTCCAAAGTCTTTTTGCCTATTTATTTTTAACCATGAATGTGTACTACATAATTATATAAAAGAAAACACTTCATATATATGTCATATAAAATATACAACAAAATAAAAATAAATGTGATATAAATAAATATATCCATTCATCAACAACCAAAACCAAAATATAACTCATGAGATCAACATTCAACTATCAAAATAATATATCTCTCTATATCATGTGTTTTTTATACAAAATAAAAAATACATCACTCTAGTTCTATGGCTAGGATCTATCCTGCCTATCTTGTGTTCTATCCACACTACCCATATATGCCTCACACCATCCCCTCTAAAAATTATGTTTTAATGAGGCTATCTAATATCTCAACCTTTCCACATATCCCTGTAGGTTGACCACTTAGGCTTATACGTATTTTAACTAGATCATGGTATCCATGTGTGTGGCTCTCTCCTAAGCCAAGGCCTTCCAAACATACGCCTCTCTTTTTACCACCCCTATAAATGATTTAAATCCATATACACATGTTTTTATCTACCTTTTTTCCTCCCCTACTAATATAAACTAGCCCACCTATGCTAGGATAGATGGTACAATAGGATCATCCAACATGGTGGGGTCGTATGACACTAGTACCCTATCCAAAATGTCATGGTGTGATTCCATGATTAGGGATCCCAAATTTATTTATTCTACCATAGAGTATACAAAAATAAAAATCCAAATAGATATTAGATCACATATACATCTCAAAATCAATCTATCTATCTACAATCATATACAACTAGTATTATATCTCAAAAACTAAAAATTATAACATTTTTTACTTGTCCCAATGTCATAAACCATCATATCCATATTTAATCATCCATTTATAATAGTCTCTCCATCATCCCATACCCCAAGCATGTTGTATGTGAGATGCCTCCCTATCAAATAAAAACCTAGATTCACCACCCATGCACACTATGCGCCTTTATCGACTAACTCTACCCTAGGCTGACTATTGGGTCATCCTATATAACTACCCTCTATGATTGACCTCACTAATATAATATCCATCAATTGTGTAACTAAGGTGGTCATTTATCATTATAATATGGTGCTTACTATGGTACCTATTACACCCCTACATCCATATCCATGCCCTCTCTTCCTCTAGCTATTAGTTGTCATGCTAGACCAGTCCATGGTCTCACATACCATGACTTGATCTTTGGTCTCTCAATTGGAACTCCTACTCCTCCTCTCCCCCTTATATATCTTACATTACATTCCCAAAATGTAGGCACTACTATTAGATCCATTGGTGTGGGAGTCTAAAATATCCTAGCAAATGTGCCACTAGTTGTGGCTCTACCCACTAAGTATAATGGCCCATGATCTACACTTAAACCAACATTAGTGCCATAATTTCCTAGGTGGGAAAAATAATATCAATATATGTGTATGAATACCACATATTCTCTCCTCATGTGACTATTTTTAGCACTTGAACATGGGCCATGGCCTATGCTACATGATCCTATCTCCATCTAACAACCCAAGATAACTTATCATTGACCATATGGGGTAACCTAGTTGGCTAATACATTGAAAACCTCTCATATATCTATGAACTCAATAACACCACTATACCCATGGTTTTTTTCTCTCATTTATTACCTATGTTTCCCTTATTATATATTCCATGCATCCTCCCTATGGTAGTTATTGTCTCACAATTTGGGCTCTCTAGGTTCTCATTAGGTCTATTAGGGCTCTATTTTTCTTAGAATAGTAAATAATACCAAATGAATCCTTTCTCACTCTAATTATCTACCCCTTAAATATTTATAATCAAATTTCTTACTTTTCTCATATCTTTGTCTCTACTAACTCTTTTTCCAAACCATAAAATGTTTTAGAATCTTGATGTGGTAGATAATCTTTTCAACTATTATATGCCTATGTTTCAAAAATTTAATTTTTTTCTCTTTTTCACTAATCTCTATAATTTTACTTAATGTCCCTCACATTGGAAACTTTCACATTTCTCACATATCCTTATTCATCTACAACACTAAGGTATGTCAAGGTATGTGTTTTTTAATCCTATATTTTCATTTATCTTATTTCTTCCTTACTGTAATTTTTTTATCTTCAATTTTTTTTTTATGTTCTTTTCCTAGAGCACCATCTTGTGTTGCACCTACATGACACATGATAAGATTCAAGTGGGGTATATGTATACACATAATATTTTTAAATTTTATCAATTACTAATGCTATATATCTTGTAGGAACCCATCAAGTCTCAATATTTATAAGTGCATGCCCTAAGGGGTGCACTAAGAAAGAGTTAGGTATACCATTAGTGCTTTGTAGGATTTTTATCCCTCTTTTCCACTAAATACCATTCCCCTAATCTTTGCCTCATATTTTTCACCCTCCTCTAGTCTTTTTCAACCTTCATTATCCATTTCCTTAACCTAAACCCCTTTTTGATAGTTTACATTACATATTTAGCCATATCAAGCTTATATTATTATTCACAAAACTTATTAGGGTCTAGGTCAACCCTTGGCTGACCTAATCCATGACCTAGTTTGTTTTTGTCAATTACAATACTATATTGACCGAGTCAACCTTGTAAACCTAAAATTTGGGAAGGGTTTAGGGTTATAGCCACCTATATAAACACATTCATTTTGTAATTTCTAAGAGAAGATAAGAATAATTAAGATATATTGTGCATATTTTTATCCACCATTCTACTTGAGGAGCAAGATTAGGGTTTCATACTTTCTTTGGAGATATAGATCTTGTATTATGGAGAAGTCTTTTGGATGCACTAATAGGTTGTGTAGCCTAGAGCTGATTTATCCTTATCATCCTTACATAGCACAAAATCCTCTTATGAATCACCTTATCCAAGGGAGAGATTTAAGATTAGTGGGTTCATACTCAAAGTTAAGTATTCCTAATTTTGTTACTCCTTTGTAAGAGTAGATCGATATGTATTTACACTTATCTTCCATGCATTAGGACTATGTATACATTGATGTGAGTATATGTCTTCTTCTATGCATGTTTAATTTTATTGATTATTACTCCCAATTTATGCCACAAGATTTGGTGAGGACTATATTATACTTTGTTTTACTTATTATTTCAGTGAACATGAAAACATAACTAGTTAGGGTTATTACATGGTTTTGCTTGATTGGAGGCTTTGAAACCCTCCCTAGTGAGTTTATTGTAGTAAGAGATCCCTTGATTAGGTATAGTAAATACATCTTAGTCATGAAACCAATTATCTAATGTATCCCCAATCAGAAGTGTATGTAGGATTTATCTTCTCTGAGCTAAGATTAATTTGTAGATTTGTTGTATTTCCTATTGTATACATAAGGTTTCTAGCATAAAAATATATAAATGCCTCAATCCAAGACCATTCTACAAGATACAATTTAGTAGAGTAATCATCTACATTTAGAACATTTAGTTAAACTATAATGTCATTCTTAATAACAAACTCATATTTATTTACTTGAGTTTTTCTCAATAAGAAATGTTTGATTCATTAAATCACATCACATTCTAATTAAAGAGACACACAATGATTTAAATATAAATCACTCATGACAAAGATATAAGTAATGACATAAATTTTTTCATTTATTTTAAAGTGCCTCAAAGGATAAATTTTTTTGATACATACAAAACTCTTTCCAAGATCATATAAATCAGTAATTTATAAAAATTACATCTCATATTGACAATGAGGTTTTAGTATATAGAAAAATGTATTTTAATCCTTAGTTGAATTTTTATTTGAACTCTTTATTTTTTAATAATATTACATGTAGGTTGGATACTAAATCATTAATACTATAACATAATTATTCATCTTCTATCATAAATGAGAGATACTTATTTCATTCTAAACAAGTGCAAAAGAACCAAATAGTCTTCAATGAAATTTCATGTCTAATCCTAAGCACATATTTATCATTATAAGGAAGGCTCACCTTGAAACCTTTTATCATCATCAATTTGATTCAATATACACCCTTGAGATTGAGACTCTTATCTCTGATAATGTTTACATAAATTGGTAAAGGCAAGGGTGGATATCTAAGAAAGGGTGTTTCACTCAAGGGAGAGACCATACACCACCTATATTCATATCTTTGGTTCTCACCCAAATTGACTCTCAGTACTAAATACAAAGTTGAAAAAATTTAAATGATCATTGAAGTGAAGAAAACATTCACGAACTTAATATTAGTAGGCAAGGGATTATAACATAACAAGTTCCAATGAAAGATTGGAGTATGAAGAGGATATCTCACTCTATTACTTCCTTCCAATAGTTATGAGAGGGTTAATAAATATACCATCATGTCTTTTCATGAGAGGGATTAACAATATTCCATTGTGACATTCATATGAGGGTCAAACATTCTACCACCATACCTAGCACAAGAGGGCTTATCATTCTTCCACCATGAGGATGTTGTTCATAAACAACCACTACACTATGTGATTAAAACATTAATACACTTCAATCACAAGCTAAAAAATTAAAATAAAGTGAGGAGGAACACAACCTCTCCCTAGACCTCAACAAGGTAAGAACTCATGAAATCTTAGGCACAACCATGACAAGATAAGAAGATAGGTAAAATAAACTAAGCAGTATTATTCTCCTTTAAGAAAGAGCTTATACTGACTTCTTTTACAAATATTATTTCTAAACTTGTAATAATTCAATAAACCAAATATAAAAATATAAAATAAATATTTAATAGTGAGATACAAATGTGTCATGCCCATTTTTTCTTAAATAACAAGCATGACACAATGAAAACATAAACAACAAACCACAAACATAGGTAAAAACCAAAATTTGTGTTAATCATAACACTCATGCAATCCTGACCACTAACACCATTCCATAATAAAATCATTCCATAAATTTGAAGGCCATTATCCTAATTTATTCAGATAATGATAATAGTTCTCCAAAATCTCCTGCCTAATATAATGATTATCAATTTATGCCTAGGTCATAGTTGATGTAGTTGGAATCAACTCCAAGGACACATTATCTTTTCTTAAATATATTTGGGAACTCTCTTAACATGTGTCATCTTGCCACTTAATCTCTAGTATTATGAGCTTCCACATTTCACCTACAGTCCTAGGATTTTAGACTATCGAGATGATTCCATGTGGAAACATCCCACTAGCCTTCTATCCCAAAGGTTTTTCGATCAACATAAACTTTTATGAGACTATATCTCATCAAGATTATGCCATGTGGTAACATATTTATACCCTACTATCCTAAATATAAGCTCTTTGTATAACCAACTCTAAGATCATGGGTCATTAGGTTAATGCCACATAGAAATATTCCAAAAGATTGTAGGTTACTAGGATAATGTTAAGTGGTATAATTTTAAAAACCTCATTTATCAACACCAAATATAAATTCATGGGATAATTACGTGTGGCTTCCTTCAAACCACTCACCAAAATGTCATGAAAACTAAGGTAAAATTGAAATAAAAGGCCAAAGTGATTATTCTAATAAGGTAAAAAGGACCATGAAAGGATAATATCAAAGTGGAAAGACAAATTTTATGAAAAAAATCTAAATATGATATTCATTAAGTATCTATAAAAAAAATTCACAAGGTCACTAGCCCAAAATGGTGGTGGCTGAGACAAGGAAAACCTAGGCAAAGTTAAAGTCATGATTTGACTAAGGCATAAGCTAAAATAAGATGTAGAGACAACTTAAAGAAAGAGAACTTGGATAAGGAAATAAAAATTCCTACATTAGTTAATATCAACTGAAGTATCTAGGTAGAGTATTTATTCCTAAAAATAGACTCTAATGAGATAAGTTTGTATCACTTAAATGATAGAGCAAGAAGGTGCCAAGGAAAAAAAATGCTTTTGATGATAAACAAATAATCTCATTGGTTTAGATAAATAAGAACCCATATGAGAGACTCAACTTCTCACTAGAAAATCAAAGGTAAAAAAATAATCCACTCATAATTAAGAATTACTTAAAGGCTCAATCAAATGATTTGGTTGGTAATGGCCCTTGGCTCATTTAATTCTATTGAAGGAAATGCAAGGTCAAATGACTTAATTTATTATGAATAAAAAGTAACTCAAATAGGAAGATTAACAATACATACCCTCTCATTTTAAGTTGTTTTTATTATGGGGAAGGTTTCCAACATAAAACTTTCAAAATGCCTCAATCTAGGACTCATCCATAAGATGTGTTTTATCAAAGTAATCTACTTTTAGATTATTTAGTCAAGCTATATTACCATTCTTAATAAAAAAATTATAGATATTTACTTAAGTTATTATGAATAAAATAAGTTTGATTTTTTAAATCACATCACATTCAGATCAAAGAGATACATAATGCTTTAAATAGTCACTCATTACAAAGATATAAGCAATGAAATCAATTTGTTCATTTATTTGAAAGTTCCTCAAAGGCTAAATACTTTTTATACATACAAGAATCTTCTTAAGATCATATAAATCAATAATTTACAACAATTAAATCTCATTTTAACATAGAGGTTTCATTACATATAAAACATATATTTTAATCCTTAATTGGAATATTATCCTGACTCTTTATTTTGTAAGAATATTATAAGCAAGCTGGATTTTACATCATTAAGACTAAAATAGTTTAATTCATCTTCTATAATAAATGAAAGATATTTTTTATTTTGATCAAGTGTTAAAAAACCAATAATTCTTCAAGGGTTTTCCACGTCAGCTCTTGAGCACCTTTTGGACATTAAAAGGAAGGATCACCACCCAACTTTTTGTCAGCATTGAGCCACTTCTCTAGACAACCTCAAACTCAAGAATCCTAGATCTAAGCATTTTTACATCACTTGGTAAAGGAGATGGTGGATATATAATCAAGGGTGATTCACTCAAGAAAGAGACCATGCACCACATGTAGTCCTATCCTTAGTTCTTACCCAAAGAGACTCCTAATCCAAAATACATAACAAACAAACATTTAAATGATCATTCAAGTGAGTCAAAACATTCATGAATATAATATTAAAAGGAAAGGTATTATAACATAACAAGTCCTAAATAAATATTGGATTAATAAGAGCATATCTCATTTTATTTCTTCTTTCCAATAATCATGGGTGGGTTAATTAATCCACCATCATGTCTCATCACGAGAGGGCTTAACAATATTCCATCATGACATTCATAGGAGATTCAAGTATCCTACCACCATTCCCATCACAAGATGACTTATTATTTTTCCACTATGAATGTGTTTCTCATAGACAACCACTACACTTTCTCACAATAACATTAATACACTTTAAGCACAAGATGAAACATTCAAATCAAATGAAGAGGAACACAAACTCTCCCAAGCCCTTAATTGGGAAAATTTTTCATGAAAACCAACGAAACACCATGAAAACAAAAGAGGATAGGAATAATAAACCAAGTGGTCTTATTCTCCTTTAAGAAAGAGCACAAACAAATAGCTAGAATCATTTCATCTAAACTAAGGAAGAATAATCTTTCTAAGGCCCTCAAATGGGCAAACACCACATGGCAGCGAATGTTCAACCATGGTCAAAAATAAAATAGGTGGAATAATCCAAGTGGTCGTAACCCCATAAAAGTAATAAGATCAAGTAAATAATGTATCATTTCATTCCAAATAAACATTAGAAAAAATAAGTTACAAGGAAGCCCACTTATCGATCTCTGGACTGCCTGAGCACTATCCTCCAATTGTCTAGACTTGAATCTCCTAAGCAATGGATATTATCTACTAATTATCCTTATCTTATTCCATGTCTAAGTATTTTTGAACTATATTGTGAATCCTAAATATAGACATTAGGGTAATATCCAACTGCCCATTTCTTTCCAAGCCATGCCTCATTAAGGGACATTCATTCCCATGTTCTATTAAGGTGCATGGTGGCTTTGCATGATTTTTTGGTTGATTTATAGAATCCCTTACCTCTTTTACCACTTGGTATTAGTACTAAGGCCATCAAATTAAGATATTGTAATCAACCACTAGACATTTTAGATATTGGCTATAAGATATTTTGGTTAATTGATAATAGGTTCCACCAACCAGGCTTAAAGGCTGGCCACCAATCAGATGTTGCATCTACTAGGTAGCAGACTAGGCAACCAAATAATTATAAAAGGTTTAAGATATTTTAGAAATGATTAGTTATAAAACCATTCTTGGTATACTCTCTTTCCTTCATTGGCCCTTTCTGTGTACCTGCACACTTGATGCACACATTAAATTCTTCTATCCTAATAGTTGAAGCTACTGAATTTAATCAAATAAGGAAATTTTTACTCAATTAATCATAATTAGTCACACATGGAATATCAACATACTTGAGGATAATTTCATATGGTTCAATTCATAGGTAGTTTCCATTTCACGAGCTTAGAACCAATGATTCAACATGATTTGAGTCAATATATCTCATAGACACAACCAAGTGGTATAAATCACATTTGCATAAAGAAATGTAAGCATCATAATTACATAATTAAGTAATAAAAACGTGATTGATAATAGGTATTTCTCATAGTTCCCAACACATGAAAATCCTTCATAAATTTTTACAACTACCAGCTAGATGTGATTTAACAATATAATTCAATAATCCAAACATATAAGTCATAATTTCATAGTCATCTTAACAAAAATGAGAACTATGCAAAATGGGGCCTTACAAAATGGGTCAAAATATTCACTTTGCATGCTTTCTAATAGAAAAGGACAAATTAATCCATCATTACTCCCATTATAAATGTGACTATTGTATTTAATTAACAATGATCATCATATCTTTAATAACATATACATCCTTCATAAGTCTAATTTCAAGACCAGAAATTCCCTTTTGTCTCTAAAATTATAAATAAGTTGCATAAAATCATTATCCATGAATAAATCCAAAGTTCCTAAAGTGTCCACACTTATCATATCTATGCATTTTGAAGTATTACCTCACAAAATTCCATTTCTTGCCACCAAAAAAACCATATTTTCTTCTTCTTTCTCTCCTTTGTTTAATAATGAAAGGCATTTGAATAAATTCATTTCCTTTTCCTAAATTATTCCTTCCTAAAACTATTATGATGATAATCTCTTAAATAATCAATTACTTTTATCCCCTATATGAAAACATCCTCAATAGTTATAGTGATACCTTTTCCATTTTCCTAATTTCACCACCTATATAAATCATTTTCTAAAGCAACTTTACATCTGTTACTTTTGTGTTCTTCTCAAATGTTGTAGACTTGAGAGAAGGAGTCCCATGATCTATGTGATCATAGTTAATATGATAAACATAATCATAATAAATATGAACAACATAAGCATCCACATGATCGATAACATGTCAAAGGTATGATTAAAAAAATGAGCATCAAAATGAACATTAATATGAGCATCAACATGATCAAAAACATAATCTACAACATAATCATCAACATTTTTAATAAGATAGGTAAAAAAAAATAATCAACACAATTATGGTCATTGGTAATATAAGCTAGAAAGCCATAAGTAGAGCTAGAAAAATCACCAAAGGAAAAATTAGTAAAAATGAAATCATCAACATAATGATGCTCATGCCTATCATTTTATTCATTATTCTTCCTTGATTTGGAAACCTCACTTACAATACATTAATTAATTTTCCTCAATGTATGAATCTATTTTCTAGATTAAACATTTAAATATGTTTTGAATAGCCTATCGATTTTGATACATATCTCCCTTGGGTATCTTTCTATGTGAGGAAATAATAAAATCTAGGTGCAACATGGGTTAACATATTTTTAAAATCTAATATTTCCTTTTATAATGAAAAACATATTCTTCATGAGTATAATATATCATTTTTTTAGTTATAATAACACCATACATTAATGACTTCATATCAAGAAATTTGTATCTTCAATATAGGAACCTCAAGAATTACCTTATTTTTTGAACACACACCCTAGCCATAGGTATCTAGATATTCCAACTAAGTGTAAACTATAAAATAAAAATTCCATGAAGATTCCAAAAAAATTAAAAATCCCAAAATCACCTTTTTCAATATTTAAAGACCCATCAACACTTTTTGAACCAATCAAATGTTAATAATATATATTTTTAATATTAATAATATCTAAAGCTCTTTATTAAAATTTTCCTAATAAATATTTCAATTGTATAGTTTTAACTAATTCCTTAGGCTAGGGACACTAAAATGCATATGACCTTAAAATTGGGCACATAAATAATTGTGGAAATATTTAGACAAACCCTAACCATAAATGAAGATAAAATAAATACTATATAGTTTTTTAATTTATAGTCTAACATGAAGGCTAAAAAAAATGTCCTTTCCATTTAACTCGTTAAAAATTATTTTTGGGAAAAATGAAGTGTTGAAATTCTCATGAAATTTGACAAGATTTATGAAAATATTTTATTCTAAAAACTTATAAACCTATCTAATTCTAAATAAATTTTATAAAAAAAACTAATATGAGCATAATAAGGGGAAAATAAATAATTACCAATTATGCTTCAAAGCACATATTTGTGATAGTGATTTCCAATCACCCACTAAAAATAAATGTGTGACTCCTTGTAGATTTATAAATAAATGACATTCATTCAATATTCTATCATAAAACCTAGATCTAGTTATTCCACTCCAAGAAACATAATCGGCCTATCTTCCTTTATCTCTTGCTCCCTCAATAATACCCATAACTTGGTTTTCACTATTTTTAAAAAATATATGTAAGCATACTTTATAATGACATTAAAATTTCCTCAATCATATGCCTATGCTAGGAGAAATGTATTTTAAAAGTTTCATGTATTTTTTTGAAATGAATAAATTATATATATTCTTAGAGTAAAAAAAGTCATAACTCCTCAACACCTTTAATAATTTAGATAATGACCAGTTTTTAGAAATATCTTAAAATATACTTTTTATTAGAATAATAATTGACTCAATATATAAATAGTATGAAGAGAATGATCTTATGAAACTTCAGTTATTTTTTTTATAAAATTTGCAAAATAATCCTATAATCCCCTTTTTCCATTATATCTTCAATAAATTCTAAAATTTAGGATTTGATTCCATGTAAGGTTTTAAAAATAATTATATAACCATATAATAGTAAAATAATAAAAATTTAAGAGAATATAATCCCCCCCACACACAGAGATATGTGTGTGTGTGTGTGTGTGTGTGGCAGTGGTGTATAACAAAACCTAAATGAAAAAATAATTAACTAGAATAAAATAAAATGAATTAATTTATTGGTTGAAAAGGAGGAAGGCATTACCTTTGTATACACCTATCAATGTATGATAAAGGGATAAGTCAACCTTTAATAATTTATTATCCATAATAAATTATAATTAAACTTGAAACATACTACATTATGCAATCTACATAGCATGAATTACACTTAATCCAAATGACTCAACAGACCCAATGGAACACCAAAAATCTCAATGACTAGAAGGGATCCATAAATATGGGTTTTACATTATAATAAATCTTGATTACTGTAGACACCTAAATTTGGTCTTTGAAACTTTAGAAACTTAAAATTTAAAATACTTTGACACACTTAGATATTGATCATATATTTGACTCTCAGTCATGATTTCTATTTATTCATATATATGTTTA
Source organism: Torreya grandis (assembly GCA_037957365.1). NCBI lineage: Eukaryota > Viridiplantae > Streptophyta > Pinopsida > Cupressales > Taxaceae > Torreya > Torreya grandis. Next base: position 1,047,924 of record JARHVA010002125.1, on the reverse strand, counting down.
TTGTCTTAGCCACCACTATTCACCAAATACTTTTTTTTAGTATCAATTGAGCCTATATAGTAACCTTTCATATTCTAGGATAGACAATATCCATATTTTAGATCCTTATTTTTCACTTCTAAGACAATACAAGTAATCCTAGATAGTGTTTATTACCATAAGTATCTCCCTATACCAACAATGTCTAGGAGACCTTAGTGATTATTTTTTAAATTTATAATTATTTATTAGGTTATCCTAGACAAATTTCATGATATGGTCATAGTTGGAAATTAAATAAGAGACATCTATAAATACAAATCATTTTTTAGGTTATGAGACACTTGATCATCACTTGGTAGGTCACCTAACACTCTCTTTTAATATTTTCAAAAGGAATAAACCCATATTAATTATTCAAGGAGAATCCCTATAGTAGTTCATAGAGTAAAATACACATACACATAATCAAATTTATATGTGCCAATATCAAAGATCAAAATATAGAATTGCATTTTATATTTTAAAGACATCGTATTCACTCACTCTCTCTCTCACACACACAATTTGGATAAATATGTGTGGTTGGATCCCTACTCAAAACTTTTGAATGTATGAAATTCTAATCCATTCATTGGGTAATGGTTGGGATAAATCTAACCTAAAATAATAACCCATTTTTAAGGGAATCTATTGAGGTCAACATACCCCCATTTCTACAAAATGAGGACCCTTGTTCAATTTTGCAAATTATAATATAAATTAGCTATTCAACATGATCAAAATACATTATTAAATATCATGTTTTGATCTAACTTACATTGACATGTTAGTACATAAAATTTATTTTATTTTATCTAATTTTGCTAACATTTGGCTCATATGTTTCCATCTTGTAGGATCAATGGATCTTCATTAGAATGAATAAATGTTGATGGATTTATGCTTTAATGATTAATTTTAACTTTAATTGGTTAACCAATATGGTCCTATTTCAATCCAAGTTTAAATAATGACCAAAACCTTAGTCTAAATTTATTTAACCTAAGTCCTTATTAAAATGGGTTTATATTTTTGAAATATCACTTTATTAAATTTTAATCTTAGTTTAACCTTATCCTAAGCTTTAATAAATTTTATTAATTCATTAAAAATTTAATATCAGATTTATGATATGTATTTATATATAATTAACCCTTATCCTTTGATTTTAATATCCATAAGTATTAATTAAATCAATAGCTACCAAGTGTCAAATCCTCACTCGATCAGATCAAAGATCAGCAACATGCAGGTGTTCACCCAAAGTCATCAAGTCAAATTTTTTTGGATAAAATATGGATGGTACATATTAAAATGTATGAATTATAATATATGATCCACATCAAAGTTTGGGGTCAAAAAATCAAGATCAAAGATCGATGGCACACATTCGATCATATAAAAATAGAGATCTAATGGTGAGCACATATTCAACATGTCAAAAGATATTGAGATTGAACTCAATGGTAAAAAATGTCACACTAATAATAAATTATATATATATATATATATATATATATATATATATATATATATATATATCAATGATATACATTTAATTTAATTTATAAATAGAATATCAATGGCCTGTGTTTGATCATATACTCAATAGATTGATGTCACACATTCAATCATGTATATCAAAGATCAATGGTGTATGTTTAATCCTACATATGGAGATAGATGATGTGAAGTAAGTTAAGGATCCAAATAGCCTAAATTTCACATGATTATTCCAAATTAAATAGTAAAATTAATTGGATGGATACTGATAGTAGGGTATGTAGAAGGCATGTAAAACTACCAAGTGTCATAATCTCAAAACCCTAGATTAAAGATCGATGATCATGTTAAAATTCAAGGCCATATGACTCATAAGGAGATTTATGGATTTAATATAATCAAATTCATAAGGAACATAAGATGATTATGCATGTCCAAACCCTAAATGGTCACATTTTAAAAATAAATAAGCAATGTGGCAAAGGGATGCCATATAGGCAAACAAGTCACATTGAAAGATTTTATGGACCTAAGCATGAAAAGGTATAAATAATAGATAAAAATATGATATAAGTCACTAAATAACATTTTTTATACTTATCAATATTAAAGCTTAGTTAAACCTTGAAAAATCCCTAAAATGTATGGAAAAGCTCTAAATTGCTCCTAGATTCACTGTTTTGAGTTGAGAAAGTTGAACTATCATTTTTAAGAGGATAATTTAATTAGTATTATATTAATGGTAAAATATAAATGTAATTAAAATAAATTGGTGTAATTATATCAGTCATTGGATTCAGAGGTCCAAGTATTCAAAGATAGAATTTATGGCCTCTTCATTAAACATTGGAGATAATAATTACTCAAGCTTGTTCTAGACTATTGAGAAGCAAGGAAGATGAGAATATAATCCAAATGAAGATAATATATAATGACATCATGGTAATTAAGATGAAAAGACACCATTATGCTACTAATAAACCATAGGAGGTAGAGTCCTATTTTCAAATATGCTAAAATTGACAAGGGTATGCTCATTCATGAACCTAGTTTGAGGAAATTTGCATACATCTCCCTTGTTGATTTTGAGTCTTATAATAAATTAAATAGGCCAAAAATATACCTAACCTCCATCCATACATGGTCCCAAAATCATACCATGATGGATAGCCTATAAAAATGGTTAGAAGTTGGTGATAAAATCATTGTAGATCCCAAAAAGAAAATCCCTATGAGTTGATTCAGACTTGGAGTTAGAATGGTCATGACCATATTGAATAATATATATAGATTTTTACATACAAAATATGTAGAACATATATGGGTCCCTATGGTATATTTCATTATTGAATAAGTGGTGGTCCCTCCTTTAGGTGAATTCACCATCATTTCCTTAAGTAGGCAGATCTAGGGGATTAAAATAAAGAAGATGAATAAATTATTTATGATATCCTATCTATTATATTCCCTATGTACCACCATAGAAAACCATAACCAAATATAGTGGTTTCCCAATGGTACCCAAGATGTGTCCCAATACTACTCTAAATTGTACATTTATAAATATAGGGACCATATCCAATTCATATGTGAATGTGTTTATCCTACATTGATCCAAGACATTGATGGTATCCCCATGATGAGGATAAGTACTTTAATCAAGAAATATATTAAGGCAATGGTAAACATATGGCTATATCCTAATTTCATTGTTATAATAATTGAAAGAACCCAAAGTGACTCCCTCAAGTTACCAATACATGTACTAGATAAGTTGGCAAATCAAGAAGTGGCATATCAATTTTTCAATGGAATAGATAAAATATGTAAGATAAAAAGGAAGGGTCTTATACATTATTTTCCCATGACAATTGGAAAAAATATTTGTAGACAATGGCACCACATTGAAGCTACTTCAAAACATAGGATTTCCTTTAATTTGTAGATAGATGACCATAAACATTGGGATCCCTATGGTAGAGTAAAGGAACACTTGAAGAACAAATGTATCCTAGATATGTCTTATGATCATGAACCTAGTGCATTTTAATTTGTATACACTAAGGTATCTAGTTGTTATGAGGTTTTTAGAAGATTAAAAGAGCATAATATAATCTTAAGTCTAGATTACAAATAGATAAAAATATGGAAGATAGGTGATAACTTGGTCCTAGACAATATCATTTGATAGATGTTTATTCTTAGAGGATTTAACAAACATATATATAATCAAATCATAAGCCTAAAGAAAGGAGACCAATTGAATTTGCATCAATTTCCTCAATCTATGAATCTTTTAAAATAATATAGTAGGATTTGCCTCAATAAGATGTTCACATGATAACTTTAGATCCTCAATAATCTATTTAATATGTATTGAGAATGATCTCCTTGACATATGAATTAGACATTGATGTAGATGAGGATAATTTTGAGGATTATAAGAAGGAAAATGGAAAATAAAAGTCACTATACTTAATGGTCATTAGTCCTCCTAAGAGGAAGCCTAGGACTACAATTGTCTCAAAGGCAAATAAAGCTAAAGTGGCCATCACACTAACCTTGAAGGATATCAACTTTTTTAGTGAGGAAAACCTAGTAAATGGACCAACTTTACATAAATGGTTCATATATGAACCAAAAATGGAGAAACTACCTATTCATGGGACCTAATAATGACTACAGACATCCCTATGTAACAAGAATTAAAGCCATGGATCCTAGATTTCCAAGATGAAGAACAAAATATAATTGTTACTCCAATTCAATTAGATGACATATAAGAATAGGTACCAATTATACATATGGGTAAATTTTAGTTGGGTTTAGATATGATTCAATTTCTATAGGATTACAAAGAGTGACTGAGATAGTTCATCAAAGGGTTGAGCCTTTAGTTCACTTGACTCAAAATAAAGTATAGAGACTAGGGGAGGACCCTATATTTGAATAATGTATTCTAGATATAACAAAATACTAGGCACAAAGGTTACAAGCTATAATAAAAGGGTTAAAACAAGAGAAGAATAATCTAAAAGATTAATCTATTTTCTCTATACCAGAAGACATTATTCATATTTTTGAAGCAATTATCCATAATACATATAGTTATTTTAAATAAATAAGGTCCAAAATGGACATGGAAAGCTAGATATGAACCAAGTTAGCCAATGGCAATCTTTAGACAATAAATTAAAGGAATTGATGAAGATATTAATAGAAGACTAGATTCCTAAATTTAAAATAGTTAGCCTGTCACACTTGAATATGGTTATGATAATCTTAATGGAAAAATTAAAAGACATGAATAAGTGTTATAAAATTATGTAATATATCTCAAGGGACTTCAAATAATTATAAGGAAAAATGGTGCAAATACCAAGAGTCTTGATCAAGTTCCAACCATCCTTAGTCCTACATGATTTATAACTAATGAAGAGTTTCAATACAAAACTACACAGTTCATCCAAGAGGTCAATAACCATAGGGGCTAACAAAAAACATATATTGGACATGATTTTTTCAATATATGAGAAGATTAGTGATTCTAGGAGCATTTAAATAAGCCTTGGATAGAATAAATAAAGTCTTCAAATATTTGGTAGGATAAATAGAAGATTTATTCATGGAGCTAGTCATCAATCTCAAATAGATTGATGAAAAATATGGAAAAGCCATGAAGATTTTGGCACAAAGGCAAAAGGATACAACTATAAGTGCATCTCAAAGTAAATTGAGTTGACTTCAACTATTATTTTACACTAAAACCATGTAAATCATTTAAAAATAATATTCTATTTTGTAAAAGCATGTACAATGTGTAACGTACATGTCTTATAGGTTAGTTATATTTGAAAAGTGTCATTGATTTTAGAATGTTGTAAAAGAAAAATTGTCCATGACACTTGTCTAATTATCATTTGATAATGACTGACCAACATATCTCATAGGTTGCCTATAAAAGGAGGTATATCATTGTAACGGGGGAGGAAGTTTTTATAGAAAAAATTTTGTGTAAATTTTGGAACAAGTAATGAAAGTCAAAGAATTTTGTAAAGATTTTCTCATATTTGTTTATTTATTTATTATCATGGTGTTGTACCCAAAATCTTACCCTTTTTAAGGAGAAATGGGCACCCACTTTTTTAGATTTTGGTCTTAATATTGAGCCCCCCTTTTCATATGTTTATGCAAATTCTATAAAATCTGAGGTATTTCAATTTTGGCAAGATGATATTGGAATTATGTTTCATAAGACTAAATTTTGGTCTAGAGAGACTATTCTTTGGGTTTATATTTTTAGGCTAATTATGTTATCACTTAAGAAATTTATCCTTTTTGGTTCTATGGTTTGGTTGCTTTTGAGCCTTTATTATTTTATACTTAATTTTTGCAAAGCCTTATTTTTTTATGGAAATTTTTGCAGACATTTTGTTCAAAATAATTCCCCTAAATGAATTTAGCCTACAAGATTTTTGCCTTATAGAATTTTGGTTTATAGACGTTTTATCTAAAACAAATCCTCTAATAGATTATCCCTTCAACCCTACCACACATACACTTTAGGACATTTGAAATGACCCTTATCCATATGAAATTACCCTTCAGTGAAATCAAAAGTTCCCTTTGGCCTTTATGAAGTAGACACTTTGGGAAATTTTTTCCATGAAGTAGACTCTTTGAGTCTTTTCTACATACCCTTTGAGACTTTTGAACTAGCCCTTAAGCCTTTTTGGAAGTGTCATTTATTATTTGAATTAACCCTTAGGTCTTTTAAAAATGACCACTTTACCCATTTTGACTAGATATTTTAAGGCACATACCCTTTGGGTTTTATGTAAAAGACCTTTTGAGACTTTTGTCTTAAATAGTTTACCCTACAGGACTCATCCTTCAAGATATCCTTTTTGACCTCTTTACCTTATGAAAAGTTCCCTTAAGCCTTTTGTATTAGACCATTTGACGTGGATATACCCTTTAGGATTTTTTTCCCAAACCTTCAACCCTTTTTGAAGTGACCACTTACCCTTCGAGATAATTATCATAGCCTTTTTCCCACCAAAAATACCCTTCAGACCCAAGGCACATACCCTTAATTTTTTGTGTAATCTACCCTTTGGGACTTTTGAAATAAACCTTATCCATATGAAAGTACCCTTTAGGGAAATCAAAATTTCCCTTTTGGCCTTTACAAAGTAGACCCTTAAAGACTTTTGTCATAGACAAAATGCCCTATGAATTAGACCCCTTAGATCAAAAGTACCCTTTAGGGAAATTCAAAATACCCTTTAAACCCTCAAAATATCCATTTGGGATAATTTCCTCAGGAAAATTTCCCAAATTAAATAGCTCTTTAGGAAAATTGTTGTAGACTTTTTATCTAAAACAATTCCCTTGAAGAAATTAGTTTTCAAACATTGTCCCAAATGCATTTATTCTGATATAGACCCTAAGTGTCTTATTAATAAGAGTAATACTAGCCTCATATACTTATCCAAAACAAAGGTAAAAATATTTCCCATCAATACTTTAAAGACCCCTACCAACTTGAGATAAAAAGTTTATATTATACAGGACAATACAAGCCAAGTGAACATTGCACATTTACATCACATGAACTGCTATTCAATATATGATTCTATATAGGAGATATACCACTATTAAAAATCCATCATTTAATTCAAGATAAATTTAATTAAAGTCTCTTATTTTCTTATAGTGATAAAGATCTGTAGTTCCCATTTCAAGAAGTACTACAAGTAAAACAATGATTGAGCTAGAGTCAAATTGCTTGCATAACATACATAATGGATAGAAGAAGAAAAATAGAGTACACATTAATGGAATCTACATGTATGTTGTTCCTAGGGATGAATCTACCATACCCATATTAAATTAATGAATCCATAGAGTTAACATATATAATATTCAATGCTACAGTATTTGAAGACAAGTACTAGAATTATTTAACATTATGGGATATCATCAATTTGGTGGATGTGTTTTCACTAGAAGATGGAATGACACTATCATATAGAGCGTTCATTAAGGAACTAATAGAATTTAAAATTTTAAATATTACTCTTTGATTCAACCAATCTAAAATTATTGCCATGCATTAACCTCTCCTAAGGGACATGTTTTTTTTAGGGAATATATCATAGGATGCTTTCCTACATCATTCTAGTAATAATATGGTGGTCACATGCATTTTAGGAGTGGATTTCCAAAGATATTTTTATTTGAGTATAAATTATTTCTATTTTTACAATAACACATTGGTGCATTTTAATGAAAATAAATCAATGGAGAAGGTACTATCTTCGTGGCTACTCCTAGACTAGACCATCACACGAAAAGGGAAGAAGCCAAAAGGATCAATTTTAATTGACAAATTTAGGATGGGGATTCACATTGGTATGGATCTTCTTAATAAATTATATGGTATGCCTAGTATTCATTTTGTTAATTTGGATTGGGTGTCACTGTTGTATATAATGTTTACACATGATGTCACATACATTTTAGTTGAAATAATCAACCTTCAATTGAGAGATCAAATTATTCATTGGGACAAGCATCCCACACACTTAGGAGATTTATACATGATGTCCTATCTATTATACATAGTCATGGATATGTGTTATAAAGATATTGGTAAATTTTGGACTTTAGCCATATATTTTGAGAAGAACATGATATGTAATCATTACCAACTCATGCATATATACTACTACACCAAGAATATGGTGAAGATATCTAAACATGTCTATCCTTAGGTTTGAAAATCCATTCATGGCTTTCCCATGCCTCAAATTGGATAAAACATTGTGAATAACTTGGTAGGGAAATGAGATTATTTCCTTTACCCAAATTTCACTATTATCATGATTTGGGGAAACAAGTTTGGCCCCCTATGTCTCCCAAAGTTTGTACCAAACAAACTAGCTAAAGACAAAATCACCCTCCAGTTATGAAAAAACATTGAAGAGGACTTATCAAGGTAGAAGAAGGCCTTGTATTTTGGTCATTTTGTAACTATTGGAAAGATGGTATATATGATAAGGAATCATTTTGAGGAAGTAGGTGGAAAATTTAAGAGCTATCATTTTCCCACACTTGCACATAGAGATTGGGTTCTATGTGGGCTGATCCAAAAGTACATTCATGGATTCAACATCCCTTATAGTCATGATCCTTATGACTATGATTTCTTATTTATGAATTATAAGTATTATGAGGATGTATTATAATTGGAAAGGATTGATGGGATATAAGAGGATCATTTTAGAATGATCCCAAATGACCCTTTCATTTCTACCAAGGATTTGGATAGCTAAAAGGCACTCTATAAAGGGTTATAACATTTGGGTTTCTGGAGATGATAATATGAGTATAAATATAAATACCAAGAAACTTCCTCCTCTTAAGGAATTCCTTTGAATTTGAAACTAAATAAAATGAAGAAATATCTTGAGATACCTGAGCCTAATTTTATTAGGGGAAGATAAGGAAAGGATTCCATCAACATAGATTCTGATGAGTTAGAGAAAACACAAGAATTGACTACTACAAGTTCTAGTCAAGTAACTATTACTTTGACATAGGTACATATTATTAAATATATTAAGATAAACACTTAATAATTAACAACATCAACACCTCAAGACTCTCCCACACAAGTAAATACCCCTCTAGTATATAAGAGGAAGCCTAAGACTCTTATAAGCAGTCCTATAGTGGACACATAACAAGGTTTACCTACTCAATCTCCACATTCAAAACTAGCTAGGGGAGATATGGTGATTTTTAAGGATTTTGAGGATGATTTAGATGAAGAAGTAGAGTTTAAGATATCTAGAGCTATGAGCCTCTAAATAGAGCCTGTGGATCTCACTTTCCTAAATACTCAATCTTTTATTAGTTTTCCTCTATCTTCTATACCCATCTTTGGGTGAGTTACTTATATGGAAGTTCCCACATCTATTCCCACCACCTCCAATACTAATATTGATCCCTCTATTTCCACTTCCATCCCACTCACCATATAGACCCATTCTATTCCTATTGGCACTTCCATTGTCAGATCCCTTAAGTAGAACAAAGAGTCTAGGAAGGTGTAGACTATTTTAGCCACCTCACAACTCCATGTCCACTCCACCCAAATCAGCCTTCCCCTACCATATACCACTTTCAGAGAGGAAATCATAGTGATAAGTACTATCACGGGAAGGAAGGCCAAGCCCTAAGTGATTAGGGTCCATCCACTTCCTTAATTTGAAGGAGTGGATTGGTGAAAAATTATATGGTCTTCCCTACCTGATGTCCTAAGAAATTCCCAAAAGAAAAAATAGAGAGTTTAAGAGGAGGCCAAGGAAAAGGTTGTTGTCACAACCTCTGATGCATCCCAATTAGACATTCCTTCATGGGTAGTGGATTTAAGAAGCAAGTCTTCTCAAATGCCAAGCTTTAGAATCACTAAGCTTCTATCTATTTCTACTTTGTTTAATCCCCCAATTGGTAGTATTCAAAGGGTGAACACAAGGAAATTAGAATATGATAAAGGCACCTAGAAAATCCTTAAAGAAACGCAAGAAGTGTTATCCTTCATAAAGAGGCAGAACAAATAACTAGGATAATATCTATATGAGGAAAATCTTATAGACCTAGAACAAGCACACAAGGATGCCATAGTTGAAACCCATGAAGTTATGTAATTAACTTGAGAGGAGATTAAGGTAAAAGTACAAGAATTAGAGGCTGAAGTTGAACAACTAAAAGAACAAGCCAAGGTGGTACGTATTCCCTGTTAGCACAAAATCTAAAGTTCAGGAGGCAAATTTTAAATGTTATAACTCCTTGTTAGCCATGGAGTTCATGAAGGCTGAGATGGACCCTCATGTGAACCAAGCCAATAAATTTTTCAATTCCTTAAGTGAGGAAAATTCAAAACTAAAGATTTTAGTTTTTTATTTGGGCAACTCTTTATATATCTATCTGAACCTTATGATGATGCTTGAGGAATCCAACACTTTAAATCTAGTAGTCATTCAAAAGGAAGAGGCAAAGGACTAGCTAAAAAATGTTGGGGCTTTAATACCTAGATATCAAGTGCATGAGGCCCATCTCCTTCAAATTTTTCATGAGTTAAATTTATCCAAAGTTAAGGACTCCAACAGTAAGTTAATTAATAGGATTAATTTTAATAATCTTATCCATGACGAGACTGGAGATTTTAAGTAGAGATTAGAAAGCTTTATACTTGAATAAATTGAGTTTGAATTAAGCAAGGCTTAGAAAAAGGTCACTAAAGTTGAAATATTCAAGATTAATTTCCAAATAACTAAGGATGATTATGCAAAGCTCCTTGGATAGACCAAAAGAATTCATTAGCCACCACTATTAAATTTAAGCATTATACGATAACAACATGGAGCACCAAAAAAACTTTATGAGGATAATAAAGTGAAGAAGAAGTAGGTTTCTGGTGGTGAGACCACATCTTAAACTTCCACTTTAATCTCTATGCCAACCAAGGTGCATGCAATGATCTAAATGACTAAGCCTATATAGGTTGAGATCTTACACGTGTATAGTTTTGAAATAGTAAATGTACTTAGATTATCCTTGTATTTTAAGAAACTTATTGTAAAAATTGACTTTATGTTTTGTGTACATGTACACATTTAATAGTTTTGGAAAATTCAATTTATTTATTTTTTCACTTTTAGTTTTCTCTTATACGGTTTCAGACCACAATTATAACTACATGTTCTAACTGACATATTTAACCACCTTCCATGAACTTAGAGGATTAGGTGACCCCTTCCCCAACTCTATATATACAATTGTAACCCAAATTAGTTTGTTTTAGAAGATTTTGGAATAGAAATTATTGAAGCAATTTTGATCATCGTTAAAGTGTTTTGAGTATTTGCTTTTCAATTTTGTGCAATTAGTTATTATTTCCATGGTTGTGTGTTTCAATAATCTTTAGTCTGTTATAGCTATAGTAGATTCTTGATTATTTTAATTGATATACTGATCCTAGATTTGCAATAGCTATTGAAATATAGTGAATATATTTATTAAGTTAGTCTAGTTTATTGAATCAAATTTTTGAATGTGTACTTGTGCTTTCTTTGGTGTAGTTTTGTATGAGTGTACAATAGTTGTCTCAGATAATTCATTTTCCTGAGCCATAATCTCCTGATTAAGGGTGTTTAACAACTACCCTACAAGGAGAAACCTTTGTCTGAGGCTTATGGATTCCCTACATCTCTATTTTATTATAATTCTTAGCTATGTCTGACTGTATGTGTGTTATTGGTGCTAATAATAGACATAGGTTTTAGAAAGAATAGGTTTGTTTAGAAACCAAGTAGGGAATTTATTCCTAAGAACAATAGAGCCTTCTTTTTTTACCTAACTCACCCTCCTTTTTTGAGTTTTTTATTAAGACTTACCCACTTTATATTAGAAACTATCCACCTATCCAACTCATGTAAAGATTCAACCTGTTAGAAGGCCACACCTCCATCCAAAAAAAAACAATGTCAAATTTTTTCATACACTACCCCTATTCCATCAATAGGTTGAAATAAACCACATACCTACAACTTATGACCTAGAGTGGATTTCATCTCCATTGAAATCCTAAAATGTTATAGGCTACATCGTTTGACTATGGTGTGCATAAAACCTGCATCAACACATGGCTACTTCATCAATTTTTTGGTTTGATGTTTAGATTTGAATTACTTTTATGAATTATATATGTTCGTATGTTAATGTATATTTGTTAATTTAAACTTTACGCTAGGTTGACTAAATTTTTTTAGATTCATTTCAATATCCTTACTTTTCTTGAAGATGTGTTAATGCAATTTTATTGTGGAAATAAATCTTTAAAGTGAATCTGATTTCTAATTTACATGTTTCAAATATCCTTAGATATTTGCCTAGTATATTATAGGATTTGTACTTTTGGTAATTTCATGGTATATGATAGTTTGAAGATGCACACCTTTTATGAAATTTAATCTTTATCAAGATTTATGAAATAAATATTAGGATCATCCTTATTTCTACCCTACCCTACTTATTTTCTAATTTTTGATCAAATCATTGTAGTTTACTTTTTCATTGTAAATATTCATGCTAGATTGGAGTTTTAGACTTTAGGTTTTGATCATCATTCATTAGACTTAGCAAGAACAAATTTCATATTTCAAAAAACTTTAGGACCATGGTTGCTCCAATAAACCACTTATATAATCATTTTTTGAAATAATCAAATAGCTTGGTCACTACTCCACCATAGATCTCAAGAAGATCACAACCAACAACTCATGAAAAATATTCTTTTAATATTGAAATGAGAAGTGTTTTCAACACTATACAAATCCTATGATACACTTACATGCATCAACATGCAATTTGAATTGGCACTAGAAGGAGGGTGTTGGGCTAAGTATTTGTGAATCTAACATATTTTGAGCTGATTTTATTGAATGTTGTTCAAACATCAGTTGATTCCTTTCATATTTGTGTTTTTCTTAGCTCAGATTTGTAAATATCATTGATATTCATGGTTTTAGACTAGTATTTAGGCTTATTTTTCTAAAGATAACTATTCTTTGAATATTTATGTGAAATTATTGAAAAGGTTGCTTAAACTTTTTGAATATGATGCATTCAAAGTTAGTGATAGTAGTTTTGTGTAGATATCATTGATATTCACAATTTTGGAGGTATGTTTAAGCTAATTCAGATAAGATAGTCATTCTCTAAAATATCTATATGATTTTTTTAAATTTTTGCTTAAAGATCATTCTTTCTTTGCAAAGATAAAGTGTCTACATTGTATTTTGAACAAGATTTATATTTTAAAAGCTAGAGCTACCATGAATAAGAACTAGGCCAAGTTCTAAGACAAGGATACCTATTCTTTACTTAGAAATTCATAGGAAAATAAGACCGAATAAAGTTAAGCATAGAATTTATAAATCTCAACTTACTTCACCTATTTTTGTTGTTAAATTCAATCCTCATCAAGATATGGCTTTGTTAGTTGGAGCTTCTATCAATGTGCCTAGTTAGCTACAAGACTTACAAGGAAATCCAAGGAAATATATACCTTCATTTAGTCCTACAGGTATTATTACTAATGAGGAACATATCAAGTCTTTTAAATCTATGTTAAGATTATTAAATATAGTTCACGAATATGTTGCTTACAGGTTTTTTTCCTTTTACCTTTAGATATGTAGCATATGATTGGTTTCTTAATCTTCCTAAAAATTACATTATCAACTAGAATGATTTCAATAATTATTTCATTTATCAATTTGGAAAGATCATCAATCCATATGTTCTATATCAAAAATTAACTATGGTGAAGAGAGATTCAAATGAAACCATTAGAGCTTTCAATTATAGATTTCAAAATTTATATAACAGAACTATAACTCCCTATAAGCTTGATGAAACATTAAATTTAGAGATTTATAAGGATGCTCTAGATCTAATGACTTCTATATTTATGAAAAGAGTTGTTGGAGTCATTGATACATTAACCTTGGTTTATGTTGAAGTTATGAAAATTAATGATCAAATGCAACCCCAAGGTCAATTATCATATGTTATTCCTAACATTAATCATAATTTTACTACATTTAATGTCATCCTAAATGTTAATTATAACATGCCTTCTTTGAATCAAACTCCAATTTTAAACCAGCCACCTTTGAGTCATGCTTAACTTGATCAGAACCTAATATTGGTAAATAAATCTAAAAATGTATCCCATCCATAAGATCAATGAGATATGGTGCCAATAGTTAGTAATAGTACTCAAGTCCAAAATTAAAAATTACCTAAGAATTAAAATGACTTCATATTAAAAATGGTTCAAAAATTGAGTACTGATTTTCTTTAGTTACAAAGACAGGTAGGTAACACTGGAGAGAATTCTAATAGAAAATATTCTTATTAGAAGTTTTAAAAACCTAAAAATATTTCACAATAGAAAAAACAATAATAATGAGTCATCTACAACTAATAACATACCTAAAATAAACATTTATGATGTAGCTTTAACTAATTATTATAGGGTTCATAATACTATAAAGCATGGTGAGTTAGATTATGTAAAATTTTGTAATGATTTAGAATTATTTCAAGATGAATTAGATACACTTGAATTTGTTCCTAAAAAAGATAATGATGTATGAAAATATGGATCTTCAGAGGCATCTAAATCTTCTAAAACAATTCTTATGGTGGAAACCATTGATTTTCCATTTCAAGATGAGAACGAACCTGAAGATACTCCAAAGGAGATTCATGGTTTTCAAAAATATCTAAATAAGACTTATACATTGAGGAACATAGAATAAAATCAACCAATGACAATTTCTAATCCACCAAACAACTTTGATACTCCTCTTGGTCCAAAAGCATATAACAATTTAGAATATTTAAAGGGAAGTAACACTAGAAATAATGTTGATTCATCTAGTTATTCTACTAGGAGTGGATATAATATAGTAAAGGATATGTAAAAAATTTAATCTGATATCATGTTGCATGAATTAATTTAGATAACTGAACATAGATAATTGTTTCTAGAATATTTAACTAAAAAAACTAGTAAATCATAGAAACTTGCAAATAGAAATGTGGTAATGTAGAAGAATAAAATAGAGGTTCCACCATTTTTAATAACAATTAGAGTTTTTGTTAATAACTTACATAACTATCTGTTATATTTAGGTGCCTCTACAAATTTCATGCCAAAATATATTTTGAAAAACTTGTCTTAACTCCTATTAAGTCTGATAGAGTAGTGACTCAATTAGACAAATCTAGATTTAAAGTAATTGGTGAATTATTGAATGTGCATATATAGATTGTTTCAGATCCAAGAGTGCAATAATTCATTAATATTCAAGTTGTGGACATTCTAGATGCTTATGGGATGTTGCTTAGTAAACATTGGACAAAAGGTTTGAATGAATACATGTTAACTAATTACTCTCATATGTGGCTACCATGGAGGGGAGTTCCTCATCAAATTTAGATTGAAATGGAAATAAAGATGAAACATATGATCACTAAATATAATTCATCCAATGAAAGGGTTAATTTGGTCAATTCTAATTTAAGGTTTTATACCCTTGACACTCCTTAGGTATGTAATTTTAAAGACTCTCAAACTATGCCTATAATTTAGAAATTATATGTTGATGGTGTTAGATACAAATCTAGGTCTAAAGTAAGAATAGTTTTAATAAATCCCATTGGGAAAGAATATAATTCCTCTTATAAACTTCAATTTCCTTGCAATAATAATTTGGTAGAATATGAAGCATTGATTTTAGGATTACAATTTCCTATTAAACATAAAGTTAAAGAACTACTAGTATGTGGTGATTTTGAACTAGTAGTTAATCAGGTCATAAGCAAGTATCAATTCAAATTGTCTTATCTAAATAAATACAAGTTTAGAGTATGGGACTTAATTGAGTAATTTGATGCTTTTAATATTGTTTCAATCCCTAGACAAGGAAACTAGTCTATTGATGAACTAGCTTCAATTGTAGCTAACCTAATACCAAATCAATATTCCCAAAGGCTTAACATGAAACTAGTCCCATGTCCCTCTGTACCTGATAATATTAGTTATCTATAAGTATTTAATGATGACTAGTAGATCATTGAATTTATAAATAACTTAGTTTAATTTGAGTCTTATATTATTGATGAGGTTAATGATAACTCTCTTGATAATGATAAAATTTATGATAATATAATACAACTAAATGATAAAAATATTCCCAAAGGCATGATTATATCGAAAAGACTATTTGATAAAAATAAGCTAGTTGAAATTGCTAAATTTCCCAATGTAAATGGGAAGGATTATAATTTAGTTGACATAGGAACTCAAGGTCAACCTCAGCTAGTAAACATTGGTATAACATGCACAAATGAATAAGTTATAAAAGCTAGATACCTACTAACTAAGTATAAGGATGTTATTGCATGGTCCTATGAAGACTTGAAGATATTTGATCTTTGATTTATCACCCATACCATTCCCTTGAAAGAATCTTATAAACCATTCAAGTAAAAGCAAAGACTAGTTAATCTTGTTTTAGAACCATTGATTTATAAAGAGGTCAAGAAATTATTAAATGCAAAAATAGTTTTTCCAATTAAACATTCTACCTAGGTAGTACCAATTAGAAATAAAATGGAGATATTATATTATACATAAATTTTATGAAATTTAACAAATCTTATAAGAAGGATAATTATCCTTTTCCATCCTTTGACTAGGTGATTTAAATTATTAGTGGTTCTACCATGATGTCCTTCCTAGATGGTTTTTCAAGTTACAATCAGGTACTTGTTAACAAGGAAGATAGAATGAAAACTACATTCATAATAAAATGGGGCACTTTTTCTTACAAAAGGATGCTTTTTGGAATCATAAATGTAGGAGCTACTTTTCAAAGAGATATGGACCATGCATTTCATAGTATCATAGGTAAATGCATTATTATATATATGGATGATCTAATTATGCTTTCTAAGAACAAGGAAGATCACTTAATGCATTTACAATAGGTATTGAATGCTATCAAAGGTATGGAATTTACCTTAACCTAAGAAAAGCATATTATGTTTAACTAAAGGGAAATTGCTAAGACATGTGATAACTAAAGATGGTATTTTCATAGATCTAGATAGAATCCATGTTATATCAATTCCATGCTATATCTAAAATATAAACTCCAATCACTAGAAAAAAACTAAAGTATTTCATTAAAAAGATCAATTTTATAAGAAATCAATTTCTAGTTTTTGTAGAGATTGTGAAACCATTCAATGACATGCTACATAAGGATGCAAAGGTTGAATGGAATGAAGAAATGAAGAAAGCCTTCAAGGATATCAAGGAATTAATTGGACAAACACCTATGCTATTAAGTCCTAATTTTTCAAAATATTTTTATTTTTATTATTTTACTTCTAAACATATTATATCATATGTATTAACTCATAAAATTGATAAATGTGATCATCCAATTATATTTATGAGTACTAACTTAAAATTTTTTGAGTTAAATTATTCCCTAATTGATAAAAAAAAGTATTTGCTTTAGTTAAGGTAGTCAAAAAGTTTAGACATTATATTTTTAGGAATAAAGTGCACGTTATATTGCTAGACCCTACTACCAAACTCATGTTGACTTAATGTGAATTTGGAGAAAGAAGAGGTAGGTGGATGTCTATATTCTAAGAATATGATCTTGAAATTAAAATTGATAAACTAGTGAGGTGTCAAGGATTAATTCAAATGATTGTTAACACTAATCCTAAATTGAGCATCATGCAAGTTGATTAACAACATTTTTAACCAAATGACTGGTATGATGTAATCATTCATTTCTTGATCAATGGTTCTTGTCATGCAAGACTGAGTAGAGAATAGAAAAGATATTTGAGGCTCAAAGCAGCTCATTTATTGATCAAGGATGGGATACTATACTAGAAGAACTATGCAGGAATATATTTGAGATGCATTTCAAAGGAAGACTCATCTAAAATATTTAATATATTTCATGAGAAACTTGGGAGTGGACACCACTCTAGGAAAACAATAGATTATAAAATCCTAGGGATGGGATATTATTGGCCAACCATTTTCAAGGATTCTTATAAGCATGTCAAGGAATTTCATCAATGTCAAATATTCAATACAAAGGAACCTAAATCAGCTATTCCTTGAGGCTATTTTTAATTGACAAACCATTTACTCTATGGGTTTTGGACTTTTTATGGGTTATCAACCCCAATTTTTTAGTTTGGCATAAGTATGGTCTAATTACCATAAATTATTTTAAAATATGGATAGAGGTAGAAATAACAAAACCGTGTAAGACTAAATATGTTATCAAGTTCTTAGAAGAGAACATTTACACTAGGTTTGGGACACTAGTATCATTGGTTTGTGACAATGGATCAACATTTAAATCTATAGAGATGAATAAGTAGGCCTATGATAATAAAATAGTTTTTAAGTTTTCATCTAATCATTATTGTCAAGGTAATGGAGTTTTAAAGCATACAAACAAGAATTTGATGAAATATCTTAAGAAGTCTATAGCTCAAGAACCAAGAATATGACATAA
This sequence comes from Torreya grandis, assembly GCA_037957365.1. NCBI lineage: Eukaryota > Viridiplantae > Streptophyta > Pinopsida > Cupressales > Taxaceae > Torreya > Torreya grandis. Next base: position 1,029,196 of record JARHVA010002125.1, on the reverse strand, counting down.
GTTGCTAGAGTATGCTCTATAAGCAGATAGAACTAGAGTGAAAAAATTTCTAAAAACATCACCATTTCTATTGGTATATAGATAAGAACCAATCTTTCCAATTACCTTCAAATTTCCAACTTACAAATTTATGTAGGAGTCTATGAAAGGAGATTAAGAATATGCCCATTCTAGGTTGCTTGATATCATAAAAATGGAGGAGTAATAAAAGAAACATTTGATAAGTTTAGTAGACATCAAACCACTATCAAAGGATGGTTTGACAAATAGTTAAAGTTTAAGGTGTTGAAACAAGAATACCTAGTTCTCCTATGGGATAAAGTATCTAATACAAAAGGGAAACATGGAAAATTCACTCCTTTGTTGGTTGACCCTTACCAAATTCCTGACACATTGGAATAAAACACATTTAAGCTCAAAGGCTTACAAGGAGTAGAGTTCACTTTTCCAACCAATGGGCAGTATCTCAAGCATTAATTCTCTATTGTTCCACCTCAATTTTTTATGGAGTACTTTGTAATATTATTTAGAGTTAGTGTAGGTAGGTTTAGATTAATTTCATTTATATCCCTTATTTGTAAATAGTGTTTGTGAATATTTATTTGCTTGCTATGTGTTTATTTTCTTTATTTTATTCTCTATCCTCCAATAAGTCTTTTTAAAGACAAGTATTCAAGATCCAAATCCATCTAAATGGTCAAAATACTTCATAAATTAAGAATGTGGATATGACTCTTAAACATTGGTTGATCATGGATCTTGAAAATTTGGATCTTAATGTTATGATTCTGAGAAACTGATTAATATTAATAAGTAAATTAGTTATTCTTTAAAAATATTAAACCTTATTTTGATCTTAGTTTGATTTAAATAAGGATTGATTGTGCATGAGTGAAAGTTTGAATTATTAGAATAAATTAATGTTAACATTTACAAAACATTATTACTTGGGATGAAGTTTATGACCAAGGATGATTATTTTAAAATCAAACATTTGACAAAAATACTAAACACCCACCTATTTCTGGTTCCCAACCTTTGTTGAAAAACTAAATACATTTAAAAAATAAAAAAATAAAAGCCTTATTGAAAATATAATTTTTTTTAGAAAAGTTGATTCTAGTAACCTCCACCAGGGCTATGGATGCCTGGGTGGTAGTGAAACAAGGCCTAGAGTGGAAACAAAGCTATCTTTATCAATGTTATAGATGCTTGGATGGTAGCAGAGCAATTCCCAAGCCTTCCCATTTCATAAATCATTATTCATAATGAGTATCTAAATATGTTACAAGTCTATGTTAATAATTAAGGTCATGAAATCTAATTTTTTTTCTCTGAATCCTAATGGAAATTAGTAAATGATTCAAAGCACACACACAACATGACTAAGTTTTGATGTTTGAACTTAATTATACATTTTTAAGATTGGTTCCAATTATGAATTTATTTTAATAATGGTACATGATCATATGTGGAATGATTATTATGGTTATTATTTTAAACCAAGAGTATCTGAATTCTAATATTTAATAATGTTTCCCCCAGAAGTCACCATTTGTTGAGGTCAACATACCCCCATTTATGAAAAATGAGGACCCTTGTTCAATTTTTAAAATTATGCTATAAATTATACATTCAACTTGATCAATGCATTATCGAATATCATGTTTTGATCTAACTTAAATTGACATGTTAGTACCTAAACTTTATTTGATTTTATCTAATATTTCTAACATTTGGCTCATATGTTTCCATCTTATAGGATTAATGGATCTTCATTATAATGAATAAATGTTCATGGATTTATGCTTGAATGATTAATTTGACCTTTAATTGGTTAACTAATATGGTCCTATTTGAATCCAAATTTAAATAATGACCAAAACTTTAGTCTAAATTTATTTAGCCTAAGCTCTTATTAAAATGGGTTCATATTTTTGAAAGGTCACTTTATTACATTTTAATTTTAATTTAACCTTAGCCTAATTTTTTTTATCAATTTTATTAATTCATTAAAACTTTAGTCTAAGATTTATGCTGAGTCTTTATATATCCCAAACCCTTATCCTTTGATTTTAATATTTGCATGTATGAATTAAATGCATGTCTGCCAAGTGCCAAAGCCTCACTTGATTATATCAAAGATCAATGACATGTGGATGTTTGCTTGAAGTAAATAAATCATAATTACCTAGATCAAAGATCGATATGCATATTCAAATGTACAAATTTTGATCGATGATCTACATTAAAGGCTAGGGTCAAAAATTCAATATCAAAGATTGATGACACATGTTCAATAATGAAAATAGAGATATAATGATGAATATGGAGTCAAAATGTTAAAAAATCTTGATATTGAATGTAATGGTGATAAGTGTTGCACTCACAGTGAATTATATATATATGTGTGTGTGTGTGTGTGTGTGTGTGTGTGTGTGTGTGTGTGTGTGTATGTATGTATATATATATATATATATACATACATGTATATATATATGTATATATTTATGTATATATATATATGTATATATATATCAATGGTCTACATTTATATATATATATATATCTATCAATGGTGTACATTTAATATAATGCATAAATAAAAGATCAATAGCCTGCATTTTATCATATGCTCAATATATCGATGACACACATTCAATCATGTATAAAAGATTGATGGTGCATGTTTAATATTATAGATGGAGATCGATGGTGTAAAGTGAGTAAAAGAGTAAAAAATAAAATATTTCATGTGATGATACCATCTGGAATAGGAACATTAATTAGATGGAGAATAATATCAGGGTATGTAGAAGGCATTTAGAGCTGCCAAGTGTCATAATCTTAAAACCCTGGATTAAAGATCAATGTCCATAGTGAAATTCAAGGCTAGGAGACTCCAAAGGATCTTGATATAGTGAATCTAATCAAATTACTAAGGGAAAAAGATGATGACACATGTCCAAACCAATAAAAATCACATTTTAAAAATAAATAAGTGATGTGGCAAGGGGATGCCATATATGTAAATAAGGTAAATTAAAGATTTTGTAGACCCAAACATGTGAAGGTATAAATACAAGATCTAGATACAATATAAGTCACCAAAAAAAATATTTCAAAATTTATTTCCACTATTAAATCTTAATTAAACCTTAAAAAATCCCTACGACATGAAAAAACCCTAAATTATTCTTGGATTCACTATTTTGAGCTGAGAGAGTTGAATTATCATTTACAAGAGGATAATATAATCAAGATTATAGAAATAGAAACATATGGAGCTACATAAAATAAATTGGTAGAATTATACCTATCATCATATGCAAAGGGCCAAATAATCAAAGACATAGAATTTGTGGCCTCTTCTTTAAACACTAGAGATGATAATTTATCAAGTTTGTTCTGGACTATTGAGAATCAGGGAATTTTGAACAAAAAGGAGGACAAGTTACTCCCAGTGAAGAGGATCTATAATGACATCATGACAATTTATATTACAAGACTCCATTATGCTACTACTAAACTAGAGGTATAGTACTGTATCAATATCTTGATTCCTATTTTGAGGTATAGTACTGTATCAATATCTTGATTCCTATTTTAAAAGATGCTAAAACCGACAAGGGTATGCTCATTCATGAACCTAATTTGAGGAAAATTTCATACATATCACTTGTTTCTTTTGAGTCTTATTATAAATTACCTAGGCCACAAATAGACCCAGCTTCCATCCATATATATGCCCAAAAGCATACCATGATGGATATCCTAGCAAAATGGTTAGAATTTGGTGATAAGGTCATTGTGGATCCCAACAAAAAAAATCCTTATGAGCGAATTCAGACTTGGAGTTATAATGGTCATGAACATATTGAATAAGATATATGGATTTGCATATACAAAACATGTAGAACCTATATGGGATCCTATGGTATATTTCATTATTAAATAAGTGGTGGTCCCTCCTTTACATGAAATCATAAACATTTCCCTAAGCAAGTAGATCCATGAGATTAAAGCAAAGAAGAGGACTAAATTCTTTATTATGTCTTATCTATTAGATTCCCTATCTACCACCACCAAAATACCTAACAAAAAAGAGTGGTCTCCTAATGGTACCCAAATTGTGTCCTAGTACTATTCCAAATTTCACATTTACAAATATAGGGATCATATCTAATTCATTTGTGATTGTGTTTGCCTTGCATTGAGCCAAGCCATTGATGGTATCCCCATGATGAGGATAAGTCATTTAATCAATAAATCCATTAATGAAATGGGAGATATATGGCTATATCATGATTAAACTATTATAAGAATTAAATGAACCCAAAGTACCCCCTTAAACTACCCATATATGTGCTAGATAAGTTGGTAGATTAAGAAGTGGAATATCAATTTTTCAATGGAATAGATGGAATTTTTAAGACAAAAATGAAGGGACTTATACATTATTTTCCCATGATGGTTGGAAAAACTATTTTAGATAGTGGGATCACATTAAATATACTTTAAGACATAGGTATTCCTTCAATTTATAGATAGATGACCATAAAAAATGGGATCCATATGGTAGAGTAAAGGAACTCTTAAAGAAAAAAAGGTATTCTATCTATATCTTATGAGCATGAACCTAGTACATTTAACTTTGTATACACTAAGGTATCCATTTACTATGAAGTTTCTAGAAGATTAAAAGAGCACAATATAAAACATAAGTCTAGATTGTAAAGAGATGAAAAGATGGAGGATAGGTGGCAACTTGGTCCTAGACAATATCATTTAATAGATGTTGATTCTTCTAGGATTTCACTAGTAGATATACAAATGGAGAATAAGCCAGAAAAAATGAGACCAAGTGAATTTGTTTAAATTTATTCAATCTAATAATCTTTTAGAATAACAGAGAAGGATTTTCCTTAATAGGAGGTTCAAATGATAACTTTGGATCCTCAAGAATCTGTTGAAGATGCATTGAGAATGCTTTCCTTGACATATGAATTAGACACTAATGCAGATGAGGAGAAGGTTGAGGAATCTCACTAGGAAAATGGAAAAGAGAAGTAATTAGATTTAATGTTCATTTATCTTCCCAAGAGGGAGGCTAAGATTGTAATTATCTCAAAGGAAAAGAAATTTAAAGTTGCCATCACACCACCTTTAAAGGATATCAACTTTTTTAGTGAGAGGAACCAAATATATGGACTAGTTATACCTAAATGGTTCATATATGAACCAAGAATGGAGAATCTACCTACTGTTTATCATCTATTGGCCTTAATAAATACTATAGACATCCCTATGAAATAATATTTGAATCCATAGATCCTAGATTTTCAAAGTGAATAAGAAGAGAGAATTTTTACTCCAATTCAATCAACTGACATACAAGTAGAGGTGTCAATTAGACATATGGACCAGTCTTCAGTTGGGGTCATATATGATCCAATTTTTATAAGCTTACAAAGAGTGATTGAGATGATTATTATTTAAGAAGATCAGGGAGTAGTTCATCAAAGGGTTGAGCCTTTAGCTCACTTGACTCATAACAAAGGATAGAGACTAGGGGAAGATCCTATATTTGAATAAGATGTTCTAGAGCTAGCACAATCCTAGGAAGAGAGGTTATAAGTTGCATTCAAAGGGTTAAAATTAAGATAAGAATAATCTATAAGAACAATATATTTTTATTTGTACTAGAAGACATTATTCATAGTTTTGACGTAACTATTTAGGATACATTTGGTTTATTGAAATTAATAATGTCCAAACTAGACATGATGAGTAAGAAACATACCATATCTATGAACCAAGTTAACCAATGACAAGATTTAGACAATAAATTAAAGGAATTGATCAAGATATTAATGGAATACAAGATTCTTGGATTCAAAATATCTATCCTATCACACTAGAATATGGCTATGATAATCTTCATGTAGAAAGTCAAGGAAATGAATAAGTGGTCTAAAAGCATGGAAGATCTCTCAAAATACTTCAAATAATTAGAAGGTGGAATGTTAAAATAATATGAGGTTTGATGAAGGATCCAACAATCCTTAGTCCTATAGGTTTTATAACTAATGAAGAGTTCCAATATAAAGCTACACAGTTCATCCAATAGGTCAAGAATAAAATCTAGGGCACCATAGGGGATGACAAAAAACATATGTTGGACATGATTTTGTTAATAAATGAGAATATTGGTGATGTTAGGAGCATTAAATAAGCCTTATAAAGAATAGATGAAGTCTTCTAAGATTTGGTAGGACAAATAAAGAGCTATTCATGGAGCCAATCATCAATCTCAAATTGATTGATGAATAATATGATAAAGTGATGAATATTTTGGCACAAATTCAAAAGGCTAAAATAGTAGGGGCATCTCAAAGTCAATTGAGTTGACTTAGAATATTATTTTATACCAAAACCATGTAAATCATTTTAAAATAATATTCTATTTTGTAAAATCATGTGTAATGCACATGGCTTGTAGGTTAGTCAGATTTAAAAAAGTGTCATTGGTTCTAGAATTTTGTAAAAGGACAATTGTCCTTGATGCTTATATAATTCTCATTTGATAATGACTAAGTGACATACCTCATATGTTACCTATAAAAAGAGGTATAGTCATTATAATGGGGGAGGATGTTTTTAGAGAAAAAAATTTATGTAAATTTTGGAGCAAGTAATGTCTACAAGAGAATTACACAAAGATTGTCTCATATTTTTTATATGTTATAATGGTTTTTTCCTCAAGTTTTTGGTCTGACATTTAGATTTAAATTAATTTTATGAAATCTATATGTGCATATGTTAATGCAGAGTTTTTAATTTGAGCTTTATGCTAGGTTGACTAAAATTTTTTAGATTCATTTTAATATCCTTGATTTTCTTGAAGATGTGCTAATGTAATTTTGTTATGGAAGTAAATCTTTAAAGTAAATCTACTTTCTAATTTGTGTGTTTCAAATATCCTTAGAAATTTGCCTAGTATATGATAGGATCTACACTTTTGGTAATTTCATGTCATATGTTGGTTTTATTATACACACCTTTGATGAAATTAGCTTTGTCAAGATGTTTGGACTAAAGATTAGGATCATCCTTCTTTCTACCCTACCCTACTTATTTTTTATCAAATCACTATAATTTACCTTTTCATTATAAATATTCATGTTAGACTAGAGTTTTAGACTAAGGTTTTGATCATCACTAATTAGACTTAGTGAGAACATATTTTATCTTCCACAAAACTTTAGGACCATGGTTGCTCCTAACAACCACTTATATAGTCATTTTGTGAAATAGTCAAATAGCTTTGCTACTACTCCATCATAAATCTTAAGAAGATCACAACTAATAACTCATGAAAAAGATTATTTCAATCTTGAAATGAGAAGTGTTTTCAACACTATACAAACCCTATGATACACTTACATGCATCAATAAAATCATGTGGTTATTAAATCAAATTTAGGGTTTCGATGATGCTAAGAGAAATCAAGAATTTTTGCAAAGGATAAGAGAGGTATATATAAATAAAAATATGTTATAGGTCAAGGTTTAGGGATTCCATAGATATCAGATCCCCACTAAGTAAGGACACTATTCTTAAAATCTGACAATGTTTTTTGTCATATGTGTCTAATCTTACCAATAAAGTCTAGGCATTTTTTAGGTCACTAATTCTGATATTAATTTTTTTTGAAGCACATACAAGGAATTTCTAGATTTAGTGATGACTTTTATGAATAATAGGTAGGAATAATTAAATAAGTACATCATTTCTCTCTTGATTTATCTTTATAAAACTAATCAATCACATTATCTTTCAATATATTTCAATTCAAATAAGTGTTTTTATTGTTATATTTTCCATAACCTAAATTAGTGCATAGTTTTTGTATTTTATATATCTTAGGTATATAATAAGTAAATCCTTTTAGTGAACCTAATAATTTTTTTGAATGTGAATAAATAGGTTTCTTTATACATAATTATGTAAAAAAAATATTAAGGTTTTAGTTTTATGGCTGTATATAGTTTGATTTTTCTAATTTATATTTATTTTTCTAATTTTTATGACTTTCATCATTTTCCCTAAGGTTTCATGCTCATTCTCCATTTAGGATTTATCCTTTTTGGGTTGTTTTATATATTCATCATAGTTTTAAGATCATATCTTATTGAAAATTATTCTATTTTCAAAACACTTTGATTTTTTTTCTTAGTGAAATAAATTTAACAAAAAATCTCTTTTTATTTCCTAAAATTCATCATGAATTCTTGGGAATTGGGGGTTACCTATGTTCACTAAAAATTATATAATGGGAAAAGGATATATTTATTTATTTTTTAAATGGGTTTCATCCATGTATATATTTTTATAAATAACCTCTTTCTATTTTTTAAAATTCATCATTTTTTTGTTAGAATAGTCATTTCTTTGTTTTGATCTTATCAAATTGATTTTAAATTTTTTGTCCACATTTTACAATTTTATTTTTAGGTTATTTCATTTTCCCTTATCTTAGGGTTGGTAATTGTGGTTTTATCATTAATTCTTTTAGGGTTTAGGTTCATTTTTATGTATGTGAATCTTATAAACGGTACAATGCTTATTCAATAAATTTTGTGTTTTCTTATTCCGATGAATGTATAAACAAATATATAAATGCCGGCATAGATGATAATTATTGTGTGAATTATGATAATGAATACTAGTACCTAGTTATGTATTCTTATAAAATGTTAGTGAAGGATAATTAGGAAAAATAATGTTGTATGTCACATGCAAGAGACTAATTTTCCCTTTCATTCCATAGATCCTTCTAATAGTCATGAGTTATAAAATTTAATAGTAAACTATAATAAAAATATAAAATTATAGATACTATTAAGAATATTAATTAACATGATATATATTTTTTAGAAACAATAAATAAATTCATAGAGGAAAAACATATTGCTTCTCATGCTATTTAGGATGTTCCTCTAGTTCATAATTATATTCCTTACAATGATGTTTATAATAATATGCCTTGTAATGATGTAAATATTGATATTTAATGTGATAATGTTTCTAAGAAACATATTTATAGTCATAATTCTACTTGTAATGAGTCTTTTACATCCATGTTTGAGATATATGGTGAAATGAGACCCATCAATGCACCTTTTCAATCCACAACAATTTTTACTAGCCAATTAGTGTCGATGTTACATTAAATAGGTGAAATTAAAATCTTAGTAAATGTATTAACCTTAGAATAAATAACATTCAATTATTAGGTTGATCTTGATGTTAAAGAAGGACAAACTATAATATTTTTAATACTTAGTCATATTTATCCAAGAATATTTTTCATTCCTAGATTTCACTTATTTTATGGACTTGGATATGTCCACACCCATATTTAAATATTTTTTATTCTCTTAGAAAACATTCATGCAATGGGGAATTTCCACAAAATTTTAAAATTTGATGCCCTAGATTGGTTATACACCCTACCTAGTGGATATATATCTTATTTCCTAAAACTAGAAGATGCTTTATTATCTCATTTCGATACCGATAGAGGCCCCTATATTACCATTATAACACCTCTAAAAATTTAAATAATTTCATGATGAACCCATGAAATATTACATTTTTATATTAAAAAATACATTACATATTTTACATATCAATAGACTAACCTAGAGAAGCAATTTATTTTTAGTAAATGTCTTTTACTCCGACTTATGGGAAAATAATTATTTAATGCTTGTGGGTATTTTAAATGACTTTATTGTGACAAATTTCACCAGGGTAATATTTTTTAGTCACACACACTTTATTATGTTATTAAAAATTCCCAAAATTCAACAACCTTAAATCTCTAAGGTGATTCTTTATCTATAAATAATCCTACATATAAGGCAACAAATATGGAAGCACCATTCATAATCCCTACCCATTATATTAGTAACCAACCTAAAATATTTCATATAATAAATAAAAAATTAAGTTTCATATTAAAAATAATAATCTACTCACATTACCATATATAAGGCATTACCCTGTACATCATTTGACATAAGTGGGAGCAAGGTAATTTTGTAATTATCATTGAATAAATGGGCATAGAGATGAAAATTGTTTTGAATTACAATAAAAATTAAGTAAGTCATGGAAAATGGTGTATTTTCATTAAAAAAATCTAATGAATCACCAATTAACTTAATTAATCCACATTTATTTATTTCATAATCTAACCAAGCCGATGTATCTAATGCAGTTTATAAGGGACTAATGGTCATTCAATCTTTCATAGAAGGTGAACATAGGAAAATAATTATGCTTTATGAAAATTTACTCCAAAATACATGTATCATTTATTTACTTAAATAATTAAGGCATGATTAAAGTGATTTACAACATACAAGCACCCGTGTGGGTCATTAGGGCATATTACATTTATAGTTTCTTTTGGGCCTAATATAGTGGAAACATCATTTTTCATAGTACTGATCATTATAAAATTCAATAATATGTTATAAAAATTATCAAAACTAAATAGTTTCAAAAAATATCATTTAATTTGATTTCTAGATAGATATAATCACACTTCATTGAGATAAGACATAAGTAGAAAAACATGAGAAGCATCCTACCAGGGGTACTATTACATCTTAGAGTGAAAAAATGTGTATGCCAAATAAAATAGGCACAAAAAATCTAAGAACATAATAAATTATTAGACACTCATAATATGCATAAGAAAAAAGAAAACTAAGAATCTAAATTTCCTATTAAAGATCAAACATTAATCAAGGAATTATCTTAATAATATCCAACATAATTATCTAGTAAAATTAAAACTCTTATTGTTCATATGAGGTTAAAACTAATCATATATCCTAATGATTCATATTAATGTGAGATATACATATTAATTAAAGATATTTTAATGAGTGAAGAATATCTATTAGGTACCCATGTTTTTCCAGAAGGATTCATCATATTCAATGTTATCTAATGTGATTAATAAATTGGATATTTAAAATCAATAAATACATGGTGCTTCAATTCCATATCATTATAATTTAATATTGATACAAGTTACATCATTTTTAAAAATTATTTAAAATCTTTTATATTCCTTTTAGGCTAATATGTTAATAACAATGATATATTCTTCTAACATATAATGAAGTCCACAAGTTACTATGACTACTAGCAATACATCATACATACATGATCATATCAACTATATTGGTTATCTAAAATATTTTATAGAATGTGACTATTTTTTATATTATTATACTGATATAAATGCTACACCTCAACATGTGACATTTAAACCAATTTATATAAGCCTCCACTTGAGCATATTGATGATGGGATCTTATGTTAGTTTTGAAACAATTTATTGTACAAAATTTCATATTTTTTGCTTTCTTTATCACCTTATTTTTAGTTGAATTATTCATTTGCCCATTCTTATATATGTATGTTTACATATGTTTTTTCTTTGATCATTCTTATATCCTTTAGCTTTGAATTGATTATTATGTTTCATTATCCCTTACCTTCCTTATTTCTTGTCTTGATCTAAACATGCATTATAGATATTATATAGTGGAATATGTATATAAATCCTTTATATTAATATGATTCTAGTTTCCACATATTTGAGTCATGTTAAACCTTGATGTTGCATACTATTTTCCCACTTATTCATATTGACTATCTATGATTTTTTTTGTAGCATACATTGAGATTACAAGATAACACACATTATATGCCTATGTACATAATGAAATTCATACAACCACTCTTTACCACTAGTATCATGCACATATTGTGATTTTTATTATCAATTACTTTGAGACATGACTTTACAATATAGTGTAAGAATATCACTTTCCATATTTGTGCTACTTTTCTACTAAATTTAGTGCACTCTATGTGTTGACATATGCTATTGATTGTTTTGATATCTTCTATTATTCTATTTTTTAACCTTTCACCTTGAACTTGATTAATTTATAGAGTTTTTGTTCATTAAACATTTATAAAGTGTAATAAATTCAAATATCTCTAGAAAATTTAAATATAATCTACATTCAAAAATACAAAACCAGTGCCATTACACAACTTTATTTGATAGTACACATAGTTTCTTATTTTTATTTATCATGTAAATGGTATGTTACATGTCCATTTTTTATGCTTATGATTTTCACATTATGTATTAGTTAGATGCAAGAAATATAGGTTATATATGATACATTGACATACATATGTGTGACATTGATCCCACCATGGGTAACCATTCCACATTTTGAAGAATTCTCATGTTGGGGACATATTGGTACACTTTTTGAGTTACATATTTATATACCATTAAATATACTGTGTTGAGTTACTACACTATTTATATATGACTTTCTATTTTTCATGTGTTTTAGAATGTTACTTACTATGGATATTGTGATTTGTTATACTATATGATGACATTGATTGATTTTGTAAACTATTAATTACTCTATACTTATTTTATGTTGTTGATTATGACATTGTTTGATAATTTCTATGTCTTATATTTATTATTCTATATCATATACATACATTGACTCTTCCTTTCCAAGTTATGTGTCAATTATGTTGTAAGATCCTTTAGTCCATGTTATGGCCATGTCATGTCTAAGTTGGTTTATATTAAAGTCATGTTTTTATGATTGTGTGATTTTGATCATGATCTACACGCTTATGAGGTATTCACTATGATATTGTGTGTGTACATATTTACATACATTTGTGTGGAACAAATTTATTTTTTATTTTTTATTCATGTTGTGATTTCTATCATACATATCTCTATTTTATGTGTTACCATTTTATGTCATTCATATAATATGATTCAAATTATTGTATTCATCATTGACATATCTAACTACATTTGATAACTTTTTTCAAATGAATACTCATGACTATCTCTTATGTGTGACTAGTAAAAAATTGTTTTACCTTACATTACATGTTTTACACATGCTTAAAATGATCAAAATATTTATATGATAAAATATATTATCATGTTTTTATATGTGATTTACATGATTATAATTTTATATATAACATGTGCATAAATTTTAATTTTGAGGTGAGTGATTCAGAGGATTTATCCCTCATTTTAAAAGGGACTTATTTCAAAGATTTAGACATATAAAATATATCATATCACATTATGATATAGATGATATGATAATATGGATTAAAGTGAGTAGATTAATACGTATTATACATGGTTTTGAGGAAAATTTGAGATATTTTAAGATATTTTGGGGAAAAAAATTGCATTCTATATCTGAAGGACAAAAAGATCATAAGCAACATGAAATTTGTTTATGTAAACACTTTTTTTATATTATATTAATTAATGATTATTAGGGAATGATGGTAATATGTGAGAACTTTGGGTCTATATACATCTTCAATTATTGATCCTTTTACATAGAAAACTAATTTTGAGATTCTAAAAATGGAATGTTATTACCCATTGTAGTGTGTTTGAAGTTTTTCATCACTCAAATTATAACATTGACTTATAAATATTGGTATTTAGGGAATTTACACTCTTTAATTCACTTTTTTATATTTATATCTCCTTGGGGAATATTCACCACATGGTTTCTCCAATTAATTTTAAACAAATACAACTTGGTTTGCATACCATTAGGTGTATTTGTTCCTTAAATTTTAAAATTCAAGTGTTTCAATGATTTAAACTATTTCAAGTTTCTTATTGTGAGGATAAATTGATCTATTCATGTTTATTGAATATTTAAAATGGATAAAATGATACATTTATGTTTTACCTTTCAACACTAAGTGAAATTATCACATGTTCCAAATTTAATTATTATATCCTTTTAATTATCATTTACAATACCATATTAAAATAGAGGTAACTATAGATACCTGAATTTAGTCTTTGGAACTTTGACAACATCAAATTTATAATAATTTGTCATACTTGACATCGCACATATATTTGAATCTTGAGCACACTTTCCCTCTAATTATCTACCAATATACTATTTTATCCACCTTTATTCACTAGAGACATTTATTTAGGATTAGTTGATTTTATATAAGAATCTTTAAGAATTTTAGACAAATGGTCTCCATATTTTAGATCCATATTTTCACTTCAAGAAAACTACCAATAATCATAGAGAATTTTTATTATTACAAGTGTGTCTTTATACTAATAGTGTATAAGAGCATTCAAAAAGTATTTTTCAAAATTTTATGTCTCCATTAAGTCATTATATGCATGTTTCATGGGTTGGACATATTAATAATATTATTGAAGAGTCATCTATAAATACAAATCACCCTTAAGGTTATGAGAAACATGAGTATCACTTGTAATTCACCTATCAATCTCTTGTAACATTATAATATTTCATAATCCCATTTAAAATATTCAAATAACATTCATAGAGTAATCCAAATATTAAAATTTGAGAACAAAAATTCAAATTTTACATGGTGAAAAGTAAAAAATAAAATAAAAGATAATATTACATTTTATATTGTTCAAGATGTTGCACACACACATAAGTGGGAGAGCTATGTGGGGTTTGATACATATTTCATATTATTTTAACATAGAAAACACTTAATCATTTATTGGGGATTCAATGGGGTTAGCCAAACCTCATATACTAACCAATTTTTAAATCCATCTTATGGTTGATCAATCATAATTAGGTTTTATACAAAAGAGAGATAACATATCCATTTCAACATATGATCAAAGATATGTGCATATATAAAATAAAATTACATGTGTTGGCATAGGTATCTAAAAAATATCAAAGCCCCATTATAGATAGGGACACTACCAGTAAACCCTGACATTGTTGACTGTCACAAGTGTCTAACTTTGTCGACAATGTCTGGGAAATTTTTTTCCATTATTTTTATCTAAGTAGTTAATGAAGCACTTGAAAATCATTTCCAAATTTAGTGACATTTTTTTGTAATTTAAAATAAACTAAAATTAACTAAATACTTCATATGTTTATTTATTTTTAATTTATAATTTAATAAATCATAATATTTGTCAATTTGTTTCAATTAAAATTAGAGTATTTTTGCTATATTTTCCATAATTTTAATTAGATCATATTTTCCATATTTCACTTGAGTGTAATATAGTTAAATTAATTACACTTATTTAACTAAAAATGACACTTTTATATGGTTTAGGAAAGTCTTAATCCTCTCAATTTATAGTCGATAAAGTTTGTTTATCTCTTGGTTTGAATTATGATCCCATGATGAATCAACTTACCTAAAAAATATCTTCATTTAATCCTACACTTTCTTTGGATTATTTTATGCCTTGATGTGAAACTGAACTGGGTGATTATCAATAAAATGTGTATATCTTCCACATTAAAGTATTCATCATTCTTATAGATGGTGAAAGAGATTTTTATGTCCCCATAAGTATCCAACACACACTATTGGTCCTCAATATGATCTCAATAGATAACTCCTACCCATTATACTTATATATTGTTAACATAAAAACATGTAGTTATTTTCATATTTCAAAAGTATAATACCAATAAATAAATGAGCATAATCTAGAAATGCTAGTCATGATATAAATATCTCTAAAAATGTTGTCCAACAATTTGAAAACATACCCGAGTAAAATTTTTATGAAAAATTATATCCCTTTATATTTAGTTTTATAACTCTAATTTTCCCTTAAAATATCACATAATTTAAATTTTAAATATAAATAAAATTTAAATTTAAACTTGGTAGTATTGAAATTCAACACTACCTCAGATAAAATTGAAAATGAGGCATATCTCACAATAAAAAATAGGAAAGATTCATGGGAGGTAACTAAATAATAAAAAATTGATATATCATAATAATGACATGATATATAACACAAATACCATGATTTTAATTGATATTTTAATGTACATCGAGGAAACCAGTATATATAACTTGAGAAAGAGAACACGTCTCTTTCCTTTTCAGCCACATAATAGGCAAATGTGATTGGCCTATGAATAGGTATAAAACTAATGGATAACATAAAGGCTAGTAATTATCATATTCTAAACCTAGTAATATATGCACTATGGTGAGTTTATCTAACATTAGAATAGTAAAAAATCCTCATTTAACTTAAGAAAATATGCATAACATATTGCACCAACATCCTATATTATGTACAACTTAGCTAGGATATATAAAAAAAGAGGCTCAAAATCATCTAAAATGGCCTTGGTAACTAATCCTGATGAGGTGCCCCTGTAAAATTATAAAAAAAAACATAATATGATGTTGAGTGCCCTTGTGGATGCCAATCAATCTTATCAAAATTCATGGATGGAAAACTGCTACCACTACCAATTCAAACTAAGAAATGGTGCTATGAATGACCATTACTTATAATAAACATTGATCTCAAAAAATGGGTTAGATCATTTGAGGAAGAATTTCACACCCAACCCCCCAAAATTTTGAACTAGGTGAAATATCATGATATCAATAAGTTTATCTCATAAGGTAATGGAAAAGTGTGAATTAGGTGACAAGTGATAACAATTGAAAGCAAGAAAGGACACAAAGGGGTCCAAAGTGACACATAAATTGGAAAACTTCTTCTAAAGTAATGTAAAAATATTCTAGTGTGCATTCTTAGCTAGTGTTACTAAGTAGTTCATAAAAGGTGTGATCCATAAGACTATAATGTAGGTTGGCTCACTTGATTGTGTAGAATATGGGAATAAACACTTGGAAATTCCATTAGAAAATGAGACATATAATAATAATCATATGGGCTTTTGAAAAAAATGTTCCTAATAAGATACCCATGTGTAAGTTTAGTATAATGCATGACTATTATGCTAAATAAATAACACATGCATAATTTTTTTACTATTCTTTAGAATTATATCCTTTAGAAATAATAGTCAGTAACATAGAAATGGACCTCATACATGTATCAAAAATAATGGCACAAGTGAAATTTATAGATGAAACTAACCAACTATTATTTAACACAAAGAATAAACTCACAAGTTAAATGTCTTGGATGAGTGACCCAAAATCCACTAATTTGAATACATAGAAGTTGATATACATTGGGAATACTATAAGTTACTCACCAAATATAATGTTATTTATTTTGAGGCATACAAATATATAATTAATTAATAAAGTGTCTACACAAGTTATCTAAATCCACTACTAGAACATGTTAAATTTTTAAAAATGAGTTCTAGAAAAAATGTTTGTCATGTGAGAAAAGAAACAAAATTTAACTCCATAAGGTCTTCGCAACTAGGCCATATGGAGTAACCTATATAAAGAAAGAAAAAAACAATTATTTCTATTACATGAGAATAAGCTCAAAGAATGAGCATGAAACCCATCATAAATTTTTTAAAAAGGATGTATAAAATATACCAAATGTGCCATGAATGAAGTGTGATAATAAATCCCAATAATAATGGTACCCCCAAAATAGATCAAAATTGATATGTATGAGACTAAAAACTAGAAATAAAATCTCTCACAACTACTTATAACTACATAATTTGAGTGACAAGGCCATATCTATATGAAAAAAGGGGGAAAATATATAAAACTACAATTTATTATAAAATTAATCAAATATGAGACTATATTTGGATTCTAAAAAAAATATGCACTTCCAAAAAAATTAAGAAAATAAATTCCTTATGATTTATAAGATATGAGGCTAAAATATCCATGAATGGGACATCCCATACCTTTTCATAGTAATAAAGTGTGTTTTTATAAAAATAATTATTTTCCAAAATTGATAGGGTCTACTCCATAACATTGATGTTAGAACCACAATCCTAAAAAGAGGGATCATCCCAAGCATACCAAATCAAAAGATATGGCCTCCTAAATGACCATATGTCAAAAAAGGCCTATGTGGTAAAGGATTAATATTATGGTAATGAATTCTAAGTATCTCAATCACATAGGTGATTGTTAATTGTATTTAATGGTTATTCCAAGGTGCATAGTCCTGTGGAATCCAAGACCTAAGCATAAAGATCTTAAAAGAGTAAAAGCGAGTGAAACATGGTCAACAAAGACTAGGAGGTGGTGATGTAGCAATGGAGTGGTGGTGACACACATAATATTAAGAGTATTATATCATGATATCAGTGGATCATAATCTATTAGTGGTAATGAAAGCATAGAATAGTATAAAATTGGCACTATAATAGTGTTACAGACCTAAAAGAGGCCTTGAAAGAGCCTTTTGACTTTTAACATTTTTACAAACTTTGAATTTATAGACATATTGAAAATAAAATAATATGGTAAAAAATATGTTAGGGTTCCTAACATATAATATTTTTAAAAATATATATATGGAAGTTATAAGGAACATGTCTTTCCCTTGTCTTTCTACTATACAACTTTGAAAAATCACCAAAAAAATATATTTACAATATATATATATATATATATATATATATATATATATATATATATATATATATATATATATATTTCTTATTTTTCAAATAATTTTTGAAATTTATTAGGAAATTATCACCACTACCCAAAAAATTAAAATTTTATTAAAAATTTGAAAAAGTACCAAAAATCCTACAAAATATCATTTTAAGTCAATGGAAAGAAACCTAGCTAGGTTTTTACAAAATATATAAAACTGGTTGCTATAAAAGAAAAAAAAGGAGAAAAGTATGGGAATTATCAATAAAGATTGAAATACCAAAAAAATGATTTGTAATAACTTTATTAATATCTACCCTAAAATAAATATCCCTAACAATCCTAATTTGTGGAACTACCTTGAAGGATCTAATACCATTTTGTCAACACCACCCATGATGAAATTAAAATAAGCCATAACTCACATGCAAAAATATGATAGAGATGAGGTATATAATTTAATAATAAAAACTTAATATCTTATAAAAATGATATGATATTTAACATTGAATAACATGATTTGAATTGATTTTATAATGTACATAGAGGAAGAGGGTATATATAGCTTGAGCAAGAGTAAAATTCCCTTTCCTAATTAGTAACATAGTAGAAATATGTGCTTTGTATATGAAGATGTGGAAAAATATTGGATAAAATAAATTATAATACTTATACTATCCTATTCCTAGGAAATAGTTCCATATGGTGCCCTTATATAATATTATAATAGTAAACTATCGTAAGTTAACTCAATAAAAGGTGCAAAATATATTGTACCACCAAGCATGAAAGTACTTGATTTTACCAATTAGCATGCCTATATTTTTTATTGTGTAAATACTCCTCAATGACTCTACACTAAGTAATTTAACATGTTTCAACTTGTCCTCCTATCATTCACTACAAATTATGGATGATTATAAAAACATAAATAGTAACAATGACACAAACATGTGTAAGACAATTCTACTTGATTTTTAGATTTTTTTATTTATTGAATCTTTTGGGGAATTCCACTTCATTTTTATGGGTGTATATAATGAATAAAATTATGCCACATGGAACTCCAATATCATTAATCCAATTCAGAATTCCACCTCAAAAATAATTTCATAAAAGTTTAAAATAGTTTATCTAATTTCTCGTATGGTCATGAACTACCAACTAAATTGATATCTATGAAGTAAAGTAGTAGTAAACAAAACCAAACAAGTATTTAATGAGGGGTTAAACCAAATATTTACTATCCTAGGCACCTTTTATAAACTCATACCATAAATTGGGATACTTTCATGTAAAGATCCCTATATGGGGTGTGTAAGATTTTATTAAACCCCCTTTTAAAATCCACATGCACATGCCCATAACCATAACCATGAATTTTTACTCCACACACTTCCCAATCCACTATCACCCAAAACCCTTATACTTGGTCATGAATGTAGAAACCCATAAACCCTAAGCATTGAAGACCACCAAATTTTAGAAGAAATTTTGAAAGAAAAAATAAAAAAATAAAATTATGAAAAAAATGAACCCCTGTTATATTTACACAAGGAATCCAAATATGCAATTAGGTATAAAAATAATGCATTATAAAACACTTCCTTTATAAATTCACTTTCCCATCTATAAAAAATATTGTGCCAAAGGATCACCAAAAACCTAATTCTCTATGATGTTTTCATATTCAATTTGAATTTCACAAGGAATATAGATCTAAACTAAAAATATATTTTCTTCTCATCATATTTTAAGAAATATTTTTCTTTCTTAAAAAATGACCCTTTAATATAGAAATAATTTACAATTTCAAAAGAAAATCACCTCTTCTCCATGCACTCTCACACCAATAAAAAGGGTTTTCACACTTCAACCCCTAAAATATGATCACACTTTATATTATACTAACATTTCTATAATCAATAGTGAAATACTCCAATTAATCGAAGAAATGACAATATAATTATTT
Source organism: Torreya grandis (assembly GCA_037957365.1). Lineage (NCBI taxonomy): Eukaryota > Viridiplantae > Streptophyta > Pinopsida > Cupressales > Taxaceae > Torreya > Torreya grandis. Next base: position 1,008,683 of record JARHVA010002125.1, on the reverse strand, counting down.
ACTTTATACAACTAAAGGATAATAATTTAATACAATTGAATATAATAATGAATTCGGTGGTTAAATAATTTATATTAATTTCCTATGTAAACTCTTATCAACATATAAAATTTTCATTTTACAACATATAGTAAGGTACGAACCCTAAGAAATTATAATTACATTTGATACACTATATTATACAAGGTACATATCACAAGTTACATATAGCCTAATGGAACCTATGTAATACTACAATAGTAGTGAATAAAAGGGACTTACAAAAGATTATTTTTATATTCCAACACATATATAATTTAGAATCCACTCATGGAGAATTAATATATGTAGTCAATTTGAATCTTGATTGATATCGAGTAGACATTTTTACAGTTATCCATGTTGTATTTTAAAACAAATCAAATGCATACTTTAATTATCAAATTAAGATACCCTCATCTATTTGAAATACTTATATCATAATAAAATATTTTATAAACCCAAGATCATTCATCTTAAAATATTAATTCAACTCAATCTTTACATGATGTATTAAATAAACACTATTATTTATCAATATCAGGTTTTAAAAATACATAACCACAAAAAAATATTCCCATATAAATTATTAACAAATATGTTATGACCTATGCCATATTATTTAAGCCACATGAAATAAATATCAATATTCTCATACTAAGCTCAAGGATCCTACTTCAACCCATATAGTGTCTTTTAAATCTTGCACACTAGCTTTGAATCACCATGTTGAATAACCCCTAGTGTCTAATCCATGTAGATATCCTCTTAAAAGTCACTATTACAAAATTTAAAAATTTAATCTATTTAATACACCCCCTATAAAAATTTAGCTATAATATAAATAATAATTTTTATAAACTCTATCTTAGTAATTAGAACATAATTATTAAAATAATCAATACCCTCTTTCTAAGATTTGATTTCAAAAATTTGAGCCTTATAGCCATAAATAGAGTCATCATAATTAAATAAAATCTTATAGGCCCACCTTAAATTTAAAATATTTTCCCCTTTTATATAATACACATAATCCCATATCACTTCAAAATATTACTTATCCCCTATCATCCATCTCTTCATAAAAGACAATATTATATCCCATTGAATAACTAATATTCTCCTTAAGAGAATTATCGGCATGTGCTAAACTTGCCTCATGGTCATCATTGTCCAACATGGTGGGATTATTGTGAGCGTATATCTAAATATAAGCCTAAATTTATGTAATGTCTCTTGAAAAAATGCCATAATAACTTAAAATATCCTCATATGTAATAATATAAGGATCCTCTACGTTGTTACAAGGTGCATAATCCTCATTTATATAAAGAACTTAGATAAATCTAAAATAAAATGGTGAATTTTATAATAGATAATGTCTATTTTGATATGTTTAGAAAATCACCAAATAAAATAAAATTATAAGGATTTTCCTTATTATCAATTAAACAAATAATGATGACCTAAAAATTATTATTGATATACTTCAAGGCAAACATATTTGGCCACAACTCAACTTTTAACTTTATTGGGTTAGTTGATAAAGAAATCTAACAAATTATCAGTCAAATCAAGTACATGATCAACATCTCTAATTATGTGATATAATAGTATGAAATTAATACTACTAAAATTAGGAATAATTTAATTATCCTGTTATATATACTTTCTCATCTTCTTTTACAAGTGAATGGAAAAAATTCTCCCTCTTTGGCCTTATGATGAGTATATCTAGACTCCAAAATAAATTCATGTTTGGATGTATGGGAATGAAATGAAAGAGAATTATATGCAATAATAACATTAATAGTACCAATACTAATTGATTTTCCTTATAAATCCATGAGATATTTGAATTTTTGTTCAATATCACTGATCTTATTACATGAAATATTCATATGTCTAAGCTTTCCATTGTAGGTACACTCTGTGATTTTCATTATTTAACTTATGAGCCCATTTAGAATCATCAACACAATAACCACTATTTTACTCATCACTATTGGTTTATTTTTATTCCCTTGGATATGTTGCACTATATTTTATTAACTTGCATATCTAGTTTATCATTCCTATATTATATGAGATTGTTACTTCAAAATAGTTATTCCCAACTTTATAAACTTCTCTTCTTAAAAAATGAATATGAAACACATGATGTAAAAATACATGATATTAAATACTTACTTGATGTAACATTTAAATAAGATACTGTGAAAAAAATACATCATATGATAGCATCAGATGCTAAAATGCAATCTCAATAATCTCACCATCCATCTTCTTACACTTCTTACTACACTCCATTGACTGAAACATAAATTAATTTATGTAATATAAATAATCCTTAATTTTATCAAATGACAAATGATCTCAAGTTTATTCTTATGGGTAACATTTTAAGTCATTGAATAATAAAGATTTCCTAAGAAGTTTCATAAGATATCCATCGTCTCCTTTGAATTATTGCACTTCTTTAGATGAAAATTAATATCATGTGAAATGTGATGCAATGTAATCTCAATTGCCTCATCCTATTAATATAAAATTAATCTCACTTCTCCTTTATGGTATTTAATTTTAATCACTATACATGATAATCCTAAAACCATTAACCCTTAAATCACTCTAAATTGATGACTCTTGTGCATGAAAATTGTAATAGAATAAGCAAAGAGAATTAATAATACAAGAGGATTTCAAAGATGTATGCCTGGAAGCCATAAATAATTAATATACATGGATAAGGTAATATGGACACTCTAAAAATCCTTCATTAAATGGTAAATTATCATGTCAAAAGTATTGGTATTGATTACTAGTGATAAACTACATGGGTTATGAAAAATTAGGATGCAATTGTGTAATGCTAACTTCAAGTAACACTACATTTAGAGATAGTTTTTATAGTTTATTTTATAATTTATTTATGAAATGAATTATAGTTTTTAGTCATGTTTATAAATGGTTTTACTTTGGATAGGCTCATTCAAAATTTTAATCTCATCATTAAGAATATAGATAGTTTCATTGTTTTACATAGACACTAGATTCAAATATGTGTTACAAGTATAAGAAATTTATAAATAAATACCACATTATAGTTTAGGATATAAGGTCACATATTTATTATTTATTTAACTTAATGTATTATCTCATAATTTTTATTAAGGTTTATAAAAAAAGTTTTGAAAATATCAACAATGCACTAAATAAGTATGTTGGGATACATTTTATTAATACAACCTAAAATTATAAGTAACTAAAAACAAAAAATTATATGGTCTTTATGAATTAAATGAGAGAAAAAATATAAAATAAAAACCACAAAAAAATATTGTAAATAGTGGATAAAACCTTAATAGGAAGAGGTCTTGTAAACCCCTAATTTGAAATGTAAACATAACATGAAACCCTAGGTGAGATTTGAATAATGTACCATATTCTTGTACATAGATTTTATTTCCTATTTTTTATGATTTAAATATGCCATATTTTGAGTGATTCCTATTTGAAATTTAAAAAAATACAAAAAAATCATAAAATACAAAAATACAAAAAATTATTTACCTTTATCTTGGTCATATGATATAAGACATACTTATTTTATAATATACAATGAATTTTACACATCCATGTTTTCACAATAATTTTCTAAATGGTAAGCCTTGATCTAGGTAGGGGGTAGGTAAATCTATCTATATATTCTTATCAGGACTACTTAAATATCTCTAGGGATGAAGACCTTATTTATTGTGTTAAGTAATCACATTAAACTATATAGAGTTATATTTACATATACAATGTTTCTTTCTTACTTATGTGAGGTGTACATATATTACATGTGTACATGGAATTGTTCATGTTGTTTTTACCATATAATTATGTTTGAGTACATTTCATACCTCACATGTCATATTGGCCATGATCTTGGATCCTTTCATAGAAGATTAATAAAATCTATGTATGGAGCAATGAAATCACAGATAAATTTTAAAAGAGGACGAATCTTATCTTCACATAATAATATTGCAAAATATGACTTGCTTGCATGAAATCACATTAACCTGTCTAACCGTCCAATAAGAAAAAGTGGGGTGCATAGAGAGAAAATTAGGGTAACATGAGGAAGACTCTAATTTTCCTAATTATATAATTATATTTAAAATTAAATTAGCCTATGTGACCCTTTTATAACTAACCTAAGAAAGCTTAAATGACATAGAATGGTTGTAAGGCTATGTAGGCAAAACCTAATGGGAAAAATAACTACACCAACACCCCCCTTAATCATAGCTTAGGTGAGATGATAATTGGATCCTATCATTGAAATCCTAATGAGGTACCCAAGTATATAGTGAATAACCTCCATAGGAGGAAGAAGAAGGTAGAGCAACCCTAACCCCAATGAGAGCTCACATATGAGTAAATTTACTCTCTATGAAGGGCTTCATCAGAATATCTATAATCTACTCTAATGTTGGATAGTATCAAATATCAATATTTTCTCATTGATAAGCTCAATAATGAAGTGCATCTAAATCTCTATGTGTTTGGTCCTTTGATGGAGAATCAAATTATTAAAAATTTGGATAGTGTTTTGGTTATCAGAGTAGATGATTATTGGCTTGTGAAATTAGATACCAAACTCAATGAGAATCCCTTGAATCCAGATTGCCTCAATGGTGGCATTGATATCCCTTTTGTATCCTGCCTCTATAAATAATAAAGCAATTGCATGTTGCTTCTTTCTTGACCAACTTATTAGACACAAAATAAGTGAGAAAATCTAGCCTAAAGTGGAATTTCAAATCTAAATATCTCCATCCTAATCTAAATATATTTATCTAATAAAATCAACCTCTATTTTTACTTCATAGTTTATCCCATAGTTCTATAAACCCTGAATGTAGTATAGAATTTACTTCGCTTCTTTCCAATGCAATTCATGTGGCTCATGCATAAATTAGGAGACCATGCCAACTACATAAGATATGTCAAGTCTAGTATGTGTGAGATAGATAATATTACCCATAATTTGTCAATATGGAGTTTAATCAACCAATGGTGTAGGAAAATCAACCTCAAGCTTCACACTAAATAAGAAGGGAGTAGAATCGAACATACAATCAACCATGTTAAACCCTACAAGAAAATTAAGAGAATAATTGGATTCTGATAAAGTTATCCTATAATCTAATTGAATGATTTCAATCCTAATAAAGTAATGTAGAAATCCCATGTCTGTCATTGAAAATTTATTTGAAAGTAAAGTTTTCAATATAGAGATGGATGACCATGAGCTCCCTATAATCAATAAATCATCCACATAGAGAACTAGGATCAACATAGAATCATCCTACCATAAGATGTAGACATTAAAATCTAATTAGCATCTAATAAACCCAACTATGAGAAGAAAGGAGTCCATCTTGGCATACCACGCCTGAGGGACCTATTTGAGTCTGTAGATAGATTTCCTAAGTCTATAGACCAAGGAAGAATCTTCCACAAAGCCTTTTGGTTGCTTCATGTAGATATATTCTTTGAGGTCACCATGTAAAAAATCACTCTTGACATCCATTTGGTGAAAATCTCACTAATGTGTGGCTATAATGGCTAGAGTGAGTCTGATAGATGTCATCTTTGCTATAGGAGCAAATGTCTCAATGTAGTCTATGCCAGGAACCTAAGAAAATCCCTTTGTAACTAGATAGAATTTATACTTATCAATAGACCCATCTACACCATAATTAATATGATAAACCCATTTTTAATGGACCAATTTTATTCCTTTAGGAAGAGGGACCAAGTCCCATACTTTGTTCTTGATTAGGGAACTATACTACTCTTACATAGCAAAATCCCATTTTGGAATGTCAGATGCCTCATGAAAGGTTTGTAAATTTGAGTTAATGGCTAGGTAGGCATGTGAATTACCTTGAAACTATGAACATATTTTCCTTGTATCCATTATATTTCCAACTCATTTCTCAATAGTTTGAAGTGTTTGTCTAGCCCGAGTGTGACAAAAATTGTATGAGATTATAGAATTAGGAGGTGAGTCATCATCATCTATACTACTAGTGTGAAATGGAAGAGGATAACATTCATCACTTCTCTCATCACTTGAACTTGAAGAAGAAGAAGAGTCATCCTAATCATCAGGAGGATTTTGATGTGGATCCAAGTCATTGTCTGAGGTGGAATCAATGTCTAGTGAGACTTTTGAAGAGTTTAGAGTGCTAGTAGTGAGTTCAAGTGGGTCCTCAAAAAACTTGAAACTATTTTCAATGAACAACTCATGAGTTTTAGGATGGAGAATCTTGTATCCCTTAATACCCTCTAGATACCCCATAAAGATACAAGATTGACTCTGAGGGTCCATTGTCTTACATTTATTCTTAGGAACATGGGGTATTGTTGGTGATCAAAACACTCAAAATTTATCAATTATGGGCTTTTGACCATCCCATTCTTTGAAAGGAGTTATTCCTTTCAAGGATTTTTTTGGAACATGGTTTTGAATGTAGCATTCATAGTTGATTACTTCAACCTAAAACTGAGGAGTAGGAGACTTTGATTGATGCATGTAGTTGGCCATTTCCTTCAATAAATAGTTCTTATGTTTGGCCACACCATTCTATTGAGGATTGTATGTAACTATGTGTTGCATCTGAATCCCATCTAATGTGCAAAATTTCTCAAACCTATTATTGATATACAACCCACCATTTTCATCCATAATATTTTGATGGAGTAATATGACTACTTCTCCATAAGTACTTTGAATTCCTTGAAGTAATCAAAGACCTTAGACTTATTTTTGAAAAAAAAATGCCTAGGTGTACCTTGAAAAATCATTAATAAACATGAGAATGTATTTGATCCTATTGAATGAAGGTTATGTAAATGGACCTACTATGTCCTTATGGACAATTTCTAGTTTTTTTGGCTCTCCTTGCTTTACCCTTGTTAGATTTCTCTTCTAGATGCTTGCCAATAATGTATCCATTGTATAGGCCATCCAAGAATTTAAATTTAGGCAACCCTAAAACCATGTCATGATGATTGAGTTTATCTAAGTAATAGTAGTTTAAATGGCTCAACCATTCATGTAATAGTTTTCTCACTCCATCTGCATGAGTGATCAGTACAATTGAGGGCTAATCTAAGGCAAATTTTGAGAAGGTATACAACCTAGACTGATGGTTGGCCTTTCAATAAGCCACTATGGTGTTACTATGTAACTCCTTGATAACTAATGAATCAGATGTGAACTCAACTCACTTCCCTACACCTATGTGAGTGATCTAGTACACTGATAGAACATTAGTGGATAGTGAAGGAACATACAAAATATCATTTAAGGTCACATCATTTAATTAAACTGATCCTTTACCACTGACTTATACCAAAGTGTCATCACCCATGAGAATTGAAGGCATAAAACATGGATATATGTTTGAAATTAGATCCTTTGAGGAGGCCATGTGATAATAAGCACCCAAGTCAATAACCCAACTCAAAGGATAAGAAGTTATTGTAACAAGTGCCTTTCCCTTATTTTTACCTTTTTTGCTATTTTTAGCCTTTGTAGATTCTTGTGTAGGCATGTTCTAACTTAAGGATTTAGGAACACTAATGTTATTCTTCTCAAGCATCTTAGTCAATGTTTCAATCTTCTTTTTCATGCACTGAGATTCATTGTGCCCAAGTTTCTTACAAAATTTGTATTTGAGTTTCTCCTTCTTAGGTTTACCACTTGAGGAGGACTTATTTGATGATGCCTTAGGCTTGGCATCTAATTTTTCATTATTATTGTGTTCATGATCTAGTTTATACTATTTAATCTCCTATTTTCCACTACTAGAAGTCTTCTTCTTGTCCTGATTGATAATCAAGGCATGTGATTTTGAAGACTTTAGTGTACCCATTTAAACTAGCTTATCTTGCTCTCAATTTATATCAATAACAAAATCATAGAATTATGGTATTTTTCAAGTGGATCTAAGTGTAAATTTGGTAGCATAAAATATAGATATTAAAACTAAATTATCATGTTTTGAAAGTACAAATAGAATCAACTGGTCATCTATTCTCTCAATGCCACATTGTTTCAAATACAATCTCAGTGATTTAAAATCTATAAAGAAGTCTTTTAGGGTTTCATAATCAATTGGGATCAATGTGATGAGTTAATTCTCTAGATCATGACCCCTCATGATGTCTTACACTCAAAAACACTTGTCTAAGATGGTTCAGAATTCATTGGGAGTTTTTATAGATTCAAAATTAAATAAGAGGTCAAAAGACATTGACAGGCATAAGAACCCATAGGCTTTGTCACATATATTATACCACTTAACCTTTTTTGAATCTATAGATGGACTATTTTCCTCACCCATAATGATCTGATAGAGTCCTTTACCTCTCAAGGTGAGCTACATTTTAGACTTTCAGTCGAGATAGTTAAATGGTGTGAGTGGTTCAATGTTTAGATCTATTAGTGCATATTAGATTGAGACAATTTATAGAATTGAGATGAAAGAAAATAAAAAATTACATAGAGTAAAAGTACCCCCTTCAACTATTAATAATACCCCCCCTTAAGTTATAATGCAACACACACTCAATATTGGACATTGGGCACCATCAAGAATGCATCTATGAGCAATTAGTGTGAGAGACTATGAGAGGGATGTCAGGCACAACCAATAATGTGTATAAAAAAGGTATAATGAGTTTTAAGCCATTATTACATGAATAAAATGGATGTTAAAATGGGAATAAAATAATAGAACCAATGCATATATCTTGAAAAAATATGCACTTTCAAAAAAATAGAACTCAAAATAGAGATACGAATTGAAAGTTATGGCACTTATAAGTTCTTTTTTCTACACATTCTTAGACCCTTTATAAAAATGTAATGTAGAGGTACCTCACTAATTTAATTAGTAATGACCCTTCAATATTTTGGCTCAGTCTCATAAGAGTAATCTAAATTTTCTAGATTACTTTTCTTCCAACTCCAAGTAGTAATGACCCTTCTAAAACCTAACTTGGTCTTGAAAGAGTAATCCAAGTTTCCCAAACTACTTTACTTCCAAATTTGAGAAATAATGGCCCTTTTAAAACCTATGTCAGTCTCGAAAGAGTAATTGAAGATTCCCAAACTACTTTACTTCCAATTATGACAAGTAATGGCCCTTCTAAAACATAAGTAAGTAATCAACCCTTGAAAGTACGAGTTGGTCTTTCATAGTGTAATCTAAGTTTTGATACCCTATTTACTTAACTTCATGAATTTTTAAGTAAATTAGTTCCACAAGTCCAAGTTGGTATTTTGTAGTGCAATATAGGTTTTGGCACCTTGCTTACATAACTTCATGAATTTACAAGTAAAGCAACTCCACAAGTTTGAGTTGGTCTATTGGCTAAGTAACAACCCTCCAAAACCCTAGATTGGTTAGTAGACTCTCCAATGCATGAAAAATGAAGTAGATAAAATGTATAACTAAAGTAATGACTACCTACAAATCCAAGTAATGTAGAGGTTTGATGACATGTAAATTATAGAAAGCTAAAAACATCCAAAATAATTTAATAATGGAAATTTTACAAGAGACCCATTTGAAATTTTGACTTAAGGAAGAAAACCTAGAAGGAATTTTTGTAGAAAATGAAAAATGGGGCCTTGGGATGCCAAAAAGAGAATTAAAAATTGACTATTCCATAACTAGGTCATATTTATAGTTGATCCAAAGGTTTTGGCACCTTCTAGAACCAATGGCATAGTAGTTTTTGAAATATAAAGCTCTAGTAAAAAAAATTGCACAAATTCTCTAAGGAATCCCACTAAACCCTTATTTATGCTAGAATAGAAAATTTAACAAGATTTCACCACAAAGATTACTACAATATTGGCAAAAATGGCTCTCGTACCATGTCAAATTGGCCATGATATTAGATCCTTGCACATAAGATTGAGAAAATCTATGTATGGAGAAATTAAATCATAAATAAATTACAAAGTAGGAAGAAGCTTTTATTCACACAACAATATTACAAAATATGACTTGCTTGTGTAAAATCACATTAACCTATCTAACCTTCCAAAAAGGAAAATTTAGGTACATATAGGGAAAACTAGAAAAACATGAGGAAGCCTCTAATTTTCCTAATTATATAATTACATTTAAAATGAAATTAGCCTATGTGACCCTTTTATAACTAACCTAAAGAAGCTTAAATAACATAGAGTGGCCATAAGGCCATGTAGGCAAAACCCAATGGGAAAAAACACTAAATCAACAACACAATCTGACATTGATTTAAGAATTTTTATTGAGATTGATTACATTGTTATATTTTATAGATTTCACATTGATAAGCCACTTATTTCATGTTGCTTATTATGTTTAATTTGCCTTGACCACTTGAATATTGATCTCATTATTATCACTTACTTTAGTCTTCCTAATGATGATAAAGTATTTATCAAGATATTTTATCATACCATGCATTGATTTATAAGGGAATCTTATATATTCTTAGAATCCTCCTCATCTCATTATTCTATATTTTTAGCCTTGCACCTTCTTTTTCTTGTGTAGCACTGTGCTTCCTTATGCATGTTTATATTTTCTTCCAAAAATAAAACTAAAATATTAAAAATATTGATCCATATATAATCATGTCTCTTTTTCCTATGGGGGCATCGTATCCATGCATAATATTTATTGGTCTATATATATACACATTTTTCATATTTGGGAAATTGTTCCCTTATGTGTTTCTCATTTCCATGTTATGAGTTTTTCTTTAAGTGTGACTTTAGCATAATCTTCCTATGGGGATATGGCAATAGTAATTGTATCCTATGCATTGTATTTGTTATACATGTATCACTTTCACATACCATTTTACATGCATACCTTGTTACATCTTGGTTTTTTTATTATCAATAAATTTTTTCACTTACTTACATATTCCACTTTGATGGCACATGACACATATTTATTTATGGGTGGAATTATACCCCCACATGTTTTTGTCATATCCTTCCTTGTTAACATTAGATAAAACACTTTTATTACCTGGTGAAAGAAAGTTTTTTTGGATTCTAAGTTATTTTTATATATGATTATGTTATATGGTCATATTTACTTTTGATTTAACATTTAAATTATAATATCATTACAAGTTTTTTTATGTAATTTTCATGATTTAAGGTGCAACCAAATATTGAGCTAGGCTTGGGAGTGGAAGAATTCAATGAACCATACAATATAAAATTATATAATGGTAAATAGTAAGGAATAGCTTGTTCCTATTCCACTATTTCATTTTATGTGTATTATATATTAGTCCAACCCCCATAATGTGATTTCTTGTTATTATCACTAGTTTGAGTGGTCATCATTAACATTGAATCAAATTTGCTCATTTTTTATTATTGGCACATACTGTATGGTGTGGGCTTATTATATTTATCTATCACCATAGTGTTTGGATGTTAATATGTCTATAAGACTTGGGTCCTTGGTCCTAACTTTGAAAATAAATAATCATTGGGTAGAAATAATGATTATTTATTGATTAATACATGATTTTGATTAATTCATAGTAAATGATTAAAATGTTTTGGTGGGATACTATCGATAGCCATGAGGCATTAATCTCAGCTGATTTTAGATAGAAATACATAAAAATAAAATATGGCAAGGAGAAAATGAGGAAGAATGTGGAGAGGTGATTACATGCTATGTAGACCTTATTTCCATGGCATTATTATATTTTTCCATTTTTGCATCCATGATGAGATATATGTGATGGTTACTTCATGAGTTTATTGAAAGATATTATTTTAAATTTTTCAAATGAGGTTTTTAAAATAGATAGAAAGAGAGATACACATGTAGGATTTAGAATTAAGAAAAATAAAAAAGAATAAAATTGAGGAAAAATAGTGGTCTTGAGATCTAGTATATTTTTCTGAAAGAGAGTGTATTATTACTCACTTTGTTCCTCTTTAATTTCTTCTACTACTATAAACTAGAATGTCTGATTGGAAATAATAAAGGGAAATGATTTATTATATAACCATGATTGGGAGTTCTAAAAAACCCTAGGATTTTACATTACCCTCATTCATCCATCTTGGTTCTCATGATATCCACTTTTATTCCTGGTTCATTGGATTCATTTATTGCATTAGTAATGCAAACTAAGTTATGGGTTTTTCATTTAGTGTTACTATGATTTTTGGTTTCCATGAGAAACCCCAGTAGATGTTTAGTTGGGTTATCTTCATCTCACCTGTAGATGGTGTTATAGATGAATGATACATGAATAATATCATTATATGGTAATTTTGGTAATACACCTAATGTTTGTGAAACCATTTATTGAGTTGTGTTCTTTTATTTTGTCTATCCTTATGGTGATTATCATGTATGTGATAAACACTAATCCTTTGACCTTTGGTGTAATAATTATCTTTCTCACACCTTTCTCTTATATATTTTAATTCCATTGGCATTCTATTTTATCAACTCATACAATATCATAGTAAATATATGGTGTAATACAAACTATCAATGGTTGGGATCATCTTAATCTCCCATTTTTCAGTGATTGCATAGTAGAGTTACTAGTTACAGTGTTGGAATGGATTGATTTGATTATAAATCAAATCATGATGAGTCAATTGGCATATTAACTATTTTTTGGGTTTTATTTCATATTTGTAATCATTTTTACTAATTTATTGATTTTACATTTTTAAAGGCTTTGTTTCAATGATATTTTAATTAACTACTATATTTTTTTGTACCTTTTATTCAAGTAGTATTATTAGTTATTTTAGTTTAAAATGAGTTTAGGTAATTTAAGGTTCACTTGTTATTATATAAGTAATACCCTAATTATCAATGGTAGGGATATAGTCATTTTTGAATGACTATTATGTCTTAATCTATTTTTAATATTTACATAAATGTATTTTTTGTATTTAGTCATGTTTTTTATCACTTGGGTTTCTATAATCCAATCAGAGAGATTTGAAGTTGTATTTCATATATTAATTTTTAGAGTGTAAAACCATGGTTTCAATATTTATAAATGCATCATGGGAATACCTATGATATACCACTTATTAAGACTTAAACTAGTGACAAGGTATATAATGATTAAAACTATTTTAGAAACTCATTATTGAGTCATGATTAGTATTTTTATTTTGTTTAAAATTTTAATGGAGATTTAATTATTATAGTATTTCATTTATAGATATATGGATATTGATTTTTGGTATTATTCAACCCCATTGAAATAGACTCTAATCTATAATTTAAGTTTCATGCATTTAGGATTGATTATGTATCTCATTGACATTAGGAAATACCTAGCTATAGGTTTTGTTTTATAATGTGTCACCAATGACATACATTAACTATATTTTTAGTCTCTCTGATTAGACTATGGAGTGTTTATTGTGTTGAAATTAAGTATGTCATCCAAGTCCTATTTCACCCAAATGATATTAGTTGTGTATTGAATCTCTACTTGCTTTGGTTGTATGTAATATGAGTTATATTTCTATTATGCATTGCATGATAAAATAAAGAGCTATGAGTTTATAATTTTTTTTCATACTCTATTCATATTGATATGGTATGTTTGAATAGAATTAAAAGACTTTTTTTATCATGAATTTATGGCACATTTGTTTAGACTATCATATGATTATGGTTGTTAATAGAAAAAATATATTATTTCAAGACTCCTAAATTTGAATAAATTGGTTAGATATTTCACTAGATTAATCATGCACATCTATATTTATATTATGACATAAAAATTATTCTTTTCATAGTTATGGTGTTAGAATATTTTTTCAGGTTTGAAGGATTTTTAAGTTTGAATATATGCTACCTTTAGGTAATTAAGGTAAAAATAGATGATCATTTCATTTTCATTTTGTATTGAAGATAATGGGACTCTGATTTTAATTCATTTTTCATATTTTGTCTTGGGTATACTTGCATCAATGAGTGATACCTCTAGTACTATTATTTATTGAAATCTATACATTTGAAAAGATAATTAGAAATAGTATATGTTTAGATCTAATATTGTTTTATCTATGGTTGTCAGTTATATATTAAGGAATTATTAATATAGCTGAGTCATTTGATTTTGAAAACATACTTTTAATATGTATTAAAATATTATTGTATGGATTATTTTCTAAGTTAAAATTATTGGTGCAACTCTATTATGATTTTGAGCCTAGGTTTTGAGATCTACAAATGTTTAAAAACATACACAAGTTGCATAGTATTTTATGGTATAAAATTATTTAAATTTTATTAATTTACATATTATTTTATTTAGATATTGTTTATAATTTATCCTAGATTTTAAGAAGTTGGTAATGAATATTTTTTGCTTGTCATAATTATCTTTATTACATTTCATTAGCTTTGAATGGAATACAATTATAAAAGGCATTAAGTTTGAGAGTCTTGGTTATGACCATGTATGAAAATTTATTTATTATTAAACTCCATTTGAAGGAATATCATTGAAATTTATTATTATTTGCACAAACTAATGATCTTATTTGCATTAAAATCAAGGGTCATGCTCTTTTACATTATTAAAATATTTATCGTATAAGGTCATTAAGTGATTGGCATATCTTATTTATCACTTTATTGCTTTGATAATGGCATAACGTATTTTAGAAAAATATAAATTTATTTATAATATTAACAATGTATTTAATATTTTAACACAAAAATAAACATGTTTATGAGTAACTGAATGTGCATGTTAAATATTTTAAATAAGCTAATATTTTTTCTGGATCAAGCATTTTGAGATTCCATCTCCTTAGACCAAGTTAAAAAATGGAAACAAGAATAATGAAAAAGATAATTAGAAACCATTACTAGGGTATTTATTATTTTTAAGGACCTATTGTTACATAATGAACTCTAAGCTTACAAAAATAATGGCATAGATCTAGGTAGTGTAATGATAGAACGTTACTTATACAAGTAATCCTTTAATCACATATTTAATACTAAATTATTTTAGGTGATTATAAAATTAAATGATATATTATTATTTATTAATGTGAATTTTTTATTAGTTAGTCTAATTATAACAAATAATTAAAAGTAACAAGTTATTTGGTATTCATGTTAATGTTACACTAATCAGAAGGTAAAGGTACTTGCATTATTTTGATTATTGTTCCTTGTCATTGATGGAACTAAACATATTAATCCCTACCTATAAATTTAGATAAGTGTGATTATAAAATTTCACTTGTTTAATTATTGGAATGAAGAATACCTTGTGAGTAAATCATTTTCTAGAAAAAGGTTTCATATCCTTGATTATTCAAACTTTTAAAGTTCATATTTTTTAGGTTATGATAGTTTATTATATATATAGTTGGTATTAAATATTATTGAATAATATTTTTAAAAAATATTTAACCCTAGAGGATGTTTTTAAAACCTCATATATATTTTGTAAAAATGGGAATATTTATAGGTATGTAGGTTTACCTATGGTAGAAGTAGACCTCTAGGTTTAAGGGCTAGCTCCCTGAATTTACCTTGAAATGCTTATCACCTAATAACTAATTGATTATGGGAAAAGAGATATAAGTTTTCATGAAATTAAATTAATCTAAGGGGGTGATACATCAAAATGATTTCCACAATACCATCATACTTCTTTGACTAATAAATAAGACCTACAACAGTAGCTTCAAAGTCCTAATAAGATCTAACATTAATACTTCAATATGGAGGTGAAATGCATGAGGGATATCCAAGTTAAGTGAACCATATGATATTTTCAGACACTAAAGATCATTTTACACTTGAAAACATATCCATAAACTTGAAAAAAATTCATATGACTTTCTAGAGTGGAACAAATTGCATCAAACATGGAAGGATTAAGAGAAATCAAGGATAGATGAATCTCTCTTAACTATTCACTATACATCTCTTCACACACTTTTAAAATATGATATATGAACTAAAAATATTTTTTATTTACTTTTAAAATGCAAATTATAACATCAAACTAGTATGGCTTTGCCATACATGGCGCAGAATTAGTCTACAAGAGCCAAAATGGCTAGTACTTATAGAATTTGAGAAAGGAGAGAAGAGAATGAAATCCAAGAGTCAATAAAAAAAATTTAAAGATAAGAAAAAAAATTAAATTTTTAGGATAAATTAATATGTAATAGACCATGCAAGTTCCACTTGGTCAAATTTCCTTCAAAGCATGAAACTTTTAAAATGTGTCATAGAACTCTTTATTTTCTTCCCTAGAAATTGCCTTCATCATTTGACCTTCCATGAGTGATCCAAAATATAATATGGATAGATTATATGATTAAAATATGAATATGGGGTTATAAACAAGACCCAACATGCATTTTTTATATCCCTAACCACTGACATTCTTGTCGACCTGAATTATTACTGCATGCAATCATGATCATTCCTCATTCACTCACACTTCACACATGGCACCAAGATGTGATTCCATTTTTAAATATAATCCATATAGGTGAGTTTATGAAAATTTTAAAGAGTCCTTATGCCATTATATTGATCAATAAGACCTTAAAATTCCTTCCACTTTGAGTTTTCACCTTCTCATGTGGTGGTCATTCCTTATTTACTATGTTAGTTTGGACTGGTTGTGATGAAGGTGTTATAAGAGGAAATTTTGTGCTTTTATGAATCTAAAAATGAGTATTAATGGTTATATTAGGCCATATTATTCCTCCCAAATTTAATTGTAGCTTTTGAAACCTTTTTATACCTACAAAGCACATAAAACTAGTTTTACACCATGTTCGTACAAGTAAGGTATAATGGGAAGGATCCATAGAGAGTACTCTAAAATATATAATTAATTTAATAATAATTTTATTACTAATATATAAATATATTAAAACTTCATCTCAATCAGGTCATGAACAAGGTTTTTAGAGGGTTTTAGGTGGTTTAGTCCCTTAATGATTATTCATTAAAGTGTGACATCCAAAGCTTGAAAAAATTCTAGTAGAACATTATTTTGGACCTTATTAAAAACCTCCTATATCCTTTAGTTCCCACACTAAGCCTCCATGTTGTTACAAAATTTCAAACCTACCTTCTTTAGCTTCTCTCTTTATTTTGCATGCCTTGTGATGTTCTTAAGCCAATAAATGGATTCCCTATGGTCTCATATGAATTATATAAGTTAAAACACACATTATTACTCCCCATGCATGTTTTATAATTTTTTTGAATGCTCTTCTAGCCCTAGAAGTGGTATTATACCTCCTTTTGGTCTTCAGATCTAGTTAAGAACTAATAGGTCTATCTATAGCCATGTGGGTTTGGACCACATTGTTATGTTATTTAACCTATGGGTTGTTTTACATATTGGTTCATGTATATCATATCATTCCAGATCTATCTAAAAGGTTCTAATATTATTTATCTTCCTTCTCACCACTTTCTTTCTAAACCTATAGAGTTTCAACACTTTGGGAGTGCCCTCTATATTGGATAGAATATATGGAATATCCCTTATTATCTTAGGAAAAATGAGAGTATAAGGTTATTATCCAATTTATGTGTATTATATATATTTTTTTTCATTAATTTATCACAATAATAGTCCCTCTAATTATCAGTAAACCCTCAAGACAAACTCGTGAATAACTGACTGTGTGTAGGCTTTACATTGGATTATAATTTGCTTTTGAAAACTAGATATTGACCATATTTACATGATATCAGAGTCTCATGAGGTATATATCATAATTATTAAGGTATTATCACACTTTTTATCACTTAGAACTTTTCCCAACCCTTCATGTATACCTTATAGTAGGTTAAATAAGACTACAGATTGACTATGACTATGTTATCTTACTTAAGAAATAACACCTATACCTAAACATAGAATTTTAGAACATGTTTTATTATTAAATAATATTATTTAAGTCATGAATACCATACTATATTAATTTTTATTAATTCATATCATGTTCATGTTATGTCAATACCAATAACATAATGTTTTAGCTCACTGTCAACTATAGTCAACTATAGTCGACCACTGTTGGGCTAATGAAGATCTTGTAGGTTACATTTCATCTCTTTGAGACTATCCTAAAGTTATCAAAGGTCAATTCATGGCTATAATTTTCTATCATAGTCCTTAAATTATATTAACACATAACTTGTTGGGTTTAATCTACCTTGCTACTTCACAGTCAGTTGTAGATGACATTCTTGGAATAAAATAAGGGACTTGTAGATGATCCTTAATCTATGAAACCTAAGTTACACCTTGTTAATATATTTTTATTATTGGAACCAAGTTTTTTTTTCAAACATAATCACTAAGGTTCACTTATGAATGTGTAAATAGGTACCTACAGTCAATTTTAGGTAAGCTTTTTTTGGAAGGAAAGTCACACCTGTAGATGGTAATACAAATCAAGATATTGTAATTTAACCTCTCTCCAAGTTCCTTGAATGAGTAGTGTATTATTATCCAAATTATATCATTTACCATGGATGTATGTTCTTAAACTACTAGCCTAGAGTGTAAGGTCATTTGAGGTTCAAAAACTATAGAAAAAACTAAAAAATTGTAGTGAAAGCATGTCATGAATGAAGGCCTCTTAACATCCTGTTCCTCTAATCAAACACCCACTCTATTTTTCAAGGTTATAACCCTTCATTAAGGCTATAATATTTATAAATTTACCTTCAAATACTATATGCCACATATCATATAGTAACACCAAAAGTGGCTAGGGTTGTATTTTGAGGTTTTTAGGGAAACACATCCTTGAACTCAAATTTCTTCTCTTGAAGTGAATTCTCAAATATGTCTACCAATATATGGAATAAATAAGTATTTTCATAGTCTCTTAAAAATATCAAAACCTTAATGAATATCTTAAATCATGTTCAGACTCTATGTAACACTTTTCAATTCTCTTTGGGAGGCCACCTATAGGTGGACATTTTAGTATACATGTAGTGACTATGAATATGGGTAGTATGCATGATGTATGGGCTTATAACCAGTCCTAAAACTTTTCAAGGCCTATAAATAGGTCATTTATCCCATTAAGGAGTTTAAACCAATCACAATGACTTATTTTCAGTTTGACTATCTCTTAAGGGCACTTATAGGTGCATATTAGTGTTACAAGCCTATGTACATATGAGAGCTTATTTACACATGCTATATATTTCAGTTGAAGGCTTAGATTACTTTATTATTCTCAAAAAATGTGTTTATAAACTTAATAATCTTCACCTATTCTTCATGAATGATCTCAAACCTTATCACACCCCATTCTCCATGACTATAAATTAATACAAGTAGAGCAATATGACTATGTGAAATATTATTAACTGTAACTTTATGGATGATAGTTGTGAGACTGATATTGGAAGTATAGGGGATAAATAATACTTTTAAAATAATTAAATATATCACCTCACATTGATTTGGAACCACTACATAGAAATAAAACTTCTGTAATTGGTAAAACCTTACTACAAGTCCACTTGGTGATATCAACTTGCAAATTAAAGTATTTTATTCTTAAAATAACTTATAAAAATGAAAAAAACATATAAAACATGATATAAGGAATAAAAAATCATCTATAAACCATTTATCCAATTTTATTGTACAAACAAGCTCATATAAAAGCAAAACCTATAGGGTGTGGGGATTGGCAAGCAAAATGAAAAAGTCAACTTATTAAGAATGGTTCATAAATAATAGAAAAAATTATATAAAATATTTGGATGAAAATTAATTATAAAAAGTATACTATCCACTTCTAAGATCATTTGACCTATAACCCCTCCTACTAGTTGTACCATCAAAAGACCTATTGACTAGGTTTGCATGTCTAGTGGAGCAATAGAGGAGAAGAATGTTTTTTAGAAAATTTCTATGTTGAAAAAGAAAATAAATCCAATAAATCAATTTATTTCATTTTAATATCCATTCCATAATCTTTTCCCACATACCAATCTCATCTATAGGTCATACAACTACCAAAACTCCTTTTTTCACTTGTTTTATTATTTTTTAGTTAGGAACCTACAATTTTCAGTTATTACTAACATTTTTGAAAAATAATCTGACATATTATATTTTGGAATATATTTCATAACATGTGTCTATTAATTAAAATTAAACCATCTTCATTTATGACCCAAATATGACCATTAAATGACATAAGGACTAAAATAGACTATGACAAAGCTAAAAACATATTAAATCACATAAAAAGTGCCATTAAACACCATATAACATGATAATACACATCTATATCAAGTTTTGAACTATAAGGGGTTGACTTATTTTGACTTGTGGTCAAAATAGTCAATATTATTGATGATTTCCCAAGGGTGGTACGCTTGGTATACCAAGAATAGTAGCCTAATCCCGTCCATTTGGCCATGGAGTAACCTATACACAAGTTTGACACATAAATTACCTTTATTACCACCAAACACAAAGGAAAGGAGACATAAAATAAGACACACCAAATGAAGCAGACATGTGTTCAACTAGAGCACTTATGAAACACAACACACACAACTAAAATAAATACACCCATGCACACCTAAAATACTATTTACAAAACCTCACCATTGAGGTGAAAACATATTACCATACTTCAATCAAGGTCAAATATGTTTCCTATTTCATCTTTGTCACTCTATGAAGGTAATCTAGCATGTGAAGCATGCTCATCATTAACCACTTGAATATATATATGGTCAAGAAGCTTACCATCTTTGGATCTCTTAATGTTTGTAATTGGACTATTAAAAACCTTCATGAATGTTATTTTCTACTCACCAAATAATTTTATTAGGGTTTTAATCTTATTTATCTTTGTCTTATTTGATCTACACTCCTCAAATTGCATAATGGGAGTGATGATAGTTGTCTCAATCCTTCCATCCTCTTGGGATTGATGTATTTTATGTGTATGATAATTTATTATCTTTTCATCATGTTCTAATACCTATAAATATGTATTTACCTCGGATGGAGCTATTGAATATTCCTTAAGCACAACAAAATCTGCCTTGGACTCATGAGACTCCTCTTTTGCTATAGACTCTTGGATAGAAGATTGGATATACTTTCATGCTTTATGGAACACTAAAAAATATGCTTGTTAGAATCATTAGTAAACACATCAGATATATACTTCTTATTATGGTAAGTAACATTACTTAACTAGTTAAACTCTTGGCATATGGCATTGAACCTTTTCCATAAGTCATCTTCCTCTTCCCCATATATGTCATCATCATAGGTATATTAAATTATTTTAAGCAAAGAGGCATAATTATTATCAACATATTGATCAATTATGACCTTTAGACTATCATCATCATGCTCATGGATCAAGTAGTTGCTTTTATTAGCTTGTGAGAAATAGTTCTCAACACTTACCTCAGCTCCATCAAATGGTTCTTCATGGATGATATAGGTGTAAAGGTCAGTTTTATCAAATTATGCATAATGGTCATGTTCATAAGAATTTATGCCATAATAATTAAGAAACAAGTCATAAATGTCTTCAAGTTTATAATCACCATCATCCATAACAAACTCTTCCTTCTCATTGATCACACAATTCAAGTTAGAACTTGCCTCAACATAAGGCTCAATGTATAATCTTACTAGTGGATGAGTTCTTATGGTGACCTTGATTCCATACCTTATCCTAAAGGCCAAGAATGACTATTCAAGTAAGAGGTAAGCACCTATATTTTTTGTCAAATCTCTTGAATGACAAATTATAGAATGAGTAGGCAAGTTTACAATGACAATGTCATGAAGGATGGGATAACTAGGATAATCAAAGAGGAAGACCTTCAAATTTTTTATCAGCCCTATTATATTAAAAGGTGTACCATTTAACTAAAGTAATATTTTTTAATGGGGTTCATATTTTAGGCCCAACTTATTAGATACAACATTGGGAATGACTAATGTAGAGTCACCACTATCAACAATGCAATTGTGAACTAGTTTATCACTCACTATGAGAGTGAGGTAAAAATGTGGAGGCTTATCAACTTTGGTATATGGTTCCACAATTTTTTTATGGAAATTTTTAAGATTTACATGACTATGAATATTAATTGAAGGTGAATGACTAGTAGGGATGGTGGACAACTATTTTTTCAAGAGATCTTTCTAGCCAAGCATATGAAGGACATCCCAAAGGGAAGTGGATGCCTTGGCATTCTTCAATGAATCCACTATGTTTAAGGCAAAAGTGATTACCTTATATTTATTCCTTGGATCTAAATAAGTTTATGGAATTTTAGGAATTAAATACCTTGAGAAAACCTTACCACATTATGATTTGGAGGAGGTGTAGGAGTGTTTGGGACTACCATGCTTGTATCCATGTTGTTATGCCTTATAGAAGGACTAGATGAACTTGTAGGCACATTAATATCACCTCATAATTCCTTCCTCTTATCTCTAGTGTTGTATAAAATAGGAGTTCCTTGATTTATCACAAAAGTGTCCTTAACTAGGAAGTTGGTGAAGCTTTCTCCTTGAGGATCCCACTCTTGAGTTGTTTATATAATGACTTCATATTCAAATAATAGGAGAGGAGTGACTCCTCCTTATGAAAATAAAGATTGTTCTCCACCTTAATTATCATCCATAAATTTTCCTTGTTTTCACTCTTCTCCTTGTACCAAATTACTATGCACCAGTACCATTATTCTTTTAGTAGAGGTTGAAGTAGGATTATATACATTGGCAAGTCTATTGAAATTAGGTTGGCCTTAATCTCTCCCTTGTCCACATTGTTGACCATATTGTTTTTTTTAGGGATAAATGTTTTGATAGGAATTTTGTTTCTTATTAGCTTGCCTAATTTGAGCCTCTAATGACAGGAATCTTGATCTATAATCAACATCATCTTTTACCTCCTTAAATGTAGTCTTAAGCTTGGCATTAGCATTATGAATTTGAGTAATGTTTTGAGCATCAAAATGAACATTAGGTAGTAAAGTCATAAAAACTTTAGGAGGAAAATTTATTGCTTAAATAAGGCCATTATTAGCTTTAATGGTAAGTTCATATGTTTTGGAAAGAGTTAAACCACCCATGGACTAAAGAATGATGGCAATATTAGTCTCAATGGCTCTCAAGTATGTAGGAAAGACAAAATTAGTAGGTGTTCTCATGGGAGGAGAAAATCTATACCATGTTTTTTAAAACCTCTCATTGAATTCATGCATTATTTCCTTGGGATCACTTTGGATCACATTGAGCTGATGTATGAAAGAAGTATGATCACTTTCATCTTCAAATCTTGAAGTTATAAACACTCCCAACTCATACCATGATGTGATGCATCCACTAATAAAATTCATATAAAAATCAAGTTCTTTCCCTCTAATGAAAAATTAAATACGTTTAATGGAAATATTCTCCTCAGTGATATTGTGTAAAATACAAATATTAGAGATATCCCTGATGTGTTCACTAGGTGTGACATGACCTTCACTATTGAATTTAGGCACACTCTTTAAGTCATTAAGGGGAATATAATCATAGGAATCAATATGGATTGGATTTTCAATATTAAAATTAGGGAAGGCAGTTGCCTATCCATGATTTATTCAAGCTATTCAGTTTCTTGGCTAGAAAAGTCCTTTTGCTCTTCAAAGGGTGAATTAGGTTGAGGATATTGAACTTCAAAAGGAATTTTAGGCTAAATAGGTGGATTGATAGGATTAATCAATATATTATATGATGACCTAGTAAGTACCATGAAGTATGAGAGAAAAGTTATGACAAATTAATGGTTTACAACTAGATTTTACCTTAAATGGAGACTCCAAATGTTGAATAGTAGACAAATATGCAGTTGATGCTATAAAGACCAAAATTGACCTTGACAAGTTATCTTTAGGCTAATGGGTCCCACCAAGCATTCCATAGCTATTTTCACTAAATATTTCACCCTAGAGGAGGTTGATCAAGCCTCCTCTAGATTTTGGCATCATGGGAATACTTATAGGTATGTGGGTTTACCTATGGTAGAAGTAGACCTCTAGTTTTGTCAGATAGCTCCCTAAATTTATATTTTAACTAATATAAGGGGGTGATACAATATAATTATTTACACAAGACCATCATAATTATTTCATTAATAAATAGGACCTAAAATACTAGCTTCAAAGTCCTAGAATACTCTAACATTAGTATTTCATTATGGAGGTGATATACATGAGGCGTATCCAAGTTTAGTGAACCATAGGTAATTTTTGGACACTAAGGCTCATTTTAAACTTTAAAAAAAGTAATTAAACTTTACAACACTTTAGATGACCTTCTAGAGTGGAATAACTTGAATCAAACATGGAAGGATTGACAAAACTCAAGGATAGATGAATATCTCTTAGCTATTCACTATACATCTCTTCACACACTTTAACAAGATGATTATGAATTAAAAATATATTTTATTTATTTTTTAAAGGAAATTTAAAACATCAAAATATTATGTCTTTGCCATACATGGTGTGAAATTAGTCTGCAAGAGCCAAAATGTCTAGTACTTATATAATTTGAGAGAGGAGAGAAGAGAATGAAGTCTTAGAGTCACTAAGCCACTTCTAAAGCTAAAAATAAAGTTAAATTTATAGGATAAATTAATATGTAATATACCATGCAATTTATACTTGGAAAAATGTAATTTAAAGCATGAAACTCCTAAAAGGTGGTGTAGAACTCTTCATTTACTTGTTGAGAAACTGCCCTCATCTTTTCACCTTCCATGATTGCTCCATAGTAGAATAGGGATAAATGAGATGATTTAACTATTAATATGGGGTTATATAAAATCCCCAACATGATTTTTTTTTCCATAACCACTATCATTCTTCTATACATTATTTATCACTACCTGTAGTCATAATCACTCCTCTTTCACTCACACTTCACACTTGGCACCAATATGTGCTTTAGTTTTTCAATATAATCCATATAGGGGAGTGTATGACACTTTTAAAGATTCATAATTTACTTATATTCATAAATAATATCTTAAAAGGCATCTGAATTATATTTTTCACCTTCTCACATGGAAGGCATTCCTTGTTCACTATGCCAATTTGGACCGGCTAAGATGGTGGTGTTAGTAGAGGCACTTTTGAGCTTTGATGATGTAAAAAATGAGTATTAAGGGTTATATTAGGTATTATTATTACTCTAAAATTTAATTTTATATTTTTAAACCTTTCTATACCTTTACAACACACAAAAATGTCAAGAAAACTTATTTTACACCTTGCCCGTACAAGTAAGGTATAACTCAATTTGATGGAAAGGATCCCTGGAGAGTCCTATGCAAGATCCAATCACCTTCCTACTCATTTTAGTCCTCCTAGATGCATCTCTATAAAATTATTCTCAATTGGGTCATGAATAAGGGTTATAGAGGGTTTTAGGTGGTTTAATCCCTTGAAGATTGTTCATAAAAGTGTGACATCCAAAACCTAAGCAAATTCCACTAAAACACTATTTGGGGCCTATTGGCTATTTTTGGCTTGCATATGAAGCTCTTTCATAGCTTGATGAAATAATGGATAAAATTCTTATAAATTAATCCAACATTGTAATATGAAGAATACCATATAGGTTCTCATGTGTTTCAGGCATTCAAAGCATGGGCTAGGTTACACAAAGCCTTAGAAAATTATCAACACCTTGAGAGAATGATCAAAAGATGAGCTATGCATGTTTTTTAGCCAGACCATCACTAAGATTTCATGTAGGATAAAATTGACTAGTCCACTTGGTCATTTTATAAATTCACCCCATAAAACATTTCCAGCCAAAATATTGTAGCACCATATATTTCTTCATACCAAGATCATCCTCTAAAATTTTCATGCCTGTATGAGTTGTCTAGCTCTAATTATAGAGCTTCAAAGTTGGACTATAGAGTAAGATGTTTATACAAACATCAGAATAATTATTGAGAAAATTAAACTCTTTAGAGTTTAAAATTGATGATTACACAAACATCAATGATGGTTATGTGAATGTCATTTTATCGGACCATGGACATCAATTTTAAGCTTGTGAGGTATCCATTAGAATTTAAATAGTGGGTGATAGTAGATCTAATGGTCTATGTTGCATCATACATCTTGATCTAATGGTGCAAAATGAGTCAAAAGGTCAAGAATTTTGAGAGGTTGACATGTGTCACAAGCACTAAAGTTGATAGGCTAACTATAAGATCTTAAAACCAGTACGTAATTGACACATAACACCATCTTGGATAGAGTTGATAAGTCAAGGGTAGGATCTATGGCTCTCTCTCAATAATACAAATCAAGATAAATAGTATGAGTAAAGGTCAAAATGTCAATAGTCTGAGTCATGGTCAATAGCCAATAAGACAAGGGTAAGGTTGGGACATTTCAATGAAAGTTGATAAGGTATTTTTAGACTCCAACAAGGTGAAAATGAAATAACTTGGCTTACACTCAGTCTAGGCTAAAATAGATGGACATTGCAAGATCTAGCATTACCATTAAGGCTCCATAAGGACAAAATAGGTCTTTTAGATCTAATATAGATAAAGGTTTGATATTTTGAATGATGGAATAAGACTATGCATTAATAACAAATCTCTATGGAGTCAAAATAGGTCTTTAAGACCTAATATAGACTAAGTGGGGTGGTAGCTTATTATCAAATCAAGAACATGCACCTATGAACTTCTTTTGTTGATCAAAACTATCAGAAAACCAATAATATTATATTGGTTTTCTACCTATATAAGAACCTATTATCTAGACATGTAAATGGAATAGATATGTGTTTAATGTAAAGGAGCTCATCTATTGGCATGGCTTCATCATCGAAAAACTAGGTACTAACCACCATTCATGGCATGGAATTAGTTTTAAGACTTGAGGATTTGATCTCTCAGCTAATGAGAGGAGTTTCAAGATTATTAGGATAAAATGAGATTTGTTTGTTGACCAAAGTATGCATACAAAAAGCAATCAATGAGCTCCTACCTCACTTTTTGATCTTGATGACTTTTCTCCACTATCTAATGCATTATTCCCATCTCTCTCTCTCTCTCTCTCTCTCTCTCTCTCTCTCTCTCTCTCTCTCTCTCTCTCTCTCTCTCTCTCTCTCTCTCTCTCTCTCTCTCTCTCTCTCTCTCTCTCTCTCTCTCTCTCTATAATATATATAGAGGGTTTTGAGACAAAAATGGATCCTCTCAGTAATACCTATACTCCCTATCTTGGGCATTACTAAACTCTACCAATATGGAACTTCTAACCTCTTAAAATTAATACAAGACTATTCTTCATATTTGATTATTATGGTATAGTGTGTACATGTCATATTTATATATGTGGTATAAGTCTCTCCCTTGTCAAGTCATGATTTCACCTAGTTACTAGTTCATCTTGTTATGTAGGTCAATTTTAGTGTTTTATATATATATATATATATATATATATATATATATATATATTAAATCCCATGTGTGGATACTTTGACTATTTAGTGTTTTACATTAGACCTCTCCATCAATTCCCTCAAATTTTGATCATTTGGTGAACCTCTACATGAAATATTGATGTATGACATATATTAAGAATACTAGATCTAGACTTATGCTTATTTCATTAGTGTTTAAGATTCAATAAGAGTGGATCAACCATAATTTAGGGGTATCACCATCTTTATCTTAGATTTTTATTTTATGTTCCCTCTCTCTCCCTTTTCCCTAGTCATTAGTAGGTTTTATTAGTGGTAATGATAAAAAACAATGCATCAGAGGAGATAGCCTTATTAAAAATCCTAGACGTCTTACCCCATTATAGAATACCCACATCCTAGGGTTAGTTCCATGTTGATCTAGGTTTGGAAGTAGGACCTAAACACTTCTACTTTTAGTTAGGGTGCAATCTAGATGTCTAATGGTTTTGGCATGCCTAGCGGGATAAAGGTCTAAATTAGTGGAAGTTTTTTGGTGTTTTTCTTCTACATATCAGTGTTTTGAGGCATTATACAAACATCAATGGTGACTCCAAGCATGTGTCAACTGATTAAGTAGACTAAATAGGTGCCTAGTCATTATAATCTAGTACAACTAGTCATTTTCAATCAATATGCTTATTCTCTACCTTAGCATCACACTTATCAAGAAAATAATGTTTGTGTTCCCCCTAAGTGGCCCTCAAACAACTTATCAACCCTATCATGGATTTTGTCCTCCTTCTACCCCTGCATATGACCAAGGTTAGCCTCCTTTGCACTCAAATTAATCCTCTACTTCCCATTATCAAGACTAATCTTACCCTCTTACATCTTTATCAAGAGTAAAGTAAGAATTAATAGTTTATACTAAGTTGAAGAGGGATATTGGTAAGGGTTTAGAGTTTTTTCTAGTCATCCCTATCCATGATTTACAAAAATCAAGGAGTGTTCTTCAGTTAGTGAAGAATAGATGATCAATTTATGAAAGTGAATAATGGTCATCTCATAGGAATGATGACATAACAATGATAAGAAACATGGTCCAAAATGTAGATAGTATGTTAATATATTATAAAGAGTAATAGGCTCATTTGGACTATCCTTATGTGCCCTTTTCCCTCTAAGAGCCTCAAGCTCAACCTTCAAGAGTCCCTGATCAACCCCTAGCCAAATTTGTAAAAGTCTATCCTTGTAAAAACTTAGAGATGCAATATTGAACCAAGGAAGAAATATAATGAAGATCAAGGAGGGGTTTAAGATTGGACAATAATTCCCTATTCATGCCATGGAGGGGATAAATATCTTCTTTCAAGATTTTTGGAATATATAGGCATCCATTGAAGAAAATGAATACCCACACATTGATAAACAAGAGATGAAAGGGTGGGTATTGTATATTAAAGAATTGTTTGAGTAATGGGAGAAAAATTATGTCAATATTGAGCTAATAAATTTTCCCTCTCCTACACCTATGTGCATTCTCACTAGAGAGCATGAAGCTATTCCATCTTGGATCCTCTCTTATGACCCTAATTATTTCATACACTCTCTTGTGAAACCACCCTCTCTCATACCCATTTAGGAAAAGGATAAGGTGTCCAAACCTTACACATTACCCTTATGGAAATTAATCAATGATGAAAAAAATAAGGAAAAGGAAGTGTTAGTTGAGGTAGTCCAAGAACCAATCATGGTATAAAAAGGGATATTTGTGCAAGAAATGAATCAAGAAACCATAACTCAACTCAATGATCTTGGTGTATAATATTTTTGAGATTATATCTCCTTATTTAAATAACCACTTAAAAATTCATTCAAAGTACCTATCTATAAGGATACCCTCCTAAGCTGTAAGTAAGGTGAACTTATTCACCCTCCCGCCATATTCATTATAAAAGAGAAGCCTATTTTTCAAAAGATAGAGGAGATTGCAATCATAGGTGAACCTGAAGAAGAAAAGGAAAGTGTCTATGATGAAGAGATCATGATGGGTAGTTCAATTCATCAAAAAAGGGAAAACTAGGTTTAGACCAGCCTTCATGGCATGGATTTGACACAAATGAATTAGATCCTGATGAGGTCAACTTTTAAGATGAAAATAGAGCAAATTTTGAATGGACCACTGAAGGTCCATTCTACATATATCAAGAAGAGGATCGAGACTAGGTATCTGAGGTGGGTATACTTCAAGATGAGTTTCCAAATGAAGATAGACCTAATATGTTGGATCTAGAGGAAAGTAAATAAGATCTTGAGAAAAATAGGTGTGATAGTTCAGACCTTGAATGGTCAAATCAACCCTCATTTACAGTTGAAGAACAAGATGAAATATTGAGTGAGGTTGATGAAGGATAAATCTCAAGTGCTCAAGTGATTCAATTTGATGAGCATACTAGTGAAGAGATTGAAGAGTTATGGCAATGGTTTACTTCCATAACCAAAGAATTTTAAGAGGCTGAGGGACATATCCTTATTCCTAAAAGCTATGAACATGTTGCTCTAACTATGATTAGTCTTAATTTACATAAGGATGAGGTGGAAGAACATGGTCCTTTTAAACCACAAATTAAACCAAGTGCAATTTCTCCCAATATCCTAGATAAATTCTTCATGAAAGAGTTTCTCAAAAGTGACAAACAACAACAAGCAAGTGCTCCCATAGTCGAACATAAACCAAGTTTGGAAGACTTGGGATAGTATGTCTACATTGGATACATGTTCATTACATTCCATCCACTGGGGAACATATCAACATGATTGGCCATCAAGCTACTTAGTC
This sequence comes from Torreya grandis, assembly GCA_037957365.1. Classification (NCBI taxonomy): domain Eukaryota; kingdom Viridiplantae; phylum Streptophyta; class Pinopsida; order Cupressales; family Taxaceae; genus Torreya; species Torreya grandis. The sequence goes on along the minus strand of JARHVA010002125.1, from coordinate 978,229 downwards.
CACCATTTTTTATACCTCCAAAGTAAGGTATTTTTTAGCTTGATTTATTACAAGTGAATGATAATCATAGTTTTCCATTTGACCTAAGAGGGAGGTGATTGTGAATTATTATATAATATTAGATATATTAAAGTAGGTTCATGATTTTATCTAAGTTACTTTGTGGGCCTTTGTTTAATAGGTTAGTTTCCATTCAATAAGTGATGTAGGAACTCTATCCTATTTTGTTCTTTTCTTTTCCCTTTGTGTTTGTTTCAAAGAGAGGTTAGATCAAGATTGGTAGCTAGTTTTAGATCTAGGTCTATGTGTTAGATGATAGAGGAGACTCCATGCCTAATGGATTGGATAAATTAATATGGTTTGGGTCCTCTTGTATTGGTAGGCATGTAAGCCCTATGAGTCACCAAATATTTTGGCCATTTTGGCCCATACATGAAGCTCTTGCATGGTTTGATGAAGCAGTGGATCAAAGGCTTAGAAATGAGTCTAGAATTGTGAAATGAATAAGACCACATAGGTTTTCATGTGTTTAAGGAATTTATAGTAATTTCTAAATTTTAAAAATCCTTAAAACATTATCATCATCTTGAGAAAATTATCAAAATATGAGTTTTACAATTTTTTGAACTAAACCATCACAATGACATCATGTAGGACTAAACAGACCAGTCCACTTATGCATTTTATAGATTCACCCTAGAAATCATTGCTAACCAAAATGTTATAAATACAAGGAATCCTTCATGTTAAGATCATGCCATAAAATTTTCATGCCTGTGCAAGTTTTGTAGATCAATTTATAGAGCCTCAAAGCTGGACCTATAGAATAAGATGTCCATGAAAATGTCAAAATAAACCTCAAGAAAAAAAACAATTTTGTGCTTAAAACTGATAGTTATGCAGATTCCAATGATGGTTGTGTGAATATAATTTTATGATAGCATAAATTTTAATTTTAAGATAGTGAAATAGCCTCTAGATTTCAAACAGAGGGTCCCAATAGATCTAATGGTCCATGTTGCATTGTACATCTTGATCTGATGATGTGAAATGAGTCAAAAGGTCAAGGATCCTAAGAGATTGACATGTAGAATAAGAACTAAACATGATAGGTTGAAAATATGATATTAAAACCAACACATGATTGACATGTGACACCATATTAGATATAGTTGACAAGTCCAAGGTAGGATCAATTGCTCTTGCTTGATCATATAGATCAAGATAGATGGTGTAAGCAAAGGTCAAAATTTCAAAAGTCTGAGTCATGGTCAATAGATAATAAGTAAATGGTGATCCTAAGACATTTTAATGAAATTCAATAAGGCATTTTTAGACCGAAGTAAGGTGAAGATAGAGGAACCTAGTTTGAGCCTCGTTTGGGCTAAATCAAATGGATATTTCAAGATATAACATCACCGTTAAGGCTCCACAGGGAAAAAATAGGTCTTTTATACCTAATATAGATAGAGGGTTGATAGTTTGAATGATGAAATGGTACCAAGAATTTCCAATAGATCTTCATGGAGGGAAAATTGGTCTTTTAGACCTAATATAGACCAAGTGGGTGGTAACTTATTTTCAAATAAAGAACATGCACCTATGAACTTATTTTGTCAATCAAAACTATAGGGAAAATAATAATTTTAGATTAGTTTTCTACAAATAGATAAACCTATGATCCAAATATGGAAATGGAGAACATATGTGTTTAATGCAAAGGGGCTCATCTATTGGCATGGCTTCATCATCAACAAAGTGGGTACTAACCACCATTAATGGCATGGCACTATCAGTTTAAGGACTTGAGGATTTGATCCTCATAAACACATCAAGTGGACTTAGGGTCTCAAGGTGGTGAGATGGTAGTTAGAAAAGTAGTTGAAAACATTAATTCTACTCTAATAAACTTTGTCATCTTGTAGAATAGACATTTGTCTCTAGTGGGATCCCTCAGAAAATGAGAATAGCTTGAGAATTATTAGGAAAAAAGGAGATCTAATTATTAATCAAAGCACACATATAAAAAGTAATCAATGAGCTTCCACTACACTTCTTGATCTTGATGACTTTTCTCCACTCTCTAATGCATTATTCCCATCTCTCTCTCTCTCTCTCTCTCTCTCTACACTATATAGCCAAAAATGGATCTTGGGCATGACTAAACTTTACTAAGATGGAGTTTATAACCACTTGAAATGAATAAAAGACTATTCTTTAGATTTCATTATTTTGGTATAGTGTGTATATGTCAAATTTTCATACATGGTAAAGTATCTCCCTTATCAAGTCATCATTTCACCTAGTTAAAAGTTCATCTTGTTATGCAAGTCATTTTTAGTGTTCTCTATCTTTTAAATAAAGCTTATGTGTGGATACTTTGACTGGTTAGTGTCTTTTACTAGACCTTCCCATCACTTCCCTCAGATCTTGATCATTTGGTGAACATATACATGAAATATTGATGTATGATAAATATTTGGAATCCTAGATCTAGCTTTGTGCTTGTTTCATTAGTGTTTAAGAGTCAAGCAGAGTGGATTAAAAATAATTTAGGTGCATCAATATATTTATCTTAGGTTTCATTTTCATGTTACCTCTCTCCCTTTTCCCTAGTCATTAGTAGGTTTTATTAATTTGAATGAGGTAAAATGATGCATCAGAGGAGCTAACGTCATTAAAAATCCTAGAGGTATAACCCCATTATAGGATACCCACATCCTAAGTTCAATCCCATGTTGAGCTAGGTTTGGAAGTAGGACCTAAAAAATTTTGATTCTAGCTAGGGTGAAATATATATCTCCAAAAAGACCCTCTTCAACACCTCTTAGCTCCTTGAGTTCTCATGCTAAGCCTCTATGCTATAATAAGCTTTCAATCTCGCCTTCTCAAGCTTCTCTCTTAATTCTACATGCCCTATGATGTTGTTAAGACAAAAAATGGATTTATTATGGTCTCCTCTACATTTTATAGGTTAAAAAACACCTTATGACTCCCCATTTAGGTGTTCTAATTCTTTGTAATGTTCCTCTAGACCTATAATCTAGATTAGACTTCCTTTTAAGCTTTGGACCTAGTTAAGACCTAATAGGTTTATCTACTCTCATGTGGGTCTAGACAAACCTATTATGTTCTTTCACTTGTGGGTTATTTTAAATATTAGTTTATGTTTATCATAGCCTTACACATATTTTTTCAAGGTTCTAATAGTATCTAGCTTCCTCATCACCACTTTCTTGCTAAACATGTAGAGTTTTAACTCTTTAGGAGTGCCCTTTATCTGAGATAGAACGTATGGAACATCCCTTACTATCTCAAGAAAAAAGAGAGTACAAGGGGATTGTCCAAGTTATGGGGTTATTTTGTATCTATTTTCATGACTTGATAACATGAATAGTCCATCTAATTATCATGAAACCCTCAAGACATACTCCTAAGTAACTCACTGTGTCCAGGCTTTACATATGGATTGTAATCTACTTTTGAGAACTAGATCTTAGACCTATTTCAATTATATGAGAATCTCATGAAGTATATATCATCATTATTAAGGTGTTCTCACACATTTTATCAATAACAACTTTTTTCAACACTTTTAGGTTAGACAAGACTGTAGGTTGACTATGACTATGTTATCTTACTTAGGAAACAATACTTTTAGGTGAAATTTGCATTTTAGACCTTGTTTTATTGTTCCATCATTTCCTATAAGTCATAAATATCATCATAAACTCATTTGTATCCATTCATACCATGATAATGTTATGCCAATACCAATAACACCATGTTCTATCTCACTATCAACTATAGTCAATTACAGTCAACCATTGTTGGGGTAATAAAGGTCTTATAGGTTGCATTTCATCTCTTTAAGGCTCTGTTTAAGTTCTCAATGTCAATACATGGTTATAATTTTATATACCAAGACTTAAATTAGACCAACACATAAATTTTTGGGTTTAATCTACCTTGTTACTTTGCAATCAGTTGTAAATGACATTATTGGAACAAAATAACAGACCTGTAGATGATCCTTATTCTATGAATCTTGTGTTACATGTAATTAATCTATTTGGAGTCTTGGAACCAAATCCCATTAGTAAGTGTTTGTGTTTTCTAACCTAATCACAAGGTTCACTTATGAACCTAAAAATAGATACATACAATCAACTATAGGTAGGCCTTTCTAGAGGGCAAGTCACACTTGTAGATGGTAATAAGGATCAAGATATTACAATCCAACATCTCTCTAAGTTCCTTAAATGATTAGTGTCTTCTTATCCCAATGAGATAATTTTCCATGTATTTATGTTCTTGCACTACCACCTTGGAGTGTAAGGTCATTTGAGGTTAAAAACCTATAGAAAATGTTGAAATGTTTTAGTGAAAAGATATCAAGAATGGAGTTATCTTAACATCATGTTCCTCTAGTCAAACACCCACTCTCTTTTGCAATGTTCTACCCCTTCATGAAGGCTACAAGATGGATGAATTTACCTTCATCAAGACTATATGCCACATCATCATATAGTAACACCAAAAGTGGCTAGGGCTTTGTTTTGAGGTTTTAAGGGAAACAAGACTTTAAACTCAGATTTCTTCTCTTGATGTGATTTCTCAAATCTACCTACCAGTATATGGCCTCAATCATGATTGTAATGGTGTCTTCAACATATAAAGACCTTAATTAATATCTTAAATAATTTTTAGAATTTATGAAACACTTTTCAATTCTCTATGGGTGGTCACCTGTAGGTGGACATTTTAGTATATAAGCAATGACTATGAATATGGGAAGTATACATCATATATGGGATTGAAACTAGTGTTAGACCTTTTCAAGGTCTCCAAATGGATCCTTTATAACATGAATGATTTTAAACTGATCATAATGCATTCATTCCCATGTGATTATCTCTTGATGGCACTTGTAGGTGCACATTAATGTTTTAGGCTTCTATACATATGAGATCTTGTTTCCACATGTTATCTATGTCATTTGAGGTCTTAATTTACTTGATTATGTTCCAAGAATGTGTTAAACAAATTAGTACTCTTCACCTATTCTCCATGAACATTCTCAAACCTTCTCATACCCCATTTACCATGACTATAAATGAATACAAGTAGAGTAGTCTGATTGTGTGATAGTTGTGAGACTAATTTTGGAAAGAGAGGTGATAAAAAAGACTTAAAAAATCATGAAATATATATCTTAACATTGATTTGAAACCATTTCATATAAATAATTCTTCTATAATTAGTGAAACTTGACTGCAAGTCCACGTGGTGATTTAAACCTATAACTTAAAATATTTGACTCATCAAATCACTTCCAAACATGAAACCAAACATAAAAACCATCAAATAAGGAATTAAAAATCCTCTAAAAACCATTTTACCAATTGGATTATACAGACAAGCTCATACAGAAGAAAAACTTATAGGGTGTGGGGATTTGTAATAAAAATGAAATAGTCAACTTATTAAGAATGGTTTATAAAGAAAAAATGACCATTCTCTAGAATATTTCCATGAAAATGAGTTATACGAAGTTTAATACCCATTTTTAAGAGCATTTGACCTGAAACCCCTCCTACTGGTTGTACCCTCAAAAGACTTATTGACTAGTTTTGCATGTCTAGTGGAGTGATGGAGGATAAGAATGGTTTCAAAAAAAATTATTCTTAAAAATAAATGCAATCATGTAAATTAATTCAATTAATTTGAATACCCATTTCATAAGATTGTCCCATGTGCCACTATCCTTAATAGGTTGTGCAACCACCAAAAATCCTTTTCAATTCTCTTATTGATTTTTAGTTAGGAACCTAAAAATTTGAGTTAGGAATAACATTTATGACAATAAAATTGACATATTTGATTTTTTAAGAGTGTTTTGAACACTTTTCTATCAAGTAAAACTACACCATCTTCATTTCTGAACCAAATATGAGCCTTAAATGACATTGAATGACATAAAGAATAAATTGGACTATGGCAAAGCTAATAACATATTAAATAACATAAAAAAGACCATGAACACCCTATAACATGATAATATACCCATATATCAATTTTTTAGCTATATGGGGTTGACTTATTTTGACTTGTGGTCAAAATAGTCAACATTTTGTGCTCTTTCGCAAGGGTGGTATACTTGGTATGCCAAGACCAGTAACCTAATCCTATCCATTTGGCCATGGAGTCACCTATAAAAAATTTTGACACTAAAATTTCCTTTTTTACCACACCAAACACAAAGGAAAGGATACACAAAACAAGACACGCCAAAATAAATAGACATGTGTTCAACTAGAGCAATTATGAAACAAAACACACACAACTACAAGAAAGACACACACACCTAAACTAATATTTAAAAAACCTCAACATTAAGGTTAAAACATCTTACCATAATTTAATAGGGTCAAATATGGTTCTTATTTCATCTTTGTCACTCCATGAAGTTAATTTATCATGTGAATCATACTTATCATCAACCACTTGAATGTGTAGATGGTCAAGAAGCTTACCATATTTATATCTCTTCATGTTTACAATTTCACTATTTATAACCTTCATGATATTCTTTTATTCTCTCTAAAGACTTTGATTGGGGCTACAAGTTGATTGATCTTGGTCCTATTTGATCTAGAGTCCTTAAACTATATAATAGGGGTGATGACAACTATCTCAATCCTTCCATCCTCTTTGGCCTAATGTATTTGATGTCTATGATCATCTAGTCCTTTATCATCATGTTCCAATACCTATCAATATGTATTTATCTCAGATGGAGCTCTTGAATATTCCTTAAGCATAAAAAATATGCCTTAGACTAATGAGATTAATCTTTGACTATAGACTCTTAGATAGAAGATTGGCATATAATTTCATGCTTGATGGAACACTCAAAAATATGCTTGTTAGAATCATTAGCAAACACATCAAATATATACTTATTAGGAGGGGATGTAACATTACTTAACTGGTTAAAATCTTGGCATATGGCATTGAACCTTTATCATAAGTCATCTTCCTCTTGCCCATAGATGTCATCATCATGGGAATCTTCAACAATTATAGGTAGAGAGGAATCATTATTCTTACCATATTGATAAATTATGTCCTTAAATATATCACAATCATGCTCATGAATCAATTAGTTACTCTCAAAATCTTGTCAGAAAGAATGCTCAACACTTACCTTAGCTCCCTCAAATGGTTCTTCATAGACGATATAGGTACCAAGGTTAGTTTTCTCAAAGTATGCATAAGGGTCATGTTCATAAGCATCTATACCATAATTTTATATAAATAAGTTATAAATTACTTCAATTTTAGAATCACCATCATCCCCAATAAGCTCTTCCTTCTCATTGATCACACAAGTCAAGTTAGAGCTTTCCTTAACACAAGGCTCAATGTGGTATCTTTCTAGTGGCTAAGTTCTTATGGTGACCTTGGTTTCATATCTTGTACTAAAGGATACTAAGGATTAGTTAGCTAATAGGTAGCCACCTATCTTGGATACAAAATTTCTTGAAATATAGATTGCAAAATGAGTAGGTAGGTCCACAATGATAGTGTCTTGAAGGATAGGAAAACACGGACAATCATAGAGGAAGACCTTCAAGTTTTTGGTCAACCCTATTGTCTTAGTATTTTTACCATCTAAATAAAGTAATTCTATATAGTTTTCATATTTTAGGCCCAATTTACAAATTACATCCTTGGTCCTGACTAATTTAGAGGCACCACTATCAACTATGCAATTGTGAAATACTTTGTCACTCACTATGAAAGTGAAGTAAAAGTATGGTGGCTTATCATATTTGGTAAATGGTTCCATAATTTTTTTAGGAGAATTTTTAAGAGTTACATGACCATGACTATTACTTGAAGGTGAAGGACTAGTATGGATGGTGGAAAACTATTTTTTCAAGATATCTTTTTGGCTAGGCATATGAAGGTCATCCCAAAGGGAAATATATGCCTTGGCATTCTTCAATGAATCCATTATGTTTAAGGAAGAAGTAATTACCTTCTCTTGAGTCCTTGGATCAAATAAGCTATTAGAACTTGAATAATTATAGCACCTTGAGAAAACCTTACCAAAATCTAATTTATAGGAGGTGTAGGAGTGTTTTGGACTACCCTACCTTATAGAAAGATTAGATGAACTTGTATGCACATTAATATCACCTCATAAATTATTTCTCTTGGATTTCGTGTTATCTGTAATATAAGTTGATTTAGTACAAAAGTTTCCTCAAATAGGAAGTTGGTGAAGATTTCTCCTTGAGCGCCCACTCTTAAATTTTTTGCATCATGATTTCATATTCAGCTAATAGGAGAGGAGTGACTCCTCATTTGGAAACTAAAGCTTGTTCTCCATCTTAATTAACATCCATAAAATGGCCTTGTTTCCACTCTTTTCCTTGCACCAAATTGTTATGCACTAGTACCATTGATCTTGTAGTAGAGGTTGAATTAAGATTATATGCACTAGTTGGCCTATTTAAATTAGGCTACCCTTGACCTCTCCCTTGTCCATATTATTGACCATATTTATATTATTAGGGATAAGGGTTTTGATAAGCACCTTATTAATTATTATCTTACCTAATTTGAGCCTCTAAGGATAGGAATATTGCCCTATAATCAACAACATATTCTACCTTCTTAAGAGTAGTCTTAGGCTTGGCAATAACATTAGGAATTTGATTAATTTTTGGATTAGCATCATGAACATTAGGAAATAGAGGCATACACACCTTAGTAGGAAAAATTCCTAATTGAATGAGGCCATTCTCATATCTAATGGCAAGTTCATATGTTTTAGGAAGAGTGAAACCACCCATGGATTGAAGCATGATGGCAATATTAGTCCCAATGGCTTTCAAGTATGTAGGAAAGACAAAACTAGCAGGTGGTCTCATAGGAGGAGGAAATCTATACCAAGTATTTTGAAACCTCTCATTGAATTCATGCATTATTTATTTTTTGGCTCCTTTGATCACATTAAGCTGATGTATGAGGGAAGTATGGTCACTTTCATCTTCAAATCTTGAAGTTATCAACACTCCAAATTCATCCCATGATGTGATGCATCCACTAAGAAAATTCCTATACTATTCAAGTGCTTTACCTCTAAGGGACATGGAAATGAGTCTAATGTAAATATTATCCTTAATGATATTGTGAAAACTAATAAAATTAGAGATATCCTTAATGTGTTCACTAGGTGTGACATGACCTTCACCATTGAATGTAAGCACACTCTTTATGGCATTAAGGTGAATGGAATCATAGGAATCAAGATGGATTAGGTTTTTATTATGAAAGTTAGGGAAGGCATGTTTATTATCCATAATTTATTCAATATCTTCAATTTATTGGCTAGAAAAATAATTTTGCTCTTCAAAGTGTATATTAGGTTGAGAATATTGAAATTCAAGAGGAAGTTATGAATAGGTGGATTGATAGGATTCATAAATATACTATATGATGACCTAGTAAGTACCATGAAGTATGAGAGAAAATTTCTAAAAAATCAATGGTCTACAATGAGATTTTACCTTGAATGGAGTATTTAAATGCTAAATAGTGCACCAATATTTAATTGATGTTGTCAAGAACAACATTCACCTTAGCAAGTTGTCTTTAGCACAATGGGTCCCATCAGGCATTCCAGAACTATTTTCATAAAATATTGAACCTTGGAGGAAGTTGTTCAAGCCTCCTCTGTATTTGGGAAACATGTAAATACTTCTATGTATGTGGGTTTACCTAAGATATAATTAGACCTCTAGGTTTAAGGGCTAGCTCCTTGAATTTACCTTGAAATGCTTATCACCTACTTAAATGATTGCTTGTGGGAAAAGAGATATAAGTTTTCATAAAATTAAAATAATATAAGGGGGTGATAAACTATAATGATCTACACAAGACAATCATACTTATTTCACTATTAAACAAGACATACAACACTAGCTTCAAAGTCCTAAAATGCTATAACATTAGTACTTCAATATGGAGATGATATGCATGAGGGATATCCAAGGTAAGTGAAACACAGGTAAATTTAAAACACCAAGGATAATTTTACACTTAAAAATATATCCATACACTTTAAAACACTTCATATGATTTGTTAGATTGGAATAACTTGAATCAAACATGGAAGGATTGAGATAAAAAAGGATAGATGAATATCTCTTAACTATTCATTATACATCTCTTAAAAAACTATTAAAAAGATGATATATTAGCTATAATATATTTAATTTATTGTTAAAATTAAAATTACAACTTAAAATTAGTATGGCTTTACCATACATGGTGTGGAAATAGTCTACAAGAGCTAAAATGACTAGTACTTATAGAATTTGAAAGAGAGAAGAGGATGAAGTCCAAGAGTCACTAAACCACTTGTCAAGACAATAAAGGGAGTTAAATTTTTATGAGAAAATAATATGGAATATACCATGAAAGGTCTACCTGGACAAATATCCATGCAAGCATGAAACTTCTAAAATGTGGCAAAGAACTCTTCATTGTCTTGCCTAGAAACTACCTTCATCATTTGTACTTTTCCATGAGTGATCCTTAATAGACTATGGATAGATGAGATTATTTAAATATTAAGAGGTTAAAATCCCCAAAATTCATTGGTTATTTATTTAACCACTGACATTATTTTATACATGAGTTATCACTACCTATAGTCACAATCACTCCTCTTTCACTCACCCTTCACACTTGGCACCAAGATGTGATTAAATTTATCAATATAATCCATATATGGGAGTGTATGACAATTATAAAAAGTCATAGTTCCCTTATACTCATTATTAATACCTTGAAATTCCTCCCACTTAGAGTTTTCACCCTTTCAATTGGTGGTCATTCCTTGTTCACTATGCCAGTTTCAACTGGCTGATATTAAAGTGTTAGCAGAGGCACTTTTGATCTTTTTTGAAGAAATAAATGATTATTAAGGGTTATATTAGGTCATATTATTCCTTCCAATTTTAATTTTATCTTTTTAAACCTTTTTTTACCTATACAACACATAAAATTGTCAAGAAAACTAGTTTTACACCTATCCATATAATTAGGGTAAAAATTAGTCTAATGGGAAGGATACATGGAGAGTCATCTACAATATACAATCACTTTACTACTCATTCTAGTCCTATTATATGCATATATATCAACGTATTATGACTCAAGTCATGAACAAGGGTTTTAGGTTGTTGAATCCCTTAAGGATTATTCATAAAAATGTGGCATCCAAAACCTAAAAAAAATCCACTAAAACACTATTTTGGACCCTATTCAACACCTCCTAACTCCTTTAGTTCCCATTATAAGCCTCCATGCTATTATACACTTTCAAACTTGCCTCCTTAAGCTTCTCTCTTCATTCTACATTCCCTGTGATGTTGTTAAGCCAAGAAATGGATTTATTGTGGTATCATCTACATTATAGATGTTCAAACACACATTATGACTCCCCATTAAAGTTATATAATTATTTATAATGATCCTTTTGACCTAGAATTTGTATTAGACCTCCTTTTGGGATTTAGACCTAGTTAAGACCTAATAGGTTTGTATGTTCCCATGTGGGTTTGGACAACCCTATTATATTCATGACCTTATGGGTTATTTTACATATTAGTTCATGTATATAATATCCTTTCACATATATCTTCAAGTTTATAATATTCTATATCTTCCTTATCACCACTTTCTTGCTAAACCTTCAGAGTTTTAACTCTTTGGGAGTGCCCTTTGTTTGAGATAGAACATTTGGAATATCCCTTATTGTCTCAAGAAAAAATAGAGTATAAAGGGAATATAAAAGTTATGGGGATGTTACATATCTATTTTCATGACTTGATCACATGAATAGTCCATCTAGTTATCATGAACCCCTCAAAACATACTCCTGAGTAACCCACTGTGTGTAGGCTTTACATAAAGATTGTAAGTTGCTTTTGAGAGCTAGATTTTACCCCTATTTCAATTATATATGAGTATCATGAATTATATATCATTATTATTGAGGTTTTCTCACACCTTCTATCAGTAACAACTTTTCCTAACCCTTCATGTATACCTTGCACTTGGTTAGACAAGACTATAGGTTGACTATGATTGTGTTATCTTGCTTAGGAAGTGACCCTTATAGGTGAAATTTGCATTTTAGACCTTGTTTTATTGTTATATCATCTACTCTAAGTCATCAATATCATCATAAATTCATTTGGATCTATTCATACCATGCTCATGCTATGTTAATACTAATAAAACCATGTTCTATCTCACTATCAACTACAATCAACTATAGTTGACCATTGTTAGGGTAGGAGAGGTCTTATAGGTTTCATTTCATCTCTTTAAGACTCTCCTAAAGTTATAAATGTCACTTCATGGTTATAATTGTATATACTAGGCCTTGAATTAGACCAACACATAAATTTTTAGGTTTAATCTACCTTGCTACTTTGTAATCAGTTGTAGATGACATTTTTGGAACAAAATAATAGAACTATAGATGATCCTTATCTATGAATATTGTGTTACAAATAATTAGTCTATTTAGAGTCTTGGAACCAAATCCCATTAGTAAGTGTTTTTTTTTGTTGACTTAATCACCAAGGTTTACTTATGAAATTGAAAATATATACCTATAGTCAACTATACATAAGCCTTTTTGGAGGGCAAGTCACCCCTATAGATGGTAGTATAGATCAATATAGTGTAATCCAACCTCTCTCCAAGTTCCATGAATGATTAGTGTCTTATTATCCCAATGAGATAATTTTAAATGGATGTATGTTCCTACACTACCACCTTGGAGTGTAAGGTCATTTGAGGTTCAAAAACTATAGAAAACACTAAAAAGTTGTAGTGAAAGTATAATAAGAATGGATGCCTCTTAACAACATGTTACTTTAGTCAAACACCCTCTATCTTTTGCAAGGTTATACCCCTTCATGAAGGCTAAAATATGGATGCATTTAACATCATCAATAATATATTCCACATCATAATATAGTAATGCCAAAATTGGCTAGCGCTTTGCTTTTAGATTTTTAGGGAAATAAGTCCTTGAACTAAGATCTCTTCTCTTGAAGTGACTTCTCAAATTTGCTTACCAATATATAGCCTAAATCATGATTTTAATGGTCTATTCAACATCTCAATACCTTAATAAATATATTAGATCATGTTCAAACTCTATGAAACACTTTTCAATTCTTTATGGGGGGTCACCTATAGGTGGACATTTTAGTATATAGGTAGTAACTATGAATATGGGTAGTATGCATGATGTATGGGCTTGTAACCAGTATTAGAAATTTTAAAGGTCTCCAAATGGATAATTTATACCATGAAGGAGTTTAAACTAGTCATAATGCCTTCATTTCCATGTGATTATCTCTTGTTAGCACTTGTAGGTGCACATTGGTGTTGTAGGCCTGTGTACATGTGAGAATTGGTTTCCACCTACTATCTATGTCATTTAAGGGATTATTTTACTTGATTATGCTCCAAGAAGGTGTTAAATAACTTAATACTCTTCAATTATTCTCCATGAACGTTCTCAAACCTTATCACACCCCATTCACCATGACTATAAATGAATACAAGTAGAGTAATCTGACTATGTGAAACATTCATGACTAAAAATTTATGGATGATAGTTGTGAGACTAATATTGGAAGGAGAGGGGATAAATAATACTTTTATAAACATTAAATATATAACATCACATTGATTTGAAACCATCATAGATAAAGAAACCTTCTATAATTGGTGAAACCTGACTATAATTCCACTTTGTGATATCAACCTACAAATTAAAATATTTGATTCATCAAATCATTTCAAAAAATGAAAAAAAAACATATAAAACATGATATTATGAATTACACATACTCAAGAAACCATTTCACTAATTACATTATATGTACAAAATTATATAGAAGCAAAACCTGTAGGGTGTGGGGATTGGCAAGCAAAATGAAATAGTCAGCTTATTAAGAATTTTTCATAAAGAGTAGGAAACCATTCTACAAAATATTTAAATATAAATTAATTATACTTATTTTATTATCCACTTCCAATATAATTTGACCTGGAACCCATCTTACTGATCATACTATCAAAAGACCTATTGACCACTTTTACATGTCAAGTGGAGCAATGGAGGAGTATAATAGTTTTCAGCCATTTTTTATGATTATAAAGTAAATAAAGCATGGAAATAAATTCATGGAATTTTAAGATCCATTACATAATCTTGTACAAAATTCCACTCTCCTCTATACGCTGTATAACTACCAAAACTCCTTTTCACTTATTTTCTTGATTTTCAGTTAGGAACCTACAAGATTCAGTTAGGAATGACATTTATAACAATTAATATAAAATGTTGGACATTTTAATATATTTTATAAAACTTTTATATCAATTGAAACCATACCATCTTCATTTATAACCCAAATATGACACTTAAATGACATTGAATAACACAAGGACTAAATTAGACTTTGGCAAAGCAAATAACATATTAAATCACATCAAAAGGACCATGACACACCCTATAACATGATAATAGACCCATATATCAGTTTTTTGACAATAGGGGTTGACCTATTTTGACTTTTGGTCAAAATAGTCAACAACTACATATTACACTTTAAGGGTACATGACACATATTTATTTATGGGGGGCATTGTACATTTTCAATTATTCTATATACATATTTAGATTCATAATATACATTTTTCACATTGAGATTGACATATGATGGCTATCAATAGGTTATATGACTTTTGTGTGATCATTTTCCCATATTTGAAATGTAAGAGGTATTTTACAAAAACATCAATGTGCTTAACCTATGGTTCACATTATATTTCTCCTTGGTCATAGTTGAATTTATCATATGTCATCATATATCAATCTTTATAATACATTTTTAGACATATATTACGTAATTTTTTTGCACTATTACATTGATATTGATACTCAATACAATATTGTTTGCACTTTTTTTTTTTAACTACTATCATGATTAATGACTATATGGCTCATATATGTTGTCCATCAGAGGGTAGAAAAATTAAAATGTTGAATTTTTTAGAAAAAACAAAATTATTAGAAAATTTTCAAAAAATAAAAAATATTATCAAAATTCAAAAATTAAAAAAAATTTAAAATTTTCAAAAATTCAAAATAATTTTGGAAAAAAATAAAAAAATCAAAAACATCTGTAAATTTCCAAAATTCAAAGACATTTAGAAAATTTTCAAAAAAAATCAAAAGCATTGGAAAAAATTGTGAAATAACTACTAAATTCAAAATTTCAAAAAAAAAGCAAAAATTAAAAAATTAAAACATATATTTTTATGCATTTACCTATTCTAGATTATTTCATTATCCATGGTTTATGCATAGCCTTTTTTAATATTATTTTGGAGTGGGTGTTATGCATGTTCATAGGTTACATAAGTTCATGTTGTGCACCCACATCTTGGATGGGCCAATTTCATTTATACCATTTCCTACCTTGGGGGGTGGCCATTTCAAAGGATTATTATATAGTGGTATATATCATGACTTTTACTTTATCACATTTGAGCTAGATACATTATTTCTTACATTTTTGATAATATCTTATACATCTTTTACTATTTTACATTGTGATTATTACTCTATTACATTACCTATTTTTCATGAATGTTTTATTATATGTACATGTTTTTTAATATGTGTGCACCCTTATTATAATATGATCCCCATGTTTTATATTTTTATTCATGTAATAAGTCAAGTCACTAAATTTTTGAGTCGCTAGCTTGGGTATAATCACTAACATTGTGTGGTTCTTTTTATTTCCTACATTTCCATGATGGTTACCATGCATATATGGGAGGTGTATTTCTTGATTATGTTCTCATTATTTTAGCGAGGACCACTTATGAAGAGTGTTTTTTGTATGATATATGACTTTTTTGGATTGGAAAATTAAAAAAAATCACGATATGTTATTTCATAATTGGATGGTAATTTAAAATACCAAAAATTAAAATTTTTAAAAACTCAAAATTCAAATTCAATATTTCCATGCGTATAAAATAATATGCTACATCATTTTATAACATATGAGATCAATTTTTAAATTATGTATGTTTTGGATAATAACACATGACAACTAAATTATTTTTCCTTTTATATGGTTTTTTATTTGTTCTTTTGAGATGAGTGATTGCAGCAATATGGATTATGTCCCTTACATGGAAAGGGCGTAATTATACAAGTAATTTTCAAATTCAATATGTGTCCATTATGATTGAAGATGAGATAAATATCTAATTCCTTAATCAATAAATTAATGTAGTGTTTTTGACTCTATAAAAAGTGTCTTACATGTGTTTTAAGCATTTTTTGAAAGCCTAAGTTATCTATGTTAGGCCTCGGTGACTCTAGTGAGAAAATATTTGTTTTTATTTTCAACATATATTAAATTTATAGTGATGGATCAATTATGGTTGAATTTTGGGAAATATAAAATATGTTTATTCTTTCTTATGATTCCTTTCAAAATTAATATCTAGATCTAATTTCAAATTTTCAAATTTTCAAATAATCATATTTATATCATGAGAAAGTTAATTACATATAGTAATCAACACTTGATTCATGTAAATCAGCTAATAACTTGTGGATGTAAACTTATCAAGAGAAAATTCAAACCCTTCATTATTATTTAGGTAAGTAAAGGTCATGTTTCATATTAGTTACATGTATACTTTGGCACATGCATGCATTTCAGTCAAATACCTAGGTCAAAGTGGGGGCATTGTATAGATAATAAATTTTGGCATAAACCCATTTCCCCCATGTTTTACTCTTAATTTGGATTATTTTGCAAACTTGTACATTCAAACCCATTTCTAGCATGGACCCAACCGTAAATGAGTGTCTATTTTATCTGTTAATCTTAAAATCATATTAATACTTATCTAAAATATATCCATTAGGAAATTTTAACTATTTATCAATTTTTATCCAATCTTGCCTCAATAAATGAGCCCCACTTATCTTATATAAAAACTAGTTGTTGTATATGCCTATCCTAGACATGCATATAGTCCTATGGGCTTGTAATTTTTATCTTTTGAGGTCCTTATTTATATTTTCCCTTGAAATTATTCATTAACCATTCCCATTTACTTTTAAAAAATTTATCTTGTACACATGAATCATCTTAGATCATTCTATAAATATAAGTTCTTTCCAAGCCATTTGGAAATTTAATAAATCTGGATTCAAGAGAGAATCAATAAATATATAATATATTACACCAAATTTCAATTCTAGAGAAAAAATTATCCATTCAATTTGTGTTTCAAAATACTACAAACTTGCAACACTTATTCATATTAACCTATCTACATAATCCCGTGTGTTAAAGTAGATTAGTTAGAATTCAATAGTTCCAATTGATCACTTGTAGTTGAGAGGAGGTTGAAAAATTTACTCAATCCATTCTATCTAAACACCATAAAACTATGTTCATGTCTAATTCTAATCATGTGGGATACAAAACTTGAAACATTGCTTCATTAGTTTCCCAATTGCATTATTTTATTCTATTTTAGAGTATGCAAGCTAAGTCAAAATTAAGATTCTATCATACAAAATATTAGACCCTACACATATATGAAGTGAATATATATTCATAATCATGTAAATTCAAGGAATAAACAAAAAAATATATAATACTACAAAACCATATAAAAATAGTTATAGTGACATAGGGATAGGGTTAGTGACATAGGGATAAGACCGGCACATTAGTTTTTTTTCCACATGACATGTACAAGATAGCTCATGAAATTATGGACTCATCTTCAAGCATAGTTAATCTCCAAAAATTAAATATCACATTTTTAATATGTTATAATTTTTTTATAAAATTCAAGGTGCATGCATTTTTCAACCTCTTTATCTATTCATTGCATTTCTTTGTCTTACATTTATGACACCTAGGCTTTTTTATATTTAGCCACCTGAAGTGAATATGAATTATGTATTTTGTTTGTGTATGTTTATATCTACTTAAGTGAATTTTTATTCCTCTTTTCTTAAAATAATAATTAATTTAAATACTTGAGCAACACTAGGACATGATGAAGCTTCTCCATATTTACTATTATTAATAACATTGTATAAATATCTTATGCACTTATCCTAAAGCATATATTTAGATATAAGTGTTCCCTAATTATGGATATCATAAACTTTAATTAAATCATTTGATGATTTATATATCTTTATATTAGTATTAATGTCAGCTTAGGGTGTTTCCATAAGATAATTATGGTATATATAAGAGGTAGTGGTTCGTATTTTATCATCATATTTCAAATTTTATTATTATTTTAAGGTTTCTGTGGGTTTCCCCCTCAAAGTGATTTATTCATATTCTTCATTATTATGATCTTGTTTCAATCGTATTATGATATATTATTGTGTTTGTACTTTAGTATTGTATTAATCTATTAGAAGTGATATGAGATATTTTATTTAGTTAAAATTATGGTTGAAACCCTAAACTTGAATTAATGCCTATATGTCAGAAAAATACAATTTTTTTTCTTTTAGTTTTGAAAGATTGATAAATATAAGGGGATCTATTGTTTGAATTTTTGTATTTGAGGCCTGTCTAACAAGAAACTATTTGGTCAAATTTTAATCAAAGGTGAGAATAAAATTATTGATTAGTAAACATTGGTATGGCAAGATTGCACACTACAAGTTGAGGCAAGGTTTTTAAAACTTCAAGTAAAATTCCTAATAAATAGGATATGGATTTGGAAATTGTAATTAGTGGGTCTTGTACTCTAGGGTATTATTTGAAAAATCACAAAGTCAACTAGCTTGAGTAGAGTGTGAATATCATATAGTATTATATGTCCAAAATTATTTACTGATTATATGAGCTTAGACATAGACTCAAAAAAAATTTACATTTTAAATTGAATCCACAAAAAAAAAATCATATTTAACTAATGTATAACCCAACTAGTGTGGATATTAAAGCTAACTCAGTGCAAACCCAAACACAAAATAGCCACTACCTTCAACTATTCCCATTTGGGGCCATCGAACATGATGCAAAAAGTGTACATGCATAATTTTAATGTGAAATATTTTGTCACTTAGATAAACTAAATGAAGAAAAACAAATATGTACACTGAATCTCATGTGGATAGAATATCATAATGTCCTAATTATTTTTATAACCTAGCAATTAATTTGGTATCAATATATTTGTGCTCAAAATAATAAGGGTATAATTTTCAATTGGTTAGTTTTTATTAATGAATTATAGTTGTACTATATCAATAATGTGATGAATAATTAATTTAACTTATTAGTAAAATTATTCCAAATAGTACTTGTTTGGGATTATATTTAATAGTTCAAGAATATATCCATTCAAATAGAGATATTCACATATGTATATTTGAATTACTTATTTCTTGGCTAGATTAATCATCACATCCAACATGAGGTTCATATGTTTAATTCAAATTTCAATTTGAGGCTATTGGCACGTTATGTAGATTAGAGGAAAGGTCAACATTCACTAAAAGACATCCATTCACAATTATAAGATATAGTAAGACTATCTTAAAATAATTACTTATCCTAACATATTTAAACCTCAAAAAAATAAAGATAAGAGAGGAAGGGTTATGTCTTAACTATCATAGCAAGTGCAATCAACGATAAAAATGTGGAAAAAATATTTTTTCTACATTGAAGGTGATAATGAAGAAGAAGAGGATGAAGACATAGCATGGCAGGCTAATGATGCCAAGAGAAGAATTAGAATAAATCTTAACTAAATATTTTTGGCCATACACTTTCAAGAATTAATACTAAAAAAAATCTCGAGGTAATGGATTTTGATAAACATAAAAGGTGAAAATATTGACTGACTTAGACACCAATCACAACTTCATCAATAATAAATTGGCTATGTGCTTGAATTTGTTTTTTTATATATAAGTCTAAAGTTTCAAGTCTTACTTTAATATGGAGAGACAACCAATTTTTAAATAAATGACATATTATTAAACTCTCCATGGGATATTATCTACTAGATATCCTTATGTTTTCCATTCATGTGGGTGGAGGTGACATTGTGTTTTGATTCTAATTGCTAAATACCTTGGGAATGGTTGAAATCAATTTCAAAGAGTTATTCATGAATTTCCATTATGAGGATAATAAATTATAATTGTGTGGGTTACATGCAAAGTACAAAAATTAGTTAATTTTCATTAGATGTAGAAGATTCTAAAAATAGGCATGGATGGATTTGTGGTTAAATTATTTTAAATATATGGATGTCTACCAAACGAGTCTACACTATTATATATATATGATATTTTTAATTATCACTACGTAGTTTTTAGTGACATTCAAAAATTTCTTCCTACCAAAAGGGATAATTATCATGTCATTTAACTACTACTAGGGTTCCAACTAACCATCCAAACATCAAGCCTTACAAGTAGCCATATGTATAAAAGAGTGAGATTGAGAAGATGTTATAGGATATGTTGGAATCAAGTATTATCCATCATATTCAAAATTATTATTCCTCTTTAGTGGTGATGGTGTATAACAATAGTGACACTCAGCACATGTATTGTTTATTACATTAAGTATTCCATCTAAGATAAATTAACTATCCTTGTAATTGATGATTTTAAAAATGAATCAAATGGTGTTGTTTATTTAAAAAAGTCTTTATTTTTTGGTTATCATATAATGTAGATTACATGTAATGATATTCATAAGATATCCTTCAAAACCCATGAGGGCCATTATGAATTATTAGTCATACCTTATAGTCTTGCTCATGTACCATCTACATTTTAGGTTTCAATAAACTTTTATTTTAGGACATGTCAATTGAAATTTGTCTTAGTATTATTTAATTATGTTTTAATATATAGAAAAACATGGGAGGAACACATGCATCATGTGATTTAGTTTTTGGATATTATTTAACAACACCATCAATATTCCAAGTCTTCTAGATACATTTTTAAATGTAATGAGGTCAAGTATTTTGGACACATTATTTTACATGTAGGGGATTAATGTGAATTCTCATAATATTAATGATATGGTAGAATGGAATGTACCAAAAACCATCAAAAACCTAAAAGGATTATTAGGACTCACAAGATAATACCATTATTTTATTAAAATTTATGATAGAATAGTAGCACCACTCAAAATCTTATAGAAGAAATAATTTTTCCATTGGAATGAGGTAACCACTCATGTGTTTACCACCTTGAATTTATCTACTTTATATTTCATTAAAACATTCATTATGTAATGTGATGCTTCAAGGTATGATATGAGAGAAGTACTCATATAAGAATAATGACCCATTGTATTTGAGAGTCACCAAAATAAATTTTATAATTTTATAAATCCTATTAATTAGAAGGAAATTATATCCATAAAAATGGCAACCATATTTTATGGTAAGACACTTTGAAGTGAAGACAGATCATGATAGTCTGAAATACTTCTTGAAATAGAGGTTATAAATATAATAACAACAAAAATTGGTCACTAAGATATTATATAACTCTAATATTGTATTCAAGAGGGGGGGAGGGGGAAGGATAATTTATTGGATGATTCACTATACAAGAAGGATGAGTCCATATAAGTAATATTGTGTGTTATGTCCATATTATGAACTGACTAGGTGAATGAAGTAATATTAGAGTGGTAAAATGATGTAGCTACACATGATATTTTTCAAAATTTCCAATAATATCTAAGTGTATCACATAAATTTGTGTGGAAATGGGATGCTCTCTAGTACAAGTATAGGATATACCTATGTAAAAAATTCAAACCTTAGGCATAAGGTGCTTACAAAAATTCATGATTCTCTAGTAGGTGGTCACTTAAGATTCTTGAAAATTTATCATAGAGTCAATTAGGATTTATTTTGAGGGAAAAAATGGGAATTAAAAAAAATTGTGGCATATTTTATGGTGTGTCAATAAAACAAAGGGGAGATAATCAAGACCCTGGGACTATTGCAACCTCTATTTATTTTTAATCAAAGTTGGGAGGAGGTTTCCATCGATATATTCACATAGCTACCAAAACTTTTAAGGAAAAAAATCATCATGCTTATCATGTATAGACTCTCCAAATATATTCATTGAGTTGAATTTGTAGCTAAGGTATTAAATTAAAATCACATAAATACCAATGTAGATAAGGAATAAAAAGTAACCATATCTAGTTGGGCCCCTTTTATCACAAATAAATTTTGTTTAGGGGCATACTAATTGGCCATAATAGAAGGTAATATTTGAATAATCCAATATAAATATGCACCTACAAATCTTCTATGTTTGATATTTGAAATTTTATTCTTAAATAATCACATATAATTTATTTACTGGTCATTTCATTAATCTAATTTAGTGTTTTTCATAGATTTTGTTTTCCATTTGGATATGGTTATTAATTTTTTATTTTCCCATTAGTTACTCATTTATCTTTTGTTCTACCTTAATTTTTATTTTCTAACCTTAACAAGATATAAATTTTATTAAATTTAGATTGTTTAATGTATTACAATAACATATGAATCTAAATTTAAAATGAAAAATATGATTTGATCAATTACACTTGATAATTATGGAATTTATTAAGGGATTAATATACTTAGTCTATTTTTATTTTGTGAAAGTTTGAGACAAATATACGTGGTCAAAATGGCTAAAAACTAAATACAGATTTTATTAGATTGGGAACTAAGAATATCAATATGCCTAGATGTAATTTCTATTGTTTCGATGCTATCAAAATAGGTTAATGTCTATAACCTACCAGATTAATTTAAGAATATTTTTTCTTTTTATGTTAACACATCACTACATTTTCTTGTCATCCATCTTTGTGAGTGATATCAAAGGTAGTTGTGTGTGAAATATCTATAAAACTATCTCCTTATATTTAAAACCCTATGTCCAATTCTAACACTAGTTTTAGGCCTATAAAAGGGTAATAATGGTGGGTTGAGCTTACCCCAACCATTACCCAATGAATGGCTAAGTATTTCCTATATATCCAATACTATAAAGATGGAATTTAAACTATGTAATACTCACTATTAGATGTATGTGTGGAATATCTTAATTTTATTAATGTAACAAGTGATCTAGATTCTGACACTTATAAAATGGAACCATTGTCTTGGCTTGAATGCTTTAGACAAAGGATAAGACTTGATCCTTATTATTGGTATATTAATTATAAATAATATGATAGTATATTTGAATGTGCAAGTGATTTATTGTGATTCATAGATGATTGATAGATAAAAATAGATATGGAATAGGCTTATACATACTATTTATATATATTTTTATATTTGGATACATTATCATGCCCCTAAAATGTGAAATGTATTGGCTAACCCATGAAGATAAATTGAATTTTAAAAATTATTTTTTCTTGGCATGGAGATGAGTTCATAAAATTTGGATGCCTATGAAATCATACAAGTGTCTAATTCTGATGGACTCATATCAAAAGCATGAATATTTATCTAATGATCTATGTATAGTTTGTGTATTATTTTAAAATATTTTATCAAAAAACCATGGAATTCCTATGGTAACTAATAAAAACTTAGGAAGGTCACAGCCATGGAAAGCATGTATATGTGAGAAGGTTGTGTAAGAGCCATATGTATATGCACAATTAAATTAAGGTGAATGTAAGTCAAAATTAACATTTTCAAGTGTCTAATACCATATTATAAGGTTTATAAATACCCCCTTTTATTATAATATTAAAATGAAAGACAATGCTAGAGTGAATGGATAAAGAGTTATGCATGAGTATGTATAATAACTTTATCTTTGGGAAGAGGATTAAAATATGTAAGTTCATTCAAAAAAATGCAATGTGTATACACATAATATTTTTAAAATTTTATCAATTAAGGATGCTCTTTATCTTGTAAGAACTCATCGATTCTCAATATCTTTGATTGCATGCCTTAAGGGGTAGAATGAGAAAGGGGTGGATAGCCCATTATTTATTTGTAGGATTGTTGTCTCTTTTTCCACTTGTTATTCACACACTTATCTCATAAACACCATTCCCTAAGCTTGGACCTCTTTTTTTCATACTCTTCCAAACATTTACCACCTTCATTATCCCTCTTCATAACCTAAAACCTCTTTTGATAGTTTACATGACTACGTCAACTAGGTTGACCTTGTACTCTTATTGGTAAAACTTATTAAGGGTCTAGGTTAGCTTTTGGCTAACCTCGCCTATGACCTAGTGAGTTTTTATCAATAATGATACTAGGTCAACTAGGTTGACCCTATCATCTAAAACTTTTATAAGGGTTTATGGTTAAATCCACCTATATATACACAATAATTTCACCATTATTTGGAGAAGAGAATAAGTAAGGGATATTGTATATCTACTTATCCACCATTCTAATTGAGGAGCAAGCTTAGAGTTTCATTATTTCTTTAGAGATATGGATCCTATCTTGTGGAGAAGTATTTTAGATACATTGATGAGTTGTGTATCCTATATATGATTTGTCTTTGTCATCCTTACATACCACAACAATCTCTTATGATGTGCCTTGGCCAAGGGAAAGATTGAGGCTCAACAAGTTTATCTTCAAAGGTAAGAGTTCATAACTTTGTTCCTCCTTTGTAAGAGTAAATATATATGCATTTATAATTATATTTCATGCATTAGGATCATATATACATTGATGTGAGTATATTTTTTAAATTCATGGTTAATTTTGTTGTTTACTACCCCCACTTTATGCCACAAGCTTTGGTGAAAACTAGATTAAATTTATTTGATTTACTTGTTATTAATATAGTGAATATGAAAAAACAATACTTAACAAGGGTTATTGCATAGTTTTGCTTGATTGGAGGCTTTTTAAGCCTCCCTAGTGATATTATGTGTGATAATAGATCCCTTAACTTGGTCTAGTAGATCTGTATTGGTCATGTTCTTGATTATCTAATGTATCCCCAGTTAAAAGTGTAGGTAGGGTATATCCTCTCTAAGATAGGATTAATTTATGTATCTAATGCATTTTTTATCACATAAATTATGGTGAACCCAATGTGAATCTAAAACTTACAAGTTTTTTTTCACACTTTTTCATTTCTATCATCTTATTATTTTCCTATATTTGTGATACTAGGTTGACTAGGTCAGTATAGTTTCGAATATCTGTGGGCATGTTTAACACACAGTCACATTAAAATGACTATTATTTTCATGTAATTCTTCATCAGATATATATTAATGGATTTCATAGGTCAATATAGTACTCTTATTTAGTTCCAAAAAATAGACTATGTCAAACAAGTTGACTTAGTCTCTTATTCAACTCTAGAATAGAAAACTAAGTCATTTGGGTTGCATTAATATCATAGTTAGCTTCTAGATAATAAATGAGGTTGACCAAGATAATATAGTCATCTTAGATAGGGTTTAGCCGATTGGGAATTGTAAAAATAGGTTGACCCAGTTGATATTATTGGCATAAATTATAAGCAGTATTCAAGGCACTTCAATAGAAATTTCACAATCCTTATCATCTTCTAACCCACCAAGGTTACTTTATTTCTCTCTCTTTAAATTTAGTTCTTCCTTATAGTTATTTTTTTTAAGGTTTTTAGTCATCAAAACTAAAATCCTACAACAAACTAGGTCAACCTATTTGACCTAGTTTTATGGTTTATCTTCTATTTAAGAGACTAGGTTAACTTAGTTGACTTAGTTCTTAAGAACTCTTGGTTTTGTAGTATAGTAGAGACCCTATCGAATATGTTATTTAGTTTTTTCATACACTATCATCTAATATGAATCCGTATTTTGCTTAATTTGAGAATTAACTCTATCCTAATAATTAATTCACAATTTCATTTTTTAGTTGTTTCCATGCTTAGAGTAGATCACATAGTCTAATTATGCGGTTTTTAAAATACCATTTAGTTTCAATATTTTTATCTTTCTTTCACACACTACCGAATCAAATAAATTTAAAATGCATTTAAAATTTTATCTACCCAAGACCTACCTACTTGGATTTCATCACCAAAGAGGAAGATGACTTGGTTTTCTAGCTAAGTATAAACATGTGGTTAATGGCATATATTATAAAAGCACTAGATACCATTATCATAGTATTATTGTGATTTTAGGGGGTAGGCTCCATTACCAATCCATTACCATTGCTGACATAGATCTATTTTAGCCTAAACATCTTGAAATCATCCATACATTGATTTTAGTGCCCTAATTTTAGCCAACCCCTATCATACTTAAAATAACACTTTATAATAATCTAAAACATTTAGGATGACCACTTAGTTAGAATTTAATTTTCAATTGACTTCTTGTTCTTTGCTCATTGTATGATGTATTACAAAAAATTGCATTGGCCAATGTCGGTGAAAGGTTTTGTGTTGTGTACATTAATTGGATCATTATCAATGACCTAATTGATTGTGTTTTTACTTCCATTTCTTATTTTAAAGTAAATTACAAAAAAATTCCCTCTTTTCAATACACTATCATTCTATTTGGCATAGTCTCTTATAGACTATCTTTTTACCTAAATATAGTACTACATCAGCCTAGTCAACCTAGTACTCCTTTCTTCCTCTCATGTCATATTACTAATAGATATGGTCAACTGTATAGCCTTGTTGATTTGGTTTTCATACCCTATTTTTAGTACTAGGTCAACCTAGTCAACTCTGTACTATTATCTAAATTTTGTCTCTCCTTATTTTGCATCAAATTTGACTTCCATAATCTATCTCCTTCATCATAAACTTCCTATTTGAAGACAACACTGAGTTGAATTTAATATATACGATGAGTCTTACCAACACTAATATGTTCCCCCTTAAATATCTTCTGGTTCCTATTGTAGATGAAAGTAATGCGCATATAGCCACTTGCACTACAAACTATGGGACCCCTCCTCATTCTTATTTTCTTTGTAATCCTCTCTTCTTACTTGAAGATAAAATTGAATTAAAGTATACACCAAAATTTATCTTATTCATTAATGAGTTTCCTCAAAATTGAGTAAAGGATCCTTATACTATATACCATCATGATAAGTGGTCAAGTTTAATATCACCATTCACCTTCTCCTATGTTCTCACATAGATTTCAAGATAATAGCTTCTTTACTTCTCAACCTCTTCCCTCTATTTTGACCCTTCTCATACCATGATATCTTCTTCCTTGATTTCCTCTAACTCCATGCCTAATATATCTACTAACATGATATGTTATACATCTATTGGGCCTCTTTTAAGACCCACTCTTCTCAATTCTTCCACTAGTGCATCATTTTATACCCATGGTAGTCATGCCTCTACTGGTGCTTCTTATCATCCCTATACTAGTCAATATTTTTCCACATAATCAAATTATGCGACTAGTGCATCACATAATAATAATTATTCTCAAGCTCTTACTCATACCCATAATGACACCTAATCCACTTTTATAGATTAAAACACTTTAAATTATACAACTCAAACCCTCCAAATACTATTACAAACTTTTAATCAAATGAATACTTTCCAAGCTAACAAAGTAAATAAAATGATACAAATGCAAAATTATATTATCCATCCTCAAACCCACCCTCAACAAATGACATGGGGCACTCATAATAAAAATGTTCATTGAACTCCTCTTCAATATTCCCATGGTAATATTATACCTCAAACTCCTCTTATTAATAAAACAATCAAGAATATACAAGTGTTTAAAGGAGCATGAGCGGGAGAAAGAAAAGTGAGAGAAAAATGGTGGTGGGGATTTGCAGGTAGGTAAAGATAGTTAGGAAGAGAGCATAGATAATGATGTTGTTGGGCCTAACATGATAGTAGGTCAAAAAGAATCATGTAGATTCACATGGGCTGAGATAGTCCAAAAAGATTAAAAAAAAGAGGCAAATAAGGTTTCAAATAACATTGAAATACCCAATATAGTGGAAGTAGTAAAATTTCATCATGATAAAGAAGGATTTAACTACCTCATACCAGACATAATGATTAATAGGGATGTAACTAGAAACAATATGGCATTGATAGGTAAATTACTTGGCCCTCATGTAAATATAGACATTTTTAGGAAACGGGCTTTAAGGAAATGGTCACCAAAGGGCTGCATGGAAATCTCAACCATGACCAGGGATTTATTCTTCATTCAATTCACCAAATAGGAAGATTGTCTCAAATCTCTAATATAAGGACCATGGTATTTTTGAAATATGGGAATCTTTTTGAAAAAATTGACTTCTATTTTAGATCCTCTTAAAGAAATCATTAATGTCATGCCTCTTTAGATTCATTTTCTTGGACTACCCTTAGAATTATAGGATCCATAGGTATTAAAAGGTATTATTGATTTTATGGGCTCCTTAATAGCCTATGACGGAGCAACAAAAATGAGATCAAGACTTATACATGCATGGTTTTGTATTAATGTTCTCTCCAGTAAGGTACTTATAGATTTGATCTTTTTGCATTCTAAAATGGGTATTTGGAAACAAGATATAGAATATGAGAACAAAAATTATAGATGTAGCAAATGTTATACGATGAGAAATTATATTCACTTATTCCCATAACATGTTAATAAAAAGGAAGTAAAAATAATGATGGCATGACTAGCCAAAAATATTGAACAAGAAGATGAAAAAAGATTGAAAGAAGAGGAGAGTCATCCATATGGAAAAGAAGTTGTGATAGAAGTTAATCATAAGCTACATTCAAACAAGGAAATTATAAAATCCAACTAGGTTAAGGAACATATGAAGCTAGGAACCAATCTAATTCAGAGTCCTAATCAAGAGCAAAAATTTTAATGAAAAAGTTATAGTTAAATATCCCATTGGAATAAGGTCAAATACATAGTACTATGGATGGAAATAATGGAGAATACATACTCTATTCATAGCAAGAAACATAAATACAAGGTATGTTGGATAGCAATAGTGAAGAATTTGTAATATGGTCAGTGGAAAAGGTAACAGTAATGCAAGAAGAAGATCATTATCTTTTGAACAAGGAAACTAAGACTTTTTGAAATATGAATAACAAAGTTCTAGATAATATTGGAAGCATACTAAAATTGCTAATCAAATTTAAATAAAAAGGCACTTAAGATGTACCCAGTTCTAAATACACAAGAAGGTCAAAGGATACCATGGATGTAGAAAGCAACAAAAAGAAATGGAGAATTGAAAATGAGCTAATGAATGCAATACTGAGAAGGAATTGGCATAACGAACTCAATGACAACTATCTTTTACTAGCAGCAAAAACTCTCAAACATGTAAATGATGAAGTACATCTCTTGGAACATAAGAGGAGTTAATGGTAATGGTAAACATAGAGTTTTATAGGATCTTAGAATATCTAGTAAGCCATCTATTTTAGCAATCTAAGAAACCAAAATGAGAAGTTTAGGTTTTAGTAAGATCAAAAATTTGATTTGGAAGGAGGTTGACTTCTATATCACTAATTCCATTGGAGCCTCAGGAGGTTTGGACACACTTTGGGATAGTTGTAATTTCAAAGGTGAGGTAATTTTTGATAACATTGGTCACCATGTAATTCTTTTTACCTTAGTTATCAATAATAATACTTAGATATTTTCAAATATTAATGCCCAAAATACGTAGCATAGTAGAAGAAGGCTTTGGAATAACATTTCTTAGTTTAGAAATACTTGTCAAGAAATGAACTAGATCATAATGGGTGACTTTAATATGCCCTTATTTCCTAGTGAAAAATAAGGGGAAAATATGGATTTCTCAATGAGTATGGAAGAATTGGTATACTTTATTGCTAAAAATAACCTTGTGGATGTGGATTTGAGGAGCTTCACTTTTACTTGGACCAATAGAAGAATAGGTCCTAACTTAATTCAATGAAAAATTGATATATCTTTAATCTCTTTAAATTGGTTTACTATGAAACATTTGTACCTCTCTTCTCTACCAAGAACTAGTTTAGATCACAATCCAATTATTTTGAGTTTTGTTGACATATATAAGAAGGTCCCAACTCCTTTTCATTTTGAAAAGATGTGGATTCAACATCTAGATCTTTATTATAAAATCAAAGAGTGGTGGGAATTTAATGAATAAGGTACAATGATGTACTCCTTAGCTCAAAAACTAAAAAATGTGAAGATCAATATTAAAGTGTGGAACAAACAAGTTTTTGGAAACATTTTTGTTAGGAAACAACAATTAAAATATAAAATTAGTAGGCTTCTTAATAAATTTGAATAGATTGGTATGAATACAAAATACTATCTAGAGGAAAATGATCTTCTTTATTAGTATCACAATCTTAATGCATTTGAGGAAACTTTTTGGTGGCAAAAATCTAGAGCTTTATGGCTTAAATAAAGCGATCACAACACAAAGTCCTTACATCTTACAACTCTCAATAATCAGAGATTTAGTAAAATATCTGAAGTGATAAAATAATATGTCAGCCTTGGCTCAGAGAAAGAGGTTATCAACAATGAAGCCATTAATTTTAAAAAAAATCTTCTCAATTATAATGTTTATCAGAATGTTTAGCCACTTCAAAAAGAGGAACACTTCATCTTGGACTCTATCCCAAACAACTTGATAAGTTATCCTAAGTTTCTCTCCTTATACAATCCAATTTTTAAGGAGCTCAAAGGTATTGTTTTCTCTATGGATGGAGACAAAGATCTAGGATAGGATGGATTTCTAGTTTGTTCTTCTCAAATTTATTAGGATATTTGAAAAAATGATCTTCTATGGGCTGTCAATGAACTTCTTGATAAAGGAAATCTTCTCAAGGAGTTAAACAATATTTTCTTAGTGTTGGTCCCCAAAGAAAATAATGTGTGAAACTTTAAAGATTTAGGCCTATAAGTCTTACTAATATGGTGTATAAAATTATCACTAACACTTTAGCTTTCAAAATTCAACCTTTTCTCAATAATTTCATTTCTATCTAGCAAGGAGGCTATGTTAGTGAAAGATAAATTCAAGATGGGATTATGGTTTCTTAGGAAGTAGTCCATTCCATGGAAAAGATTAGTAAAGCTAGAATGATTCTAAAATTGGATATGAATAAAGCGTTTGACAAGGTCTCTTGGAGATTTTGGAATAAAGTCCTTGCCTTCTTTGGTTTTGATGAAAATTTTAGAAGTCTTGTCCAAGAGTGTGTATCCACTATGATGTTCTCTATTCTTATGAATGGTTCACTAATGGGCTTCTTCTCTAGTAACTATGGCATTAGACAATGTGATCTTATTTCACCCTTTCTCTTCATTCTTATGGCTAAAGGTATTATTAGAGCAATTTCTAATGTTGTTAGAGAGGGTAGTTTGAAAATTTTCAAACCTTCAACTCATGGTAAGACTTTATCTCATCAATAATCTATTGATGATACTATTTTTATGCTCTATACCTTAGTAGTGGAAGCTAAGAATTTGAAGAGATTACTTACTCTTTATGAACAAGTATTAGGTCAGCTTATCAATTTTGAGAAAAGTTTTATGTACTTTTCCATCACTCCATTGAGATGCCAACACAAAATTTCTAGGATTTTTGAATGCCAAATAGGAACTCTTCTAGCTACTTACCTTGGCATGTCACTCTTCTCTAGTGGATTAACTTTAGAGGTTTGGAATCCATTCCTAGAAAGATTTCAATGTAAGCTCTTAGGGTGGAAAGGATCCTTACTATCTCAAGCTACCAAGTGCCTTCTTATTCAAAGCACTCTTGAAAATATGCCACTTTATATCATGTCATTATTTAAGATTCCTTATAATATTATTCTCAATATTGAGAATATTCAAAAGTGTTTCTTATGGTTAGGGGCTGATGAGCATAATACATATCATCTTAGACTTGGGAAAAAGTTTATTAACCTAAATATTTGGGTGGTTTAGGTATAAAAAACTTAATATTAATGAATTTATCTCTTACTGCAAAGATGTGTTGGCATCTTCTTAAGGAAAATATGTTGTGGACTGATGTTATTAAAAATAAATATCTTAATCATTTAGATATTTATGATTTTCTCTCCACTGATAATCTACCCAGTGGTTCCTCTTTTTGGAATAATCTTGTTCATTATAGATCTCTCATCTATAATGAAAGCTAATGGAATATTGGTAATGGAAATATCATATCCTTTTGATAGGATAAATGGTGCTTTTTAGCTCCTCTCTCTTCATTACCTTATGGGTAGCCTTTATGAAATCTTATTTCTTCTATCTTTGGGGATTTGGTGAGACTACATCAATGTAAACAACTCAAGGAAATCTTGGATGCTTTTAAGCCTATAAGGGAGGAATCAAGAGCTATAGGTTCCTATTCAAACCCTTCAAAACAATTTATAACATGTTCTCATCCCTTTTAGTGATAGTCTAGAAGAACTAACGTGGATAGGCACTACTGATGGGGATTATAGTGCTAAAATGGGTTACTTGCTTATTAATAATCAATTTGAACCTGATAATCTTTGGAAGGAATTTTGGAGCAAGGGTGTTCTTCCCAATATCAATATTTTTCTTTGGATTATAGTTCAAAATAAATCTCTCATGGTGGAAAACTTAATCAAAAGAGGTTGGATGATTCCCAATAGATGCATTTTATGTAAGAAGAATGAGGAAATGACTAATCATCTTTTTATTCATTTTCTTTTTGTAACTACTCTTTAGAATAATGTTCTTGAAAGTTTTAATCTTCAATGGGTCACACCGAACTATATTCAAGATTCTTTAAAGTAATGTAAATCTCCTTTCAAGAACAAAAGAGTGAAAATGCTTTGGAAGTTATCCTTTCCCCATACTATATGGACCATTTGACACGAGAGGAATAGTATAATTTTTAAATAAATTTATAATAATAATAACTAGGCTAGTATCGATATTTTCTCTAGGATTAGAGAAAATATTTCCATTTGTAACATTAAGGAAGACCAATAGCCTTCTAAGATTAAAGAGGATATTGTTGTAAGATGGACCATTTCGTTAGTTTTAGAATTTTATACTATGGATAATATTAACTATAGGAAAACTTTGAAATGGAAAAGTCCTCCTTTAGGTTAGATAAAACTTATCTTTGATGGAGCTTCAAAAGATAATTCAAGAATTGCTAGAGGGGGAGGAGTCTTCAGAGATAGTAAAGGTGGTTCATTGTTGCTTATGATATCAACATGGAAATCTCGTCAAATCATTGTGTTGAATCTCTTTCTCCTCTTTGGGGTCTACACTTTGCTAAGGATTTGGGTATTAATAAGCTCCAAATTGAAAAAGATTATTTAAACATCATCAGGTGTCTTAATAACTCCACTCGTAACTGGACCATTAAAATTTTTATTGATGAAGGCCTTATGTTATGCAATTATTTTATTGAGACTAAAGTTTCACCCATATATAAAGAGGTCAACCAACTAGCTAATGTTGGTGTTTAAAGTAACCAACTCCTTAGATAGACCAATTAAAAAATCATGCTCGAGCACTTCATCATCCAACTTCATAATGAGACAAGCATGTGTTAATTCTATTCATAAGGACACCTTTTTGATTTGTGATTTATATCATATTGGGATGTGGATTTTAATCATTAAAAGGATCATGAGTATCTCTCTCTTTCATTGGAAAGATCATTTCGGACTTCTTTTCACTTCTATCTCTTACATCCTTAGTTTTATCAAGCAAGAGCCTATCCTAGTTCTAATTACATTTTCTGGCAGAATGGGTAGAGAATATCTCAAAATATAGGATACCTTCAACAAGGCTTGGGAGATTAATAAAGTGTTATGGGATCATCTTTAGGTTGGTGGGTTTATAAATTTTCTTTTTAGAGTTAGATGGTATGACTCTCACATTTCCTAATACTTTGCCTAAAATTGAAGAGATAGAAGAGTTAATATCAGAGGTAAGAATGTTGCCATCAATAAAGGTCTAATATTCTTCATCACAGGGCTTAGTATTGAAGGTTATAATTTACAAGGCAACAAATGCAATAAAAAATATGAGCTATACACATTCATGATGGGGAATGGAAAAATAACTCCATACCATGGAGGTTTCCTTAAAACCTCTCTACCTAAGACATTTGATGAACTTGTAAGAATAATTATGTAGTTCCTGAATCTAGATGGACAACACCATGTAATCAAAAGCTTCCACTTGGTCTTTTTGAACCACTTTAGGAACCAGATTTTGGTGAGTCTACTATTCTTTCTTCTATCTTATCTTGAAACATCTATTTAGAAAATTCAATTAGAGAGGTTAGTTATTCCCTCTCACAAAGTAGTTATTTTACTATTTCATATGTATTTCTTAAACTCAGCTCTAAGAGGCAATCCTTCCTTAACCCCTCATCTTGAGAACCCCTTACCTTCTTCCTCTAATAATCAAATGGTTAGGGGTATTTCTGAAGTTTTGAACAATGACACCAATAAAAGGGTTCCTTTTATTCACTCAAAACATGGGAAAAATATTGATTATGACAAGGCTAATTTAGTCCAAAGCCTTCTTTCCTTGAGTACCACTTCAGATCAAGGCAACCACAATTTTTTCCATAAGGAGTAGGACAATCTCAAAATCTTGGTCAATGATGTGAGAAAGGAGATGAATATTCTCAATCACAATTATAAAAATAAGATGAAGTAGATGGATTATAATGAGGATAATAGTAAAACTTCTCAGATTCAGATTCACAATTTGAGTAAGAAAGTTAATATCCTTTATAGTAAGTTCACCAATTTAGATAATATCATTACTAGTATGGTTGAGATCATTGGTACCCAAGATACTATTATTAGTGAGATTTATACTATTTTAGATAAGGGAGGTAGAGGAAACATTCAAAAACATACTAGGAAATTCACTGATAATACCATGACTAATAAGATCTAAAACATGTTTAACAACATTAAATAGATAAAGGACCCCTCAATAGGCTTCATAACTACTAAGGTGTTCTATTTTTTGAGCTAATTTCACTATTTTTTGGCTTCTTTGGTAGTAGCTCTATTGATTTTACTATTTGAGCTATCTTAGACTAGTTTTTTATGTTTACCTAGGTTTTGACCCTCTCATAACAGGGTATGGACCCCTACCAAAAAACCAACCTTTACCTTTATCTAAAAAAATAAAACAATCAAGAATGTTCAAAATGAACCTCTTACATCTCAAATTGCTAATATCAATATGTGAGGTATCACCCCTACCATTTCTTACAATGGGTCAATTGATCCTACTCTTCACTTAAAAACATATGGAAATCTATATAAATATTGGGTCAAGTTAAATACCTTTGATTCTAACAAGATATTAGCCAAAGTTCTCACAAGTGATGCTTTAGATTGGTACAACCAACTCAAATCTCATTCTATTACTAGGTTGGAAGATTTAGTAAATTCTTTAGTCCAATAATTTGAAACTAGTGATTTCCCTAAGAATACCTTGGCCCATTTTATCAATTATAAAAAACTTGAGACCAAAACTACACAAGTTTTAACTATATAATGAAATACATTATCTAATAAATGTGAACATAACATGGTTGATAACAACCTTTTCCATCTATTTACCAATGCTCTTTTTCCCAAGTTGTAATATTGAGTCTAAACTCTCTCTCTCTCTCCACATAATTTTGAGGAGGATATTGACCAAGATAAACATTAAGATTTACTTATTCATCAATTCGAGCCATCCCAACTTTATATGGATATTCACATGTTAATCAATAATAAGAATCATCATGCTACCAATGATGGTGTCACAAACTCTTATGATACCATTCATACTATTCAATCTATTATTCCCAGCCAAAATCTGAAACAAGCTTACCCTCCTAACCACATCATAAATCCTCATTTATATTCAGCCAACAAAATCGATTTCCATAAACCTTTATCCCTAGAAAAATTAAAAAAACATCTACCAAGGTCTTTCCCACAAGAACTTGATCTCACTCATCCCAGAAAATCTTGGTATGATCCCAATAAATTTATGATGGTTTCATGCTAGTTGGGGCCATTACCATGAGACCTATAGGTATCTTCATAATTTAGCTATAGATTTCCTTTTTGGTCCCAATTATGACCATGATTCTATCATTCATTAATGCTAATAATACTATGGCATTGCTTTCAAAGCCCATGAAATAAAAACTAAATCTCAAACTTGTAATTAGGCTAATGCTCATTTTGCCATCTATAAAGATCCTCTTCCAAATCACCAAGATAACCTAAACAAGCCTACCCCTTATACCAATAATGTTGACAATTTTCTTAACCCAAATCTTAAAGAGATTGTGGTCAATGTGACTAATATGTAAAAGGTGGTTGCTTTCATTGATCCTTAACCTATCCACACACCTTCATTATCTCATACATTTCATGTTATCTAATATTCTTCTCTAACTCACTTAAATGAGTTGGGTCAATAAGACCTCATATCTTTTGAAGAGATGATTCCAACACCTCCCTTGGATAACACTTCTCATACCATTTTAACCATCACTCTAGCTTATTTACCTATCAACAATGATACTAAAACTTCTATCAATACTTCTTCTCAAACCAAACCTGCATCAACTACCCCATCTCCTCAAGATAATCAACATACCTTTCCTCCAATTAAATATTCTACCTCTTACCAACATGAATTCACATGTATATTGATTCCTCATTCTAAGGACCACCTTCAACGCTATTTATCTATTTATAATATTCTTTTAATGGGTTATGATGAGTGGGATCCTACCATAGAACATACTAATTTCCCATCTTAAATCCCATTTCTAAAACTTATTAGGACCTCTTCATGGTAGCGTAAATATCTTATATAGCTTTTATTTGAAATGAACATTAGTATTCCTCCCCTAGTAGGACATGAACCCACCTTACTTAGATCATAAGATAGCATTTTACAATAGTGCAAATAGATATCCATACATGTTGATGAGACAATGGACACTTCTCTTTCCCTAGAATTTCTCATTGCTTGTATGATCCTTGATGAGATTCTACTTCAGGAGGATGATCCTCCTCTCTTTATCATTGTTTAAATATGTGATATCTAAGTTAAGAATGATTTAATTGATAGGGGTTAGAGCACTTATTTTTCCTCTATTAATTTTATCAAAACACTTAGATATTCTTAATGTAATCTTAAATCCACATGCAAAACATGTCAAGGCTATGATCAAATGTAAATGCCTCTTTTAGGTTGTGTGTGGTTACCCACTACTATGAAACCTATCACCATTAGTGTGAAGGTGATGATATTTAATTTCACTCTATCCTATAACATTTTTATTGGTAGGTCATGGTCTCATTGTATAAGAGAATTTTCCTCTTCTTCTTGTCAATGCATTAAATTTACTCATAATGGAGACATCTATAAGATTCAAGGTACCACTAATCCTTGGAATTTTGAACAATTCCAATACCATGATGTATTCCAGATTCCTACCCTTGAATCCTTGCCAATAATTCTATTTCATGAATCTTAATAGATTAACTTTCATATCAATTCCACCTAAGTTTACAATGGTCATCCTCAACTCATTAGGAATATACCCCCCAACCTCGTAGATTATGATGATGATGAGCTTGATGAGATCAATCACAAGATTAAAAATTTTGATCTCTCACCTCATCCCATATCTGAAATTTCCACTTATTTACAACCTCATTCTCATCAACCACCTTGTGATGACATCCCCATTATCTTATCTAAGACTCAACATTCCATTCATCACACCACATCAGATGACAAGGTCATCCAAACCTGCACCATTGATCTTCATACACCTAATTATGATGATGGTTATAACCTAAATGATCCATTTTTAGGTGGTCTATTTTAGGTTTGAGATGATAAAATTATTCATTATCATTCTTATTTGTATCAATGTTTCAATATATATTCTATTATTTCATCTATATTTTTCCAAATTTTAGTATTTTTCCCCTTTATCATAGGTTATAGATGGTATGCACACCTCTAGTTTCTAAATTAAATCATAGGAGTATGTGTATGCATCAATCTATTACTATTCCCTAACATATTTATAGATACCAAAAACCCTATAGATAACTTATCCCTAAGATGTTTGTAATTGTCCTTTAGCCTTTTGTGGACCCTACTCCTCCCTCAATAGAGACTAGATTGGAATCTATTCCTAATTTAGCTAAGTATCTTCATATTTTTTATAATATTTCTCCTTCAGTCAGGCCTTGTCTAATCTCTCCACTTTCCCCACCTTATCTTGGTGATTTTTTTTTCCCTTTACCATAATTGGTGATCCGAGCAATATTTCAGGTGATGGTTCTACCCCAATTGGTGGCAGAACTTCTAGGAGCCATAACTTTTGCACCATAGCTCCATTTGACTCCCCATTTGAATTGTTGGAAAGATAAGAATGAGGAAAATATTATGAGATGGCATGAGGTTTTATTAGTGGGTTTTTACCCCAAAAAACTAAATGGTAGTTCCTTAAATTTTAATTTTAGTAGTGCAATCTAAAAATAGTAAGTTTCTAAAAAGAGTAATTCCTCAAGTTTTATATTTTTATGAATCATGAAAGTCAAACCACTTAATCTCCCTTGAGATTGGTGACATTCCACATCCTCCTCCATTAATAATGTGTATAAATGAAAATTTAATCTAAAAATCAAATTATACATCTCTTTTAAAAGATAGGCATATGTTTGGATCTATAAATTTGATAAATAAAACATCTCTTCTCAGAGATAACATTAAACCACTTAATCTCCCTCAAGATTGGTGACCTTCCAAATCCTCCTCTTACCTTAAAAATGTATATAAATGAAGATGTAACGTAAAAATGAAATTAGACATCTCTTCTTAGAAATAGGCATATGTTTGGATCTACAAATTTGATCAATAAAACATCTCTTCTTAGAGATAACATTATTACAATTGTGTTATTCTTATTTCTTGAATTATATTTCAACCAAGACTTTTGAGTTTTATATTAGTGGTATAAGAGTGGCTTGTATTTAGAGTGTATGATCCTGAGGAGAAGGTTAGATTACAAGAAGCTTGGGTGGAAAATAGAACCAACAAACTATCTACCTGTTCACTCCAAACAACCTCAAATGGTGGAAAACACTGAGACATCTGATCCTTTCAAGAAAATGGTGAATGAAGCTCTCCAAAAACAACAAGTATGGATGATACAATAATTCACCCAAATTCTCTAACAAATCTCAATGGGAAATTCTATCTGCTCATATGCAACCCCACATCTTTTCAGTGCCCCAACACCCTTCAAGGTTCAATTGAATTTTGATATCCCTACATTTGAAGGTAAATTCAATGTTGATGTAGTAGAAAATTGGTTGGATCAATTGTCATCTTATTTTTATATAAATAAATTCATTGATAAAGATAAGATCATTTTTTCTCTTTTGAAAGCATCATTACCTATCAAAAATTGTTGGGAAGTGTAC
Organism: Torreya grandis; assembly: GCA_037957365.1. Taxonomy (NCBI): domain Eukaryota; kingdom Viridiplantae; phylum Streptophyta; class Pinopsida; order Cupressales; family Taxaceae; genus Torreya; species Torreya grandis. The sequence continues at coordinate 938,541 of JARHVA010002125.1, read as the reverse complement.
AAAAAGAGATTCAATATAGATGATACTTTCCTTGAGGTGGAACCTACCTGGGATGATTTTATAGAAGCTGTAAAGGAAGAATACTACCCCATTGGAGAATATGATGATCTGTATATAGAGTGGTAAAAAATTCATCAAGGTAAGGAATAGTTTATTCAAGATTACATTAACATTTGTCATTCTCTATCTATGAGATTGGATATCTAGGAAAGTGAGAAACACAAGGCCCTCAAATATTGTGGTGGACTAAAATGGTATATATGGGGGAGATGGAACTCTTCAATTTGGAAACCCTTGGTAAGGCATACAAGTTCATGGTGAAGATTAAGTAAAAGTATGAAAGAATGAATATGAAGAGTTATCCTTCAAAATAGAAAAGTGATAAAGAAGGTCAAACACAAGGCCAAAATTGGAAGAAATAGGAAGGGAAGAATTGAAAATGGTGTGATTACCACAAATCTAGAACTCACTACAAAGAAGAATGTCAAGCTATGAAGTCCCTACTTTCTGAGTCAAAAACCTCAACATCTATTACTCTACCTCATACACACCCTATGGTCAAAGAGGATGAAGATATTATAGATGCTGATCCCAATGCCATCATTGATTTATCACATACCTACAAGGAGAGGATAGATGACAAGGAAAGGTTGTTCCACTCTAATTTATGGGTGAAAGGTAAGCCTCTTAATTTCATTCTTGATAGTGGGATTCAAAATAATTTAATCTCTACTTATGTTTAAAAAGCCTAAATTTGTCCATGAAGCCTCACATAAAGCTATATTGTATTGGATGGTTGAGTCCAAAGATAAAGCTTTATGTCACCCACCAATGTCTTCTCTCATATGCAATAGAAATTTTTCAAGATGAGGTCTTATATGATGTGTTCAATTTATATATTTTTTATGTACTCTTTGGTTAGCCATTCATGTATGATCAACATGGAATCTATGAATCAAGAACTCAAAGGATCATCCTCACTCTTGAAACATAGTGTTATAGGGTACCAGAGGTACCGCCTTCTACATTTGTCTCCCTAATTAGTGCCAAGAAATTCATTCTCATTATGGTCAAGCCATAGAAATCCAAAAGGATTGATGTTACATCCCTAACTAAAAAAACACAATAATAGAAGAAAATAGATACCAAGCTGAATAAGTTCATAGTCTTCCATCCATAGACGTATGGTTAGATAGAAATGGTGAATAGTCAGGCCCTACATAGCTCTACAAATCACAACTCCACAAAGCACAATCCACTCCAAGTATGCATCATGAATCAAATCAAAACACAACTTCCATACTTGATGACAAATCTTGATACAATGGGGACCATTTACTCTTAGGAAGGGATGAATGATTCTAGTGACATTTCAAGTGACAATTCAGGCAATGGTTATACCCCAATTGGTGGTAGAACTTTTGGGAGCCATAACTTTTGCACCATAGCTTTGTTTGAATCCCTGTTTGAACCATTGGAAATATAATAATGAGGGGAATGCTATTAGGTGGCATGAGATATTCTTGGTAGGTTTTGACCCCTAAAAATCAAATGGAAGTTTCCTAAATTTCAATTATAGTAGTGTAGTCTTTAAATAGTAAGTTTCTAAAAATAGTAATTCCTCAAATTCTGTGTTATTGTGAATCATGGAAGTTGAATGACTTAATCTCCCTTGAGATTGGTGACCTTCCAAATCCTCCCCCTAACTTCAATATGTGTATAAATGAAGATGTAACCTGAAATGGAAATTATACATCTCTTCTCAAAGATAACATTAAACCACTAAATCTCCTTCGAGATTGGTGACCTTCCACATCCTCATCCTATCATAAAAATGTTTATAAATGAAGATGTAACCCAAAAAGGAAATTAGACATTTCCTATCAGAGATAGGCATATGTTTGGATCTACAAATTTGATCAATAAAACATCTCTTCTTAGAGATAACATTATTACAATTGTGTTGTCATTGTTTCTTAAATTATCTTTCAACTAAGACTTTTGAGTTTTGGATCAGTGGTATCAAAGAAATTTGTCTTTAGATTGTATGATCTTGAGGATGAAGTCAGATTACAAGAATCTTGGGTGGAAAATAGAACCAATATACTATCCACCTATTCACTTCAAATGACCTCAAATGGTGGATAACACTGAAACATATGATCCTTTCAAAGAAATAGTGAATGAAGCCCTCTAGTAAAAATAAGCAGAAATCCCACAACAATTCACCTAAATTCTCCAATAAATCTTGATGGTAAATTTTGGCTCCTCATTTACAACCCCACATCTTTTTAGTGCCCCAACACCCTTTAAGGTTTAGGTGAATTTTGATATCCCTACATTTGAAAGAAAAATAAATGTTGATATATTAAAAAATTAGTTGGATCAATTGTCATCTTATTTTTCTATAAATAAATTCACCAATAAAGAGAAGATCACTTTTGCTCTTTTGAAAGCATCATTGCCTATCAAAAATTGGTGGGAAGTGTAAAAGAAGAGATTTAGCATAGATGATATTGGCCTTGAGATAGAACCTACTTGGGATGATTTCATAAAAGCTATAAAGGAAGAATACTACCCCATTAGAGCATATGATGATCTATATATAGAGTGGCAACAACTTCACCAAGGTAAGGAATAGTATATTCAAGATTACACTAAAAATTTTCATTCTCTATCTATGAGATTGGTCATACAAGAAATTGAGAAACATAAGGTTATCAAATATCATGGTGGATTAAAATGGTATATATGGGGGGTGATGGAAATATTCAATTTGAAAACCCTCAGTGAGGCATATAAGTTCATGATGAAGATTGAGAAAAAGTTTGGAAGAATGAATATGAAGAGTCAGCCTTCAAAATAGAAAAGTGAAAAAAAGGGTCAAACACAAGGCTAAAAATAGAAAAAAAAGAAGGGAAGATTGGAAAATGGTGTGATTACAACAAATTTGTAACTCAATCCAAAGAATAATGTCAAGCCATCAAGTCCCTATTTTCTGAGACACAAACCTCAAAATCCACTGCTCTACCTCATACACACCATACAGTCAAAGAGGATGAAGAAGATATTGTAGATTTTGAGCCTAATTCCATCGTTCTTTCATCATAGACCCATGAGGAGAGGCCAAATGACTGTAAAGGTTGTTTCACTCTAAGTTATGGGTGAAAGATAAGCCTCTACATTTCATTCTTGATAGTGTGAGTCAAAAGAATTTAATCTTTGCTAATGTTGTGAAGAGCCTAAATTTGTCCATGAAGCCTCACCCAAAGCCATATAGTATTGAATTGTTGAGTCCAAGGAGAAACCACCATGTCACTCACAAATTTCTTCTCTCATATGAAATAAAACCTTTCCAAGATGAGGTCTTATGTGATGTGGTCAATCTAGATGTTTGTGATGTATTCTTTGGTTAACCATTCATTTATGATTGTCATGGCATATATGAATAAAAAACTCAAAGGATTACTCTCACTCTTGGAACATGATTCTATAGGTACCATAGGTACCACCTTCTACATCTGTCTCCCTGATTAGTCCTAAAAAATTCATTTTCATGGTGGTCAAGCCACATAAATCCAAAAAATTTGATGTTGTAGCCCTGACTACACAAACAACACAATAACAAAAAAAATAGATACCAAGATGAATAATTTCATGGCCTTCCATCCATAGAATGATGGTTAGACATAAATGGTGAACAATCAGGCCCTGCATATCTCTACAAAGCATAGCTCTACAAAGCACAGTCCATTCCAAGTATGCATTAGGAATCAAATCAAAATACAACTACCACACTTGATGACAAATATTGATGCAATGGGGACCATTGCTTCTCAATGAGGGAGGAATGATCTAAGTGACATTTCAAGTGTCAATTTAGGTGACAGTTCTACCCCAATTGGTGGTAGAACTTTTGGGAGCCATAACTTTTGCACCATAGCTCCATTTGACTCCTTGTTTGAATAGTTGGAAATATAAGAATGAGGGAAATTTCATGAGATGTAAAAATATTTTATCTATGGGTTTTTACCCATGAAAACTAAATATAAGTTCCCCACTTTTCAATTTTATTAGTGTAATTTAAAAATAGTAAGTTTCTAAAAGTAGTAATTCCTCAAATTTTGTATTGTTGTGAATTGTGGAAGTCAAAAAAATTAATCTCCTTCAAGATTGGTGACATTCCACATCCTCCTCTTACCTTAAAAATGTGTATAAATGAAGATTTAACCTAAAAAAGAAACTATCTCTTCTCAGATATAGGTATATGTTTGGATCTACAAATTTGATCAATAAAACATCTCTTCTTAGAGATAGCATAAACCACTTAATCTCCCTCAAGATTGTTGACCTTCCACATCCTCATCCTACCTTAAAAATGTGTATAAATGAACATGTAATAAAAAAAAGAATTAGACATCTCTTCTTAGAGATAGACATATATTTGGATCTGCAAATTTGATAAATAAAACATCTCTTCTCAGAGATAGTATTATTATAATTATGTATTTTTTGTTTTTTAAATTATATTTCAACCAAGACTTTAATATTTTGGATCAGTGGTATTAGAGAAGTTTTTATTTAGAGTGTATGATCCTGAGGATGAGGTTAGATTACATGAAACTTGGGTGGAAAATAGAACCAACAACTATTTAACCATTCACTCCAAACAACCCCAAATGGTAAACAACATCAAGACATCAGATCCTTTTAAGGAAATGGTAAATGAAGCCTCTAGTAGAACCAATAATAGATGCTATAATAATTTTCCCAAATTATCTAATAAATCTTGATGGGAAATTATGGATCCTCATCTACAACCCCACATCTTTTTAGTGCCCCAACACCCTTAAAGGTTTAGTTGAATTTTCATATCCTTGCATTTGAAGGAAAAATAAATGTTGATGTAGTAAAAAATTGGTTGGATCAATTTTCATCTTATTTTTATTTAAATAAATGCACTGATAAGGAGAATATCACTTTTGCTCTTTTAAAAGCATCATTGCCTATCAAAAATTGGTGGGAAGTGTACAAGAAGAAATTTAGTATAGATGATATTGGCCTTGAGGTAGAACCTACCTCGAATGATTTAATAGAAGATATAAATGAATAATAATACCCCATTATAGCATATGATGATCTGTAAATAGAGTGGCATCTTTGCTAAGGTGAGGAATAGTCTGTTTAAGATTACACTGACATTTTTCATTCTCTATCTATGAGATTAGGCATCCAAGAAAGTGATAAACATAAGGTTCTTAAATATTTTGATGGAATACAATGGTATATACAGGGGGAGATGGAACTCTTCAATTTGGAAACCCTCAATGAGGTGTACAAGTTTGTGATGAAGATTGTGTAGAAGCATGGAAGAATAAATACAAAGAGTCAACCTTGAAAATGGAAAAGTAACAAAGAGGCCAAAATTAGAAGCAAAAGAAAGGGAAGACTAGAAAATTGTGTGATTTCCATAAATCTAGAACTCATTCTATAGAAGAATGTTGAGCCATCAAGTCCCTACTTTTTGAGTCACAAACCTCAACATCCATTGCTCTATCTCATACACACCTTATAATACAAGAGGATGAAGAAGATATTGTAGATGTTAAACTTGATGCCATTTTTTATTCATCATAGACCCATGAGGAGAGGAAAGATGACAAGGAAATGTTGTTTCACTCTAAATTATGGGTGAAAGGTAAGCCTCTACATTTCATTCTTGATAGTGGGAGTCAAAATAATTTAATCTCTATTAATGTTGGAAAATCCTAAATTTGTCCATGAAGCCTCACCTAAATCCATATAATATTGGATGGTTGAGTCTAGGGAGAAACCTCTATGTCACCCACCAATGTCTTCTCTCATATGCAATAAAACCTTTCTAAGATGAGGTCTTATGTGATTTGTTAAATCTAGATGTTTGTGTTGTACTCTTTGGTCAGTCATTCATATATGATCATCATGGCATATATGAATCAATAACTTGAAGGATCATCCTAACTCTTGGAACATTGCATTATAGGGTACCATAGGTACCACATTATACATCTATCTCCCTAATTAGTGCCAAGAAATTCATTCTCATGGTGGTCAAGCCATAGAAATCCTAAAAGGCTGATGTTATAGCCCTGAATACAAAAACAACATAACAATAGAATAAAATAGATACAAAGCTAAATAATTTCATGGCCTTCCATCCACAGACTGATGGTCAAATAGAAATGGTGAACAATAGAGCCCTGCATAGCTCTACAAAGCATAGCTTAGTAAAGCACAATCCATTCTAAGTATGTATCAAGAATCAAATAAAAATACAACTACCACACTTGATGATAAATATTGATGCAATGGGGACCATTACTTCTCAAGGAAGGAGGAATGATATGAGGGAAATTTTAGGTGATAATTTAGGTGATGGCTATAACCTAATTGGTGGTAGAACTTCTAGGAGACATAACTTTTACACTATAGCTCCATTTGACTCCCCATTTAAACCATTAGAAAGCTAAGAATGAGAGAATGACATGAGATGGAATGATCTCAACTCAGTGGGTTTAGACCATTGAAAAACAAATGTAATTTCCCCAAATTTCAATTTTAGTAGTGTAGTTTAAAAATAGTGATTTCTCAAATTTTGTTTGTTGTGAATCATGAAAGTTTAACCACTTAATCTCCTAAATATTGGTGACCTTACACATCATACTCATACCTTTAAAATGTGTATAAATTAAGATGTAACCTAAAAATAAAATTTTACATCTCTTCTCAGAGATATGCATATGTTTGAATTTGCAAATTTTATCAATAAAACATCTCTTCTCAGAGATAACATTAAACCACTTAATCTCCCTTGATATTGGTGACCTTCCACATCCTTCTCCTACCTTCAAAATGTGTATAAATGAAGATGTAACTTGAAAAGGAAATTAGACATATCTTCTCATAGATAGGCATATGTTTATATCTAAAAATTTGATCAAAAAAACATCTCTTCTCAAAGATAGCATTATTACAATTGTGTTGTTCTTTTTTTTTGAATTATCTTTCAACTAAAACTTTTGAGTTTTAAATTAGTGGTATCAGAGTAGTTTCTATTTAGAGTGTATGATCCTAAGGATGAGCTTAGATTACAAGAAGCTTGGGTGGAAAATAGAACTAGTAGACTATCCACCTATTTTCTCCAAATGACCTCAAATGGTAGACAACACTGAGACATCCAATCCTTTCAAGGAAAGAGTGAATGAAGCCCTCTAATAGAATTAAGCACATATCCTATGATAATTCACCCAAATTCTTTAACAAATATTGATGGGAAATTTTGGCTCCTCATTTTCAACCCCACATCTTTTTAGTACCCCAACACCCTTCAAGGTTTAGGTGAATTTTTATATCACTACATTTGAAGACAAAATCAATGATGATGTAGTAAAAAATTGGTTGGATTAATTATCATCTTATTTTTTTGTAAATAAATTCATTGATAAAAAGAAGATCACTTTTTCTCTTTTTAAAGCATCATTACCTATAAAAAATTAGTGGGAAGTGTACATGAAGAGAATCAGTACAGATGATATTGGTCTTGAGGTAAAACCTACCTAAGATGATTTCATAGAAGATATAAAGGAAGAATACTACCCCATTGGAGCATATGATGATATGTGTATAGAGTGGCAACAACTTCAGCAAGGTAAGGAATAGTCTATTCAATATTACAATGACATTTTTAATTCTCTATGTATGAAATTGGGCATCTTGAAAAGTGAGAAACATAAGGTTCTCAAATATCTTGGTGGACTACAATGGTATATATGCAGGGAGATGGAACTCTTCAAGTTGGAAACCCTAGATGAGGCATATAAGTTTATGGTGAATATTGAGTAGAAGAATGAAAGAATGAATATGAAGAGTTAGCCTTCAAACTAGAAAAGTGATAAGAAGGTCAAACACAAGGCCAAAATTGGAAGAAAGAGGAAGGGAAGACTAGAAAATGGTGTGATTACAAAAAATCTAGAACTCACTCCAAAGAAGAATATATTGCAATCAAGTCCCTACTTTTTGAGTCACAAACCTCAACATCCACTGCTCTACCTCATACACACCCTATAGTTGAAGAAGAGATTGTAGATGTTAACCCTAATTCCATCATTTCTTCATCATAGACCCATGAAGAGAGGTTATATGATAAGAAAATGTTTTTTTAGTCTAAGTTATGGGTGAAAGGTAAGCCTTTGCATTTCATTCTTGATAGTGGGAGTCAAAAGAATTTAATCTCTAATAATGTTATGAAAATCCTAAATTTTTTTATGAAGTGTCACCCAAAGAAATACAATGTTGGATGGTTGAGTCCAAGGAGAAACCTCTATGTCACCCACTAATGTCTTCTCTCATGCAATAAAACCTTTCCAAAATGAGGTCTTATGTGATGTGGTCAATCTGGATGTTTGTGATGTACTCTTTGGTTAGCCATTCATGTATGATTGACATGGCATATATGAATAAATAACTTAGAGGATCACCATCACTTATAGAACATGGTGTTATAGGGTACCAAAGGTACCACCTTCTACATCTATCTCCCTGATTAGTGCTTAGAAATTCATTCTCATGGTGGTCAAGTCATAAAAATCCAAAAGGGATGATGTTGCAGTCATGACTATACAAACAACACAAAATAGAAGAAAATAGATACCAAGATAAATAATTTCATGGAATTCCATCCATATATTGATGGTTAAATATAAATGGTGAACAATGAGGCCTTACACAGCTCTACAAGTCATAGCTCCATAAAACATAGTTTATTCTAAGTATACATCAAGAATCAAATCAAAATACTACTACCACACTTGATGATAAATCTTGATGAAATAGGGACCATTGCTTATTAAAAATGGAGGAATGATCTAAGTGACATTTTAGGCAACAATTTAGGTGACATTTCTACCCTAATTGGTGGTAAAACTTCTGGGAGCCATAACTTTTACACCATAGCTCTATTTGACTCCATGTTTGAACTGTTAGAAAGTTAAGAATGAGGGGAATTAGATGGGATGGAAAGAGCTCTACTTGATTGGTTTTGACCCCAAAAAAATAAATTAAAGTGACCCAAATTTCAATTCTAGTAGTGTAGTCTAAAAATAGTAATTCTTTGAATTCTATATTGTTGTGAATCATGGAAGTTGAACCACTTAATCTCCCTCAAGATTAGTGACCTTACACATCCTCCTCCTACCTTAAAAATGTTTATAAATAAAAATGTAACCTAAAAATGATATTATACATCTCTTCTTAGAGATAGGAATATGTTTGGATCTATAAATTTAATTAATAAAACATCTCTTCTTAGAGATAGTTTTAAACCACTTAATCTCCCTCAAGATTGGTGACCTTCAACATCCTCCTACTACCTTAAAAATGTGTATAAATTAAGATGTAACTTTAAAATGAAATTAGACATGTCTTCTCAAAGATAGGCATATGTTTTTATCTACAAATTTGATCAATAAAACATCTCTTCTCAGAGATATCATTATTATAATTATGTTGTTCTTATTTCTTGAATTATCTTTCAACCAAGACTTTCAAGTTTTGGATCAATTGGATCCTTTACCCACCAAATGGTCCGATCATACTTATTTTGAAAATAATAGAGTTTCTAATCATTATACTAGAGATTTTCCCCTATACCAAGCTCCCTTAGCTTCCATTTCCACTCCTATGAGAACACCTACCAAGTCTACTCACACGCATATATATTACTTCTATGCCATACATAACCATTCATCCATGAACTATTGAAAGTTTCAAAAATATATTGATACCTTATAACCAAATAATCTTTATCCCTTAGATAAATCTAAACCTCCCCCAAAATTATTACTTAAGTATCTTCTTAAGTATGGAGAGGTATATTATCTCTAACACCAATGTGGCACACATCACACTGATCATTATTACATCTTTAAGAAACATCTCAAATATCACCTCCTAACAATTCATTCACCTTCTACCCTTCCTCCCATAGGTCACTCTAGAAATAAGGCTTACCCTTCTTACCCAGTGGTTGCACCTCTGATGGTTCCATCATCACCTATGGTCCCTTCTCAACTTAGTGTTAATTCACCTATGAATCCCTCACTAGTGGCACCTTCCCCACTGGTCATGATTTCATATCCTATAGAAACCACTCCCATGTATTTTAATAAGCATCCCATCCATGATATCCCTCATCATCATGACCTTTAAAGCATTCCTACCTTTTTTGTTGAAGAGATTTGATGAGAATTATTTTCTCAACTTTCATTGAACATTGACGAGACATTAGTTGTAGTTCACATTCAACTTCATAGAGACTTATCAGATGTTATGGATAATGTGTGCGGACAAGTATATTATTACTTAAGAACACATACATGATGTTCTTAAGTTTTCATTTAGATTGGACATGTGCTCCAACTTTTTTAGTTACCTATATTTATAACATTTGACATTGTGTTAAATTCTTATGTATCTTACATAGTGAAATTTGTTTCACAAGTTATATTGATTATGATGTCATTATATTATCATATGGATTATTTTTATTAATTTCATTCTTTTGTCTCAATTTCATTTTCTTATGACTCCCTTTTTTATTTTTCATGATGTTTTGCTATCTTATCTCTATAAACATAGATAATTTTTATTGTGACTTGGTGATACAAATATTTCTCCCTTTAGTCATTCTTTATTTACCATGTGATCAATTAGAAAATAATTCATCTCATTAAAATATCCTTTTACTAGTCCACTTTGGATCTCTATTTATTCCCTTTTATAAACTAATCTTACACATGGTTGAGAATTGAGATAAAATGTTGGTTCATAAATAAGCCTTGATATTCTTATTAGTCTTATCTTTGGATACTTAGCTTCCTTTAGCCAAAGCCCAAAGCTCATTCATGTGTATCACTATATCTCTCATGATTGGTAATTCTAAGTCCATATGGAGGAGGAATCTTAAAATCCATAAAACATATAAAATCCAAATCATTTAACAAAAGGAAATGATCTAAAAGGCAACATTTAAAAATATCAAAAGTCAAATCATACTAAAAAATGTGATTCTAAGCACATCTCCTCTTTATAATAAAAGATAAAACTCCACATTTGGCCTCATGATAGATCTGAGATCCATTGGGATGTGGTAGGCTAGTAGATTAGAAAAGGAGAATAATAACATCTTTTAATGCTACCTACTTCCTCACGTAAGTACCTAATATTCGTAGTAGACTGATGGATTTGTAATGGGTCCTAAGGAATAGGGAACACATTCTATGAAGGTAGGTCCATTTTAATTTTCTTGTAAAAAACCTCCAACATGATTTGATATTAGTAGGACAATTATTTGCTTACACATCTTTATGTTTATAGCTGATAGGTATCCTCTATATATTGATGGTTACTAGTCATTTAGTGTCTTATCATGTCCTTAGTCTGCCTCCTTTCTCCTAAGGCATTCTCAAAAGATTCCTAAGTTATGATTCCTACATTCCCTTTTTCACTTTCTACAACCCTAATATTTTCCCTTGAGAAATATCATTTTGTTTATTGATCACTCCCCTAGGGATTCCATTTGTGAGTTGCATCTTAAGACCATGGATATATTACCATTATAAACATCCACTTTTACCATATTTTCCCATTAATTCCACTTTATTGGTGTTCCCTTTCTGAGTTTTAGTGTATGACCATGGATAGGACATGACCTTCCTCAAAAACAATTTCAATAATCTAAGTCACAATGAAATTACATGTGTCAAATATGAGATAAGATGTGATTGGTTATGAGTTACACATCATTGACATGTTTCCCATCTTGATTTAGAATGTTTTATGCTTAATTCATTAATCTTTCATCTTTCATATTCTTATTTTCCAATTGCATGTAAGAATAAAACCATTTTTATTAAGTTTTTTATACTTCCCAACTTGAATTAGTGCGATTAATTTAAAACCATTTTGCCAATTTTATATCTCTTTTATACTTCCCAGCATGATTTAGTATGATTGATTGATTTAATTGATTTGTTTTTATACCATTGTTCTTTCACATTATTTCCATTTTATTAAATTATTTTCATACTTCCCAACATGATTTAGTGTGATTTTACTTATTTTATTTTGGTGCCACTCTCTCTCATGGTTTAAAAATAATTTTTTGCCCTCTTGTTTACCACTCTTTAATTTATTATACTGGGTCATGTTTTTTTATTACACATTTCCCAACATGAAATAGTGTGTAGTACATTTTATTTTGATTAATTAAACTTTTCCAAGTCCTTTTTGCCTATATATTTTTAACCATGCATGTGTACTACATAATGTTAGAAAAGAAAACATAACACATATATTTACTATAACATATACAAAAAAGCAAAATACATGTGATAAAAATAAATATATCGATGCATCCATAACCACAACCATAATACAAATGCATAAGATCAACATCCAACTATCAAAATGGGATGTCTCTATATATCATGTGTTTTTGATACAAAATTAAAAAAATACATCACTCTATCTCTAAGCCTGGGATCTATCATATTTATCTCATGGTTAGCCATGATACCATAGATGCATTAGATAGTCCCATTTGAATAATACATTGTAATGAGGATTTCCAAGATCTTAGTTCTACTACCTTTCCTTGTAAGTTGGCCACCTGGGCCTGTACATGTCCTAGTTGAATAGTGGTAGCCAAATGTGTGTCTCTATCCTAATCTAAGGCCTAACATGCCTATGTTTCTCCTTATATCATCCTTGGTGGTAGTTATATCCCATCTCTACATGATTTTATATTCCTCATAGCCTCCCCCACTAGTCTAAACTAGCTCACCTGAGCTGGGATAGATGTTACCATGGGATCATCCAATGTGGTAGGGTCATATGGCATCAGTACCCCATCTAGAATATCATGGAGTGATCCCATAACTAGGGATCCCCATCTGACCTCCTCCTAATTTTTTTGATATATAAAGTGTAAACCAAATATATATTAGATCACATATACATCTCAAAATATATCCATCTACAATATATATATACTAGTATTTTATTCTAAAGACTAAAAAATACAACAATTTATTACTTGTCCTAGTGTCACCAATCACTGTCTCTTTATGTGTTCATCCACTAAGCACAGTCTCTCTATTGACTCATCCCATTAATACCTCATTAATGGGATGCCTCCCAATCAAAGAAAACCCTAGGGTCACCACCCATTCATATGTCAAGCCTCACCTAAGTGGTGCCTCTATATACTAGCTCTACTTACATGTGTTGCACTCACTATGGCCGCTAGGCATCCTCCTCATCTCAACTATCATCTCTTCACCATATTGGATATTTTATCTTTCACTAAGTCTCTTAGAGCTATATTTTTCTCTCAGAATAGTCAAATAATAGAAAATGAATTCTTTTCACCCTATTTAAAGTTAATATTCATAATTATTTACCCTTTAAATATTTACCATCATATTTCTTATTTTCATCATATCTTTGTTTTTACTAACTCATTTTTCAAACCATAAATTTTTTTGTAATCTTGATGTTGTATAGAATATTTTACACTATTATATGCCTATATTGTAAAAAATTTAAAATTTTTCTCTTTTTACACTAATCTCTATAGGTTTGCCTAATGTTCTTCACATTAGACACCTTCACATCTCTCATATCTCCTCATTTTTTAATTAAATACTTTAATTTATATTATTTTCTCCTTATTGTAATTTATTTAGTATCAATATTATGTGAAAGCATGTTCTATTATTGAAAAACCATCCCATGTTACACTTACATGACATGTGATGAGCTCTGAGTGGGGAATATGTATACACATAATATTTTTAAACTTTTATCAATTACTGATTCACTTTATCTTGAAGGAACCTATCAAGTCTCAATCTCTTTAATTTCATGGCTTAAGGGGTGCACTGGGAAAGGATTGGGTAGACCATTAGTGCTTCATAAGATTGTTTTCCTTTTTGCCTCTTTGCTATATACACACTTATCTCCTTAAAACCATTCCCTAAGCTTGGTCTTCTCTTTTTCACACTCCTCTAATAATTATCCAACTTCATTAGCCCTCTTCATAACCTAAAACCTCTTTTAATAGTTTACATGACTAGGTCAATTGGCTCGACGTTGTACTCTTATTAGAGAAACTTATTTATGGTCCAGGTTAGCTCTTTGCTGACCTAGCCCATGACCTAGTGAATTTTTATCAATAATGATACTAGTTAAACTAGGTCGAACATATCAATCAAAATTTTTAGAAAGGGTTTAGGGTTAAATCCACTTATATATACATAATAAATTTTCCATTATTTATAGAAGAGAAGAAGTAAGAGTTATTGCACATCTACTTATCCACCATTCTAATTGAGGATCAAGTTTAGGGTTTCATACTTTCTTTGGAGATACAAATTTTGTATTATGGAGAAGTATTTTGTATGCATTGATAGGTTGTGTAGCCTAGGTCTAATTTATCCTTGTCATCCCTACATACCACTATAACATCTTATGAAGCATCTTAGCCAAAAAAGGGATTAAGGCTTAGCAAGTTCATCTTCAAAGGTAAGTATTCCTAACTTTGTTCCTCCTTTGTGAGAGTAGATATATATGCATTTATACTTATCTTCCATGGATTATGATTATGTATACATTGATGTGAGTATATGTATTTTATGCATGTTTAATTTTATTGTTTACACCCATTTTGTGTCACAAGATTTGGTGAGCATTATATTAGATTTATTTTTTTTACTTGTTATTAGTATAGTGAATATGAAAACATAGGACTTTGTTAGGGTTATTGCATATTTTTTCTTAACTAAAGGCTTTGGAACCCTCCCTAGTGATATTATTTATGATAAAATATCCCCTAATTGGGTTTAGCATATATGTATTGGTCATGTTCTTGATTATCTAATGTATCCCCATTTATAAGTGTAAGTAGGAATTATCTTATCTAAACTAGGATTGATTTTTGGAACTAATGCATTTCTGATTGTGTACATTCTGGTAAACTTGACATGAATCTAACCCTTTTAGGTTCTATTTCATGAATTTCTCATTTCTATCATTTTATTATTTTTATATATTTGTGATATTAGGTCAACCAAGTACTCTTATTCCATTCTAGATAGAAAACTATGTTGAATAATTTGACTTGGTCTCTTATTCAGCTCTAGAATAACAAACTAAGCTATTCAGGTTGACATAATATCAAAATAATCTTTCAAATAACAAACTAGGTTGACTAGGCTAGTATAGTCATCTCAAATATGCTTTAACATATAGGGAATTATATAATTAGGTTGACCTAATAGACACAATTGGTAGAAAGAATAATTCAAAGCACTTCAATATAAATTTCACAGTCCTCAACATCTTCTAACCCACTAAGGTTACATTATCGACCTAGTAGTCTTCAAAATTATAATCTTATAGCAAACTAGGTCGACCTAGTTAACCTATTTATGTAGCCTTTATTCTATCTAAAAGACTAGGTCAACCTAGTTGACTTAATTATTAAATACTCTTGCTTCTAAAATACAATAATGACCCTATCAATTATATTCAATAATGTTTTCATACATTATCATCTAAGCCAACTCTATATTTTGCTTAATTTGGGAGTTAATAACTATATTTTAGTAATTAAATCACACTTTTATTTTTATATTTATTTTCATGCTTAGAGTAGATCACATAGTCAAATTAGGTGGTTTTTAAATATACCATTTAGTTTCACTACTTTTCTCTTTCTTTCACACACTACCAAATCACATAATTTCAAAATGAATTAAAAAAATTATCTACCCAAGGCCTACCTACTTGGATTTCATCACCAACGAGGAAGTTGACTTTGTTTTTTGGCCATGCATAAACATATGGTTAATGTTATTTATTAAAAAATAACCCAACACCCTTATCAATATGGGATTGTGAAGTGAGGGGGTAGGCCCCAAGACCAAGCTAGTACCATTACCAACATAGATACATTATAGCCTAAACATCTTGAAACCATCCACATATTGATTTATAATTACATATTTTTAGCCAACTTCCATATCACACTTAAAATAACACTTTATAATAATCTAAAAATATTTATGATGACCAATTAATTAGAATTTACTTTTTAGTTGATTGCTTTCTCTTTTCTCATTGTATGTTGTATTGTAAAAACTTGCATTGGCCAATGTTAGTGCAAGGTTTTGTGTTGTGTGCCAAAATTGGATAATTATCATTGACCCAATTAATTTTGTGTTTGCTTCCATTTTTTTCTTGAAATTACATTTTAATTTTTTCCCTCTTTTCAAGACACTATCATTTTATTTGACACGGTCTCTTACAAATTATCTTTTTCCCTTACTATAGTACTGAGTTGACCTAGTTAATATAGTACCCTTTTTACCTCTCAATTTATAGTACTAAATCAACCTAGTCAACTCTATATCCTTGTGGGCTTAGTTTTCATACCATATTTTTAGTATTAGGTCAACCCATTTGACTCTGTACTCTTATCTACATGTTATCTCTCATTGCTTTTGCATCAATTTTGCCTTCCCTAATCTCTTTCCTTAATCATGAACTAACTATTTTAAGACAACATTGAGTTGAATTAAATAGATATGATCAGTCTTACCAACCCTAATAGGTTCTTGTATAATTAGCTTATGGATCCTAACCTAGATAAAAATAATGTGCATATAGCCACTCATAATATAAACTATGGGACACCTCCTCATTCTTCTTCACTTCATAATCCTCTATTCTAACTTGAAGATCAACCCAAATTAGAGTATACACCAAAAATTATCTTCTTCATCAATGAGTCTCCTCAACATCAAATAAAGGATCCTTCTACTATTTACCATCTCATGATAAATGGTCAAGTTGAAGAGCCCCATTCACCTTCTCCCACATTCTCACATAGATTTGGGGATACTATATTCTTTGCTTCTCAGCCTCTTCCCTTTATTTTGAAACCTTCTCATATCATGATATCTTCTTCTTTTATTTCTTCTACCTCCATGCCTAGTATCTATACTTACATGGTAGGTTCTACATCTAATGGGCCTCTTCCAAGACCCACTCTTCTTAATTCTTACACCAGTGCATTATTTACTACCCATGGTAATCATGCCTCTAGTTTTGCTTCTTCTCATACCTCTAATAGTCCATCCTTTACCACATAAGCAAATTATGGTAATACTTCCTCACTTACTAATAATTCTTCTCAAGCTCCTAATAAAACTCATAGTGGTACCCAAGCCATTACCACTGATTCTAACACTATAAATAATTCAACTCAAACCCATCAAATCTTATTATAAAATCTTAATCAAATTAATTATTTCCAAGCTAACAATGAAAATCAAATGATTCAAATGCAAAATAATATTATCCATCTTAAACCCACCCTCAACAGATGTTATGGGCCATGAATAATAAAAATATTATCCCACCTCATCTTTAGGATTCCCTTGTTAATATTATCCCTCAACTTCCTTTTATTAATAAAATAATCAAGCATCTTTAAAATGAGACTCTTACATCTCAAATTACTAATATTGATATAAGAGGTATCACCCCTACCATTTCTTACAATCAGTTAACCCATCTTACTCTTTACTTAAAAAGATTTTTAAATCAATATAAAGATTGGGTCAATTTAAATACCTTTTCCACTACTAGTATATTAGCCATAAATCTCATGGGTGATGATTTAAATTGGTATAACCAACTCAAATCTCATTTTATTACTAGTTTGGAAGATTTAATAAATGTTCTAGTCCAATAATTCTAAACTAGTGATTTATTTGAGAATACCTTGGCCTATTTTATCAATTGTAATCAACTTGAGACAAAAAGTGCACAAGTTTTCATTAAATGATGGAAGATATTATCTAATAAATGTGAACATAATATGTCCAATGACAACCTTTTCCATCTATTTATCAATGCTATTTTTCCCAAGTTGCAATATCAAGTCTGACCTCTCTCTCCACATACTTTAGAGGAGGTTATTGACCATTCTAAGAATCAATATTTCCTTATGTTTTAATTCAATATATCCCAACATTATATGGGTAATCATATGTTAATTAATAATAAGAATTTTCATGCTACCAATGATGGTGTCATCGAGTCTTATGATACCATTCATACTATTCAAGATGTTGTTCCTAACCAAAATTTTGAACAAGCTTCCCTTCCTAACCACATCACAAATCCTCATTTATCTTCATCTAAAAATATAAATTTTCATAAACCTTTATACCTAGTAGAATTAAAAAAAATCTACCAAGGCCTATCCTATGAGAACTTGATCCCACTCATCCCATGAAATCTTGGTATAATCCCAATAAATTTTGTTTGTTTCATGCTAGTTGAGGTCATTCTCATGATATGTGTAGGAAAATTCATAATTTGGATATGGATGTCCTTCTTGGTCCTAATTTTAACCATGATTCTATCATTCATCAATGCCAACAAGCTTATGACATTGATTTCAAAGCCTATAAAACACAAAATCAATCTTAAGATTTGAATTAGGCTAATGCTCATTTGGCCATCTATAGATCCTCTTCAAAATCACCACGATAAACAAAATAAGCCTACCCCTTCTACAAATAATTTTGAAATTCTTCTTGACCCAATCTTGAAGAGAATGTGGTCAATATGACTAATATGTAAAGGGTGCTTACTTTCATTAATCCTCAACATATTCACACACCTCAATTGTCTTGTACATTTTGTGTTATCCAAGACTCTTCTCCAACTCACTTAAATGAGTTGGGGTAAATAGACCTAATATATATTGATGAGCTAATTCTAACACCTCCATTGGATAACACTTTTCATACCATTTTTACCATGACTCTAGCTTCTCTCAATTTTATAAAATCCCTTAGAAATTTTAAATGAAATCTTAAATCCACATGCAACACATGTCAAGGCTATGATTTAAGATAGATACCTCCTTTAGGTTATGTGATTATCCCATTTATTTTCCCACATGTTATCATTTAATTTTCTTTTATCCTAAAATATGTTTCTTGGTAGGCCATGGACTCATCATATGAGAGGAATTTCCTCTTCCACTTTCCAATGCATTAAATTTCCTCACAATGGAGGCATCTATAGTAGTGAAGGTGAAACATGTATTATAGATTCCTACCCTCTAACCCTTTCCAATCATTCCATTTTGTGAATCTCAATGGTTTAACTTTCCTATCAATTCCACCCAAGGTTACAATGGTCATTATGAACTCATTAAGAATATACCACTTTAATTCCTATATTTTGATGATGATGATCTTGATGAGACCAATCTCAAGATTAAAAATTTTGAGCTCTCACCTCATCTCATCTCTTAGCTTCTTGCTTCTTTGCAACCTCATTCTCATTAACCACCTTATGATGACATCCTTGTTATCTTAACTAAGACTCAACATTCCATTCTCCATATCACATTAGATGACAAGGTCATCCTTACCTATGCCATCGATCTTCATACACTTTATTATGATGATGGTTAAATTTAGATGATCTATTTTTAGGTAATATTGTTCAAGCATAAGATTCTAAAATTATTCATTATCATTCATCATTACTTTATTATTTCAGTATATCTTCTAGTATTCCATCCTATATTTTTCCTTATTTTAGTATTTTTCTTCTTTATTGTAGGGTAGATATGGTATGCACACCTATAGTTTCTAAAGAACCTCATAGGAGTATGCTTATGGATCATGTTATGACTAGTCCCTATTGCTTTTCTACATACCATGACCTCTCTAGCTGACTTATTGCTAAGATGCTTACAAATATCCTTCAGCCTTATGTAGACCTCACCCCTCCCTCAATAGAGGTTAACTTAAAATCTATTCTCACATTAGCTGAGTATATTCCTATTTTTATCCTCTTTATTCTTCAACCAAGCCTTATCCAGTCTTTCCACTAACCTCACCATCTCTTTATGATGGTTTTCACCCTTTAAATTAGTTGGCTCTTTTGCCCACCAAATGGGCCAATCGGCCTTATTATGACATTCATAAAATTATTGGTCATTGGTTAAAATATTGTTCACTATAACAAGCTCCATCAACTTCTATTTCCATACCTCTTATGAGTACACCTACCAAGTCTACTCACAAGTGTATTTATTACTTACATGACATAGATAACCATTTAGTCGTGCATTGCAATAAGTTGCAATAATATATAAACACCTTGCATCCCACTACTCCTTATCCATTAAACAAAGTTATAGCTCCCCCAAAATTATTACCTAAATATATTCCTAAGTATAGAGAGGTATATTGTCTTTGGAAATAATGTGACACACATCACACTAATCAATACCACATCCTTAAGTAATATATCAAGGATCATGAATAAATAAAACCCCCCTTTCAAAAGTTAGTTAGACTCTGATTCACAACAAAAGTGAGTGGGGTGAAATAATGTATGCCAAATACATGCATAGCATTGATGATTCCAATTTTATTCAATAGGTGGGATTACTCCAGGGGTCTGTGATATGGAATAAAATGCTAAAAAGTAGAAGTCTTCTCAAACAGGGAATTAGGTGGAAGCTTGAAAATTATTGGCAGATTAAATTCTGGGAGGATAATTGGTTAAGGGATAAGCCTCTCATATCCCAAGGAAACTATGGAGAAATTATAGACCTGACTACTCAGTTCTTTGGTGATAGGGTTAGTGATTATATGGAAAATAACAATGGGATAAGGAGCTGGAAAAACCTTTTAGATTGCTATGTGCATAGGCCTGAGCTTATCCTAAGAATTTGGGAGATCCAACAATGTGTTTAGGAGATTATAATCCCACTCTTCCCTTAGGAGGATGAACAATACTAGTGGCTAGATAAGAATGGATCATTCTCTGTCAAATCTACCTATCATCTACTTACACCTGAAGCTCAGAATAAGGAGGTATGGAAAAAGGTTTGGAATCATAAACTCATTCCAAATATTAACTTTTTTTGGTGGGCTACTGCCCATAAACAAATCCTTACTCAAGACAACCTTCAAAAGAGGGGGTTTACTTTGGTTAACAAATGTTTTCTGTGTGGTTCTAGAGAGGAATCAGTTTCACACCTATTCATACACTATGAGTTTACCTGGGATTTATGGGGCACAATACTTAACAACTTTGGTATTGAATGGGTTTGCAATTCTGACCTTAAAGAAGTAATTCTCAGCTAAAACTCAACCTTTACACATCCCTAGATTAAGGAATTATGGAAGCAAGCTCTGCCATGCTTCAGCTATACTTTATGGAAAGAGCAAAATCATAGAATTTTTAGGGACACTGTTAGAAATGTTGCTCAGGTGTTTAACTCCTTTGCTAGGACCATCTTGGAAAGTGTTACAATATCTCATATTAGTGCTGTGGAGAAACCCCTATTTGATTTTGAAAGTCAAATTGTGGCAAAATGGATGGTTTTAAACTTTATCCCTGGGCATGATAATTCCAAAATTCTTTAGAGACTTCATACTAAATGGATACCACCTAAACCCAATTGGATGAAACTCAATTTTGATGGGGCATCCAAGTTGAGTGGTAAAGCAAGTGGAGGAGGAATAATAAGAAATGAAAAAGGAGGGATGTTTGTTGTCTATGCTGGTGGCATGGGTTGCCAGAGCAATAACTATACTGAAGCTATGGCCTTACTTTGGGGATTAAAGTTAGCTATATCCCTAGGAATTAGAAATTTGAATACTCAAGGAGATTATAAGTTGGTCATAGATGTCATTAATAGAGCATCTAATGTTGGTATCCATCTAAAAGACATCATTATAGACATCCAGTTTCTTTTACAAAAGTTTTCTGAAGTTGAGATTACCCACACCTACAGAGAAGGTAACAAGGACACTGATGCTTGTGCCAACCTTGGTCAGCAATTCTCAAGATGGAGGGTATGGTGACAAGGGGCTCATATACCCCCAAAAATTAGAGAGATCATTCAGAAGGAGACGACGGAGCATGAATGCTGCACTTTGATGACAAAGATAGATTTTGAAGGTGGTCCACGTGGAGAAGGCCATTATGAATCATGTAAAATGATAACCTTAGAACCTCCTTGATTTTCATGACCAATTCCTTATATCATGAGGTGTAGGTGTGAGAGTCGCATCATGAAAACCAAGGGGGAATTATTTTCAAGCATGAAAGTAGACGTCACCACGGCAGGCCATTTTTTAAAATGAGCCTTCACATCTACATTCAGTGTAAATGGAACTGAGGGATTGTTGCTTACAAAGATCAAGTGGTAATTAGGGTATGAAGAGTTAGAAATTTTAGAGGACACTAGTGGGAAATAGGCTTCTCGAGTTTTTGAGGTCACTGAAGAGCAGGGTGTTGATTCTAGGGGAACTACTAATAATAAGGAGAAGATGGATGTAGAAGAAGCTCGTGAGGGTTCAAAGAATGAGAATGATTAGAAAATAGATATTGGGGCCTTGAAGGTATGCATTCAAAAGATGGAAAAGGTCTTCGCTAAAGGCCTTAGAAATAACATTCTACTAAATATGACTATGTTGGAAGTGGTGGGTAGTCCAGGGAATGCTGATAATGTGGATAATGAGAATCTTAAGGATATTGTTAATTCTATAGTTATGTAGTTTTGTCCTTTCTGACTTTGGTCTTTCTAGTGTTTTTTTTACTTCTGACTTTGTTTCTCAGCTGTGTTGTTGGTTCGGTGCTGACATCTTTTGTTTGCCAGCCTTCCTATCTTTTTTGACTATATAGGGTTTGGCCCTTGGTTTGCCACCTTAATTAATCAAAAACATCTCAAGGATCACATCCTAACCATTCCTATAAATTCTACCCGTCCTCCCATAAATTTATCTTGAAAAAAGGCTCCCCATTCTTCCCCAATAGCTCCACCTCTTATGGTTTCATTATTGTTTATGGTCCCTTCTCCACCTATGAATCCCTCATCAGTGGCACCTTACCCATTTTTTCCCACTTAATCTCCTATAGAAACCACTCCCATGCATTCTACTAAACATCCCATACATGATACCCATCATCAAAATAATCCTTCAATAATTGTTACCTTTTATGTCAAAGAGATTCAACGTGAAGTATTTTCTCAACTTTTCCTAAAGATCGATAAGACATTAACTTCAGTTCTCATTCAACTTCATAGAGACTTATAAGATGTTATGGATAATATATGTGGAAAAATATATTAGTACTCATGAACACATTCATGGTGTTCTTATAATTTCATTTGGATTGGACATGTGCTCTAACTATATATTTATCTATTCTTATGTCATTTGTCATTCTATCAAATTCTTATCTATCTTACATAGTGACTTTGGGTTCACACTTTATATTGATTATGATGTCATTATGTTTTCTTATGTATTATTTTTTATAATTTCATTCTTGTTTCTTGAGTTCATTTTATTATTACTCTTTTTTTTCATTTTCATGATTGTTTGTTATCTTATCTATATAAACATGGATAATTATTATTTTGACCTGGTTATACAAACATTGCTCCCTTTAGTCATTATTTCTTTACCATGTGATCAATTAACAAATAATTCATCTCATTACAATCTCCTTTTACTGGTCTAGGTCAGATCTCCATTTATTCCCCTTGATTCCCTTTTGAAAACTAAACATACACATGGTTGAGACTTGAGATAACATGTTGGTTCATAGTTAAGCCTCAGTGTTATACTCAGTCTTGACTTTGAATACTTATCTTCCTTTAGCCAAAACCTAAAGTTCATTCATGTGTATCACTTTATAACTCATGATTTGTCATTCCAAGTCTATATGGAGGATGAATCTTAAAATCCATAAAACATTCAAAATCCAAATAATTTAACAAAATGCAATGATCTAAAAGGCAACATTTAAAAATATCAAAAGTCAAATCACACTAAAATATGTGATTCTAAGCACATACACTCTTTATAATCAAATATAAAACTCCAAAATTATCCTCATGATATATTCAAGGTCCATTATGGTGTGGTAGGATAGTAGATTATAAAAGGAGAATAAAAAAATCTTTTAGTGTGACCTACTTTCTCACGTAACTATCTAATCTTTGCAGTAGATCAATTAATTTTTAAAGGGTCTTAGGGAATAAGAAACACATTATGGGAAGGTATGACCATTTTAATTTTATTTTATAAAATCTCCAATATGAGTTTATCTTAGTATCACACTTATTTTCCTACACATATTTGCGTTTATAGATGACAAGTATCCTCTGTATATTGATGGCCACTAGTCACTTACTTTCTTCTCATGTCCTTAGTGTTCCTCCTATCTCCTAATCTCTTCTCATAAGATACCTAAGTTATGCTTCTTACATTACCTTTTTTACTCCCTATAACCTTGATATTTCCCTTTGATAAATACCATTTTGTTCATTGATCACTCCCCTAAGGATTCTATTTGTGAGTTGTATTATAAGACCATGGGTAGGACCTGTCCTTCTTCACAAATTTCCAAATTTTTTGTATTACCATTCCAAACATCTCCTTTTACAATATTTTCCCTTAAGTTACCTCATTGGTGTTCCCTTTGTGAGTTTGAATTTAAGGCCATGGATAGGACCTGACCTTCCTCACAAAAGTTTCCAATAATCCAAGTCATAATAAAATTACATGTGTCAAATATGAGATAAGATATGATTGATTATGAGTTACACATCATTGAAATTCTTCCCATCTTGATTAGTATGTGTTATGATTACTAAATTAATATTTCATATTTCATATTCTTATTTTCTAATTGCATGTAAGAATAAATCCATTTTTCTTAATTTTCCCATACTTCCCAACTTGAATTAGTGTGATCAGTTTAAGATCATTTTACCAATTTTGTTTCTGTTTTATACTTCCCAACATGATTTAGTATGATTGATTGAATTAATTTATTTGTTTCTATACCATTTTTCTTTCATGTTCTTTCCATTTTATTACATTAATTTCATACTTCCCAACATGTTTTAATGTGATTTTACTTGTTTTATTTTGGTACCACTCTCTCTCATGGTTTGAAACCAATGTTTTCCCTCTTTTTTACCACTCTTTGGTTTATTATACTTAGTTATATTATATTATTACACATTTCCCAATGTGAAATAGTGTGTAGTTCATTTATTTTTTATTAATTATACTTTGCCAAGTCATTTTTGCCTATTAATTTCTAACCATGCATGTATACTACATAATGATAGAAAAGAAAACACAACACATATATTTCCTATAACATATACAACAAAATAAAAATACATGTGATAGAAATAAATATATCCATGCATTCACAACCACAACCATAATACAAACACATAAGATCAACATCCAATATCAAAATATAATATTTCTATATTTATATATATATATATATATATATATATATATATATATATATATATATATATCATGTGTTTTTGATACAAAATACAAAAATTTATCACTCTAGATCTAATATTGGGATCTATCATGTCCATCATGTGGGATATCCATGCTACCCATAGATGGCTCAGATAGTCCCCTTTGGATAATATGTTTTAATAAGGATGTTTGAGATCTCAACCCTACTACCTATCCCTATAGGTTGGCCACCTAGGCCTGTACCTATCCTAACTAAATAATGGTATCCAAATCATAAACTCTCTCCAATAAAAAATGAACATTTATAAATCAATGTACACATGAAAAATGAACCAAAATTAGAACTTTTAAATTATAAATATAAAGAAATGAATAAACATGTAAGTGGGTGAACCATGCTACCCTATATGAAGTTGTTGGAGATGATGCTTCCATTTTGAAGCATTGGATAATTATGCTTCATGATAAATTATTTAGATAATTTTAGAGTGATCATGTCCCAGTTTATGTACTATAAAAAGGCCATGAGTTGGGAAGATATATGCCCCAATATTCATGTAAAGGGACTAGTGCCTAGGTCGTTAAGCTTCATTCAACCTCAACTTCACTACTCATTTACTTAATACTGAACATCAAAATTAAATAAGGAAGCCACATATTGGGCTTGTAGATTAATTAATAGGACATTTATCATTATTTAACCTCAACCACATTACTCATTTTTTTCAATAAAATTTTATAGATAGACATATAGATTCAAAGTGTCACTTTTGGGTACCATCGATGTCATAATATAAAATTGTAATAGTGTGTATGTACATGAAAAATGTCCATTTCATATAATATAATCTAATTGGTGCTAAAATGATATAAATTTTTATTCATCTATATCTCATTTTGTTTCAAATTTAAAAATATGTAACCCATGTTCCTATAAAATGTGTGTATATTCATGGCATATGCCAAAAACATTTATATTAGTATGTAAGTATATGTCAACTTATTAATTATGTTCCTATAAATGTGTGCATATGCATGGCATATTCCCCCAAGTGTGTTTGAACATGTAAATATATGTCCCATATCTGAACCAAAATGATAATTTGAACCAATCTAAACTTTATAAATGGTTTAATTTATTCCATAATATAAAATAAATTGGTAATATTGTTGATGTGAGTGTTGGACTCACCCAATAGGCTCAAATGTTTTCAATCTCTTGTTATAGGACTACCACATAGAGCATGATTTTCAAGAATGGGGTTTTAAAAATAAAAAAGTGGTGGAAATATCATGTTTAAAGCTATATTTTTTTTACGTGTTCAATAAAATCTTCCATGAAATCAAATTAGCCCCACCTAATTAACATACAAAACTATTCTAAACATGAATAATGAAAATGTTGTTATTATACAAAGACTAGTTTTGAATATATATATATATATATATATATATATATATATATATATATATATATATATATAAGGGTAGAACATAAGATAATTTTTTCCAAGTTTTAAAAATATATCTTTTTCCAAACATATAACTTTTTAAGATTATTATATATTTAAAAAAATATTCACTCAGATATAGTTTATACTTAGATCCAATCAAACAAAGTTTAGAGTCTAAGGATAAATTAATTGTGAATAATTCATATTAAAACACTTGAAAATATCATCAACCACATTAAATTACTAATATAATAGTGAAATATTAGTCATAGAGACAATCAAACTAGTTTACAACAAGATTTAACTAGTTCACAATAAACATATAAAACACATAAAATGATAAATTTGGTCAAATAATACCTTATGCATTACTTTTTAATTAAGAAATAAAAAAACATAAAAAACTCAACAAAAATAGAAAATATATCTTATCTTCCTAATTTATTAAAAAAATATTTCCCTATTTAAAGTTTACAAAAAATGTGTATATAAAAGTATGCGTATTGTCTGATTGGAAAAGGAAAAGTTTGCATGAAAGATATAAAATTATATTATAAGATAAGTAAAATAAAAATAAAATATAAGAAAAAATTGTATAAAAAAACTTCAATGTACATAGCTAAAAATAGTCTTAAATCCCTCAAGTCACTTTGGTTTATTTTAAATTGGTTGTTTTTGAAATCACTTTTCTTAAGATTCATTAGTAATCAAATGGGAGCCTTGATAAATTCTAGAAATGTTAATAATTGGCATGTGAAACAATATTTCTCATGTATTAAGTAGTGATATGTGACTATCCAAAGGATATCTTAACTTTGATATCCTTGACCTTATTAATATTTTCAATGGTTTGTGTGATAAAGTTAATGACTTATTGTTCTCCATATTTGTTTTTCCTAGACTACATTTTATTCAAATGTAGCTTTGAAATTGTTCATATAAACCTAAAATTTTATAGAAATGATGATTGTATTATATTGTGTGAATAATAATTGAATATTTGACTCTATAAAATAATCTAATATTTTTTCTTTTTATTCGTACATATTCACCAACATAACCTTCATATATCAAGACCAATCTTACAAGGAAGACCTCATATGAACATCAAATTTTGACACAAATTGACATCAAACATTGTCATAATATTGATCCATGGAAAGAGTAACTTTTTAATCACCAAGGTAAAACTATTAAATATATTATCCATTTTTTATCCCTTTAAAAAAACCATGGACCTTTTGATTCAACTCTTAGTTTTAGCCTCTCAGATTTATGTTAGTGACTCAAATAAATAATAAAAATCATATTTTACTCTACCAATTTTTTTTTGAAATATATTTATGGATTTTATCAAGTATTTTTACTTTTTTATTCATTAATTATATGAATTCCTTGGTGATCTCACAAAATGTGTTAACCAATGATTATGGATCTTTAGTAAATTCCTCTTCATCAATAGAATCTTTCATCTTCCTTTTTATGAATCAATGATAATAAATAATCTTATATCTATAAGAGTGTTGGATTATATCTTGAAAATATTAATTTTTTGTTATTATCTTCATCTTACTTGTATAATTAATAAATTTATAATTTACTTCAAGTTTTACAAAATATATCATCTTGTAAAAATTTTATTTTGGCCATTTTCAAACCATCAATACAACCATCTTGAGAATATTGTTCTTATATTTGTATTTTAATAGATGTGGAAGGTGTTATCATGGCATGTGGAATGAATGTAATAGAATTGTCTAGTGGAAGTTAGGTGGAAATAGGAATATGAAAGGGTGGAGTGAAATAAATGAAGGATGAATAATATGGAACATAAATGTTCATGAGGCCTTGAACCATTAAAGTAGGAACAAAGAGTGACATGAAAGTGTGGATATGATACCTATTCATATTAATAGGTGGTAAAATTTAATTTTAATAGTATTTTCATTATGTAATGCTATGAAATTTCTTATCTATGTAATAATAATGGAAGATGATGTGAGAGTTAAGTTGATTGTTGTATCACAGTCCTTTGCATTTTATAATTTAAAATATTAGTGATGGATTTGTCATGTCCTATGTGTGGATTAATTATGAATATAGATTTAAATATCTAAATTTACTACTTATTCCATTTTTATTTTATTTTTACTCAATTTTTGTTCATAGATTCTTTTTTTAAAAGATATCTCATACATCCATGTATCATGATCTTTAGGGTCCCAAGGTCCCAGAGTCTTGTGGGTTATGTTATGATATATTAAATGATATTAATCCTAAAACATGGGTGACCTTTAAGTGGATCAAACCTTTACATTATAGGGCTATCTCCCCTTGATGTATCAATTAAGTTCACTACTACTACTTCATTATAAAAGGAAACTGCATATAAAGGTATGAAATAAATATATCTAATGATTTGATACACAAAAACAACACCTTCCACTTGAATATAAATTAATAATAAATATTAGGCCCAAATCTGATTACACTTTTCAAAACAAGAGCCTTCATGCATGAATACTTTAACATATAGGTCTTTGAGAATGCATTGAATGAGAGGGTTAGTCAAGAGGTCTAAAAAAGGAACTAGTGACTAAAATTAAACTTTAAATATATTCAAAATCTCATAAAACTCACCATGTGACCTTCAATAATAAAATTCATCTGTAAATAGGTAGGAGAGGACAAATGAGAGAGAGAGTACCATGACTATCACTAACATTCATCAACCATCACATTGGTACACTAGTTGAAAGAACATAAGGAGGTATGAATCAAATTAATTTATTTGTATAATGTATATTACAAGTGTTAATTTTATTATGGATTAACCATACTCAGAAAAAGGATCCATACAAAGCCTATTAAAGCTAAATTTGTAGAGAAAATGAGACAAGAAGAGAGAGAGGGGTGTAAAAGTGAGCCATGAAAATTGTCAATAAGATTTAATTTAAATAAGGGAGTTTTAAATAGTTGAATTATGTCTCTAAATATATTTTTTGATATTTTAAATATGCATTTTCTTCCAAATGGTGTATGAGTTTCAAACTTGGCTCGACACCTTGATCTTATTCTTCAAAGTTACCCTTATCTTGGCTTGTGAGTGATAAGTGGAACTATTTGGTGATTAAGTAATTTTAAGTTACATATTTATCTTCTCTTTGACACCTTGAACTTTTTTAGGAGTCTTCGTAACTAATGATATAATGATGATCACAACTCCTTAGGTGTCTTGAATTCCAATTGGTTTTACTACACCTATCCTTGCCCAAATGGCTCAAAATATGATTTCAACTTCATGAATGCATTATATATCCATTAATGGAATATATTAATCATATAATCCATTAATAAATCACTTTTAATTCATTGAACACTCAATAATATCTCAAATTTCACCTAAAGCTCTCAATAGCCTTTAATTCCATGTAGCCCTAAAAACATGCAAAGCTCCTTGTGTGAAAGAATGTATGGATGGCATTGGAAAAATAATGGAATTTTTGATTACTTAGTATTCCCTTATAGTTCCATGATATATTTCATGACCTAAAACCAAGTGGAAGTGTACTTATTTACATGATATCTCTTTCTAATTAGGCCTCAATTAGGCCTCTAGGTTTGAAAACTATGTTTTGGCTCAAATTGACTCCCACATGTGTGAAACTAAATAATTTTTTTTATTAAATTTATCTTTAAATTTACCATGATAAATTAAAATTTTTAGATTTTGATACCTTGTGTAGATAGGTAAAACATGAAATGGCCAAATAAAATAGTCTTCACAAGCCTTCTTTAGATTACCTTCAAAAATCAGACTTGTAGTAGCACTTTAGTGTTAGGTGTATGGATTTTTTCACTTTATTAGATATAATACACATAAATTAATCCTACCCAATGTTTTCATATATTAATGAGGTCAAATACTCTATTTTGAGCCCAAATCCTTAAAAAAACATGGCATTTATTGAGTCCATATAGGTGCATGTACAAGAAAATGTCATGATGATGGTATTCATAGATTGAGTAATAAGGTTCAGGTGTTTTAAAGGATCATATAGTTCATCTCATGTACTTAGCAAGTTAAATTCTCTTAACTAGTCAAATTTGG
The DNA here is from genome assembly GCA_037957365.1 of Torreya grandis. Classification (NCBI taxonomy): domain Eukaryota; kingdom Viridiplantae; phylum Streptophyta; class Pinopsida; order Cupressales; family Taxaceae; genus Torreya; species Torreya grandis. The sequence continues at coordinate 907,522 of JARHVA010002125.1, read as the reverse complement.
TCCTTTATGTAGACAAAAACACACTCATCATCTTAATGATTATTCATAAAGTACAGAGACTTAAGAAATTAAAAAATTAAAAAAATTACAAGTATAAAAGGTATCCTAACATACCCAATTATCTTTGGTTACCATGAAAAACCTCTGTACTATTAGGTAAGAAGGTGTTTCTTGGGCTAGTAAATTGTGCTTAGTGAGGTATAGAAGTGAGTTTTAGCATGAAGGTGTTATAAAAGAGATTGGTTTGAGTTTAAAATGTAATATTTATGTTTATATAAACTTATTAAAATTTATAATTTATTCCCCAATAGGTATTCTTGCTCATTGAGATCTAAGACTTATTGTTCAATGCATTAAGTGTTTGAATGTAATTACACCTACTTAGCCCTAATGGCTCTATTTAAACTTTTTTCCATCATCAAAAGTATCCTATAATTATTATAAAATTTTTTTGGACACTTTATAACCTATTTAATTGTTATAAACACAAACTCAATGTAAAAATTTTACATTTTCTTCACATTTTTAGGGTAGCCCTGTCGGTTTCAATTAAGCCTATAACCTCTACAAAGAAACATTGCCATTCTAATGACCTTATTTTCCTCATTTTATATTTTGAGTTTTAATATTATTATAGTAATTTAAAAATTTTATATACATTTAAATCAAGAAACATACATCCAATCTCAACATAAAATACATATTTTCTTCATAAACATAGTACAAGCCAATAGGTCATCATTTTAGGTTTCTTGAATGTTATGCTCTAAAAACACTTTTTATAAATTGAATTTGACTTATCCAATGGAAAATACCTTGAATTAATCTCACCATAGCCTTATAAATACAATTTATAAGTTTATAAAACCATTCACAACTATGTTACTTCCATTTTACTTTGACAAACCTATAGGTCTATAGTTATAGGGCTAATCAACGTAAATAGACTTTTTAAAATATGAAAATATTTTCATTCAACCTATAGAGAATATAAAATTCATGTTATATATTTAAATTATATGTTTATTATCTCCATTCTTTATCTTCATTATTTCTCCTATCACTCACACTTCTTTTGCACTCATCCAAACATGCATGTAGGTCTGTATTGGCTCCTTGACTATTGAGCTTAAAATACATCTCCATTGACATATTTCACCTCTTTGGATGATTTAAACACTTAAAAAATACATGAAAATAAATACCACACATATTATATCTTTAATTTCACTTCTTAATGTTCAACTCATTGCATTCAATGTGAATATGAGACCTATAGGTTTACAGACTTGTAAGTTTGCATTTTCAATGTATGAGGCCTTATGTGATGTGTAACTTGTTATTATTGACCATAATAAGGTTATTATACTATATCATAACCCATATCATTAATTTTTATTCTTAAAATAAAACTGATGGTACAACTATCATTACTTCTTGGTATATTATTGTGCTTGATAGAGTTACAACACAGTCCTTTGAGAGGATGAAAAGAATGGGATGTAGGCCTACTTTAGTGGATTAATGGTGAGATTTACCACTTTAATGAGATCATATAGAGGTATTATATTACATTTTAATCCATATGAAACCAAATTCCATATTTTTCTTTCCTTGAGAGTCAATCAAATGTCTAAATTAGTCTCTCATGTAGGCTACATAGCCTTTTCGTGAGCCATAAGACATGACCCCTTATTTTGCATTTTTAGGTACTCAAAATTATCTAAAGGGTGTATATGTATTTTTAAACACTCAAAAACACTATAAAAACCATCCATTTTATTTTATGAAACTTATGACCCATAGAATAATAGAGCTTTGTTGGCATATGATGATTGATGTACTAGTGAAGATTTGTAGGCTACTTTATGTCTAGAGGCTTATGAGTGTGGATCAGGCATAGAGATCCATTTTATATACCTAAATATAATTATATATGTTGAAAATATGGTGATATATATCCACCAACCATAAACCTAGCTTTGAACACCTCATTATAATTAAAAAACCATAGGTTTTAACCTACAACTATGTACAAATAGAGATTTTTGTGTCAATCTAAGGTCACACATGAAAATTAGGTATTTTAAAATAATTTAAAATGCCTTCAAATTTCACATATATCCTATTTAATTTATATCATGCATCGAACCATCCTCAAACTTCCATTCCAAAGACAAAAGTGAGCTTGTGGGGTTTATGCAGTGTTTAAGACCACCCTACTTTCTTAATGATTTTTCATAAAGGAGGGGCCAAAATTTGAAAAATATGGTCATTTATTTTAATTAATTTAATATATAGTCATATTTTTAAAATATTAGGTCTCAAATCTCACTTGACTATATAAAATGAGCATGTGAAAATTGCCTTTGTGAGCTTGCCAAGGGAGTGACAAAAGAAGAGTGTTTTTTGCATTCTCAAATGTGTACCTAAATTTTAATAATGGATTTGGTTTTATGGAGATTAATATACACTCCTAAAATTCTTACTAAAAAATTAATCTTCTTGGTCTATACAAGTGGGTATTAAGCCTCTCTATGTGTTGAAACTTACTTATAACTACTTTTGAATGTTTGAAACTAACTTGTCATAAAATAATTAAAAATTAATGTTATATCATTCTCATAATTCATATTAAGACACATTTATTTGTATTTTTCATCTTTTTGGTCTCTTAAATTGAGATTTTGATAATTTTTCACATGCTAATGAATTGTATAAGAGAATTAAAAGTGACTTGTTAACCATACGTATAACATAAGACTTATTTAGGCACATGTACGAACTAGAGGTGGGATGATATGACTTTTAGACATACATATGTCTTGAAAATTCACCTTAAACCACTGGCACCACTTGAACCATATTGAAAGATAACATGAGGTGAATTAGACAAGCATAGGATCAAAATAGATATTACCTTAAACTTACAAAAATTACCGTAAAATATGCTAACAAGAATTGAAAAGGGAAATTTTTGTGACCATATCCTATGGTAGCAAAGATTTGGATAACATATTTGGTAGTCTCCTAGGGATGATTGCTTGCTAAGCATATTAGACTAGTTACCTAGTCCATCCATTGGGCAATGGATTAATCTCTCACTCAAACTCAGACCTGAATTGACCTTGAACAAGACAATATAGATGACCTGACCTAAAAACACACAAAAGACAAGAAAAACACACAAATTAAAGGAAACAAGTCAACACACACTTGTTTCAAGGTACTTCAGGAATATAAAGTAAAGACTACTATATATAACTAACTTACATACCTTCATCCTCCAAGGTCAAATGGAAAGCTTCTTAGATTAGCTACATTATGAGATGAGACATGTTATATAACAAGCTACCCTTTGACTCTAACATATGATAGATCATGTTTCTTTCCTTTCAAACTAATTGGCATGCTCTCAAGACCTCCATGACTAGTAATAAGATCTTTTGGATTCATTCCCAAGTCCATGATTTTACTATGTGAGTAAAGGACAAAGTCAAACTCATCCCAAGATAGGTTGTTTGGCTTAAACAATAACACTATTCTTCCATAAATAGGCTATTGCTTCTTAATCTCTTGAAAACTTTCACTTGGAGAGTTTACATTTTGAAGGAGATTATTTTACATATCATCAAGTAAGTCATATATATCAATTTATTCTTGTATAACTAGCATATTATTTTCTTTTTCATTTTTAATATCATACTCATCATATATTTCCCTATCATCCACATAAACTTCTAGGCTAGGCGAGAGCTTCAAAATCTTCATAGTCATTAAACATGTATTAGTATGATTTCCACATGCCTTCAAAAACTTCTTTTACTTGTCCATGAGGTTCAACAAGGTCATTAATCATGGTGTTAACTTGAAAGACTTTCTCATGCATCTCTTGATCATGTTCATTAGTCAAGGCCACATCATTATCATTCTTCTCATGGGATATATGTTCATTATCCAAGCTAGAGTATAATATTTCAAACTCTTCCCAAAAGGCATCTTCCTCTTTATCAACTAAAAATATATCAAAATCGATGCTAACCCTCCCTTTATCTGAAGGAAAAGTAGGCTAGTTAGATGTTTCACATGCTTGAGTAGGCTCATGAGAAGGTTAAAAGGTCTCTTCTTTAATACTAGACTAGTTTTCATCTTCCTCCATTAATAATGGAAGTTTATATACCCATTGGATATCTATCACTTCATTTTTTTCTTGCTCTATCAACCCTAACTTGTTTTCTTCTTCATCCATCTCCATACGAATCAACTAATCCACTTGATCATTTATGACCTATATAGGGATTTTGAATTATTGTCTAAGAGGTAGGGGTTTATTATCATCTTTAAAAGATGATTTGTGATTTTATCTACTAATTTAACATCTTGCCTCTCCAAGACAACCACATCATCATGTTTTCTTGACAAGTTATCTTTCTCAATTGGATGTCCATCTTTTTACCTCAATGTACTTGATTCTCCTTCACAAAAGTAAAGGGTGGGAGGGAGATAAACATAATTATGATTATTTAAGCTTTCTAAAGTGTCTTTACAACTTTGTATTTTAGGAGAACTAGGTTGATTATATGCTTCTTGAACAACTACAACATGACTAGTAGATGAATGACTTGATAAGCTTGTAGGCTCTCTTGTCTTAAATTCAAAAAATATTCCTCTCTTTCTCTTGATCTTGCTTATAAATAACCTCCTTATAAATTATAATAAATTTTGGTTTATCTTGTATAACTTCTTATATCTCTTGATTTTAGATGGGTATAGGAGAATATTCACTCTTTAGGATAGGCATGAAAAAATCACTATTCATGGTTCAATAAGGCCTCCAAGGTGGAATGGTCTTAGTATCTTAAGGAAGGGTGGATAAAATTGGAGTACACATATGTCACACTTGATCAGTACAAGACTTACAACTTGGTATTTTAGAGCTAGTAGACTCATAAATATATTCATTAAGATTGATTTAATATTTTATTACAAGTTTGAGGAGATTTGTAGAAAAAGTAGGCTGATTTGGGATAGGAGGAACTCTATAGGACTGATTGAGTTGAGTAGACTTATAGAGAAAATGACACTAGAAGAGAGAGAGAGAGGGGCATAAAATTGAGACATGAAAAGCATCAAGAAGATTTAAAATCAAGGAGGTAGCTCAAAATAGTTGAATCAGGTCTCCAAAAACATGTGTTGATGTATTGAATATACCTTTTCTTCAAAATGGTGTAGGAGTTTCAAACTTGGCTTGACACCTTAATCTTTCTCTTTAAATTTTCCCTTCTCTTGGCTTATGAGTGATAAGTGAAACTCCTTAGTGATAAATATGTTTTGAGTTACATCTTCCTATGATAGTTTACACGTTGAACTTGTTTACGAGTCTTCATAATTGATGCTAAAATTATAACTCCTTAGGTGTATTCAAGTCCAATTGGTCTTACTACACCTATCCTTGCCCAGATGGCTCAAAAATTGATTTAAACTTCATGAATTTAGTATATATCAATGAATGGAATCTATTATTAATATCAGACCTAAATCAACCCATTTTAATGCTTTAAACACTCATCAAGATCTCATTTTCACCTAAATTTCTCACTAGCCTTCAATTCCTTATAACCCTAAAACATGTAAAACTCCTTGTGTGGAAGACTGTGTAGATGGTATTAGAAAAATAAGTGTATTTTTGGGTACCCATTATTCCCTTACATCTCCATGCCAAATTTAATGACCTAAAACCAAGTGTAAGTTTACTTATTCACGTAATCTCTCTTTCTAATTAGGCCTTTTGGCCTAAAAATTAAGTTTTTACTCAAATTGATTCCCACACATGTGAAAATTATAAAAAAGTGTTTTATTTAATTTAACCATTAATTAATCATTATCCATGATGAATTTAAGATTCTGAGACCTTGTGTAAATAGGTAAACCATGAAATGGCCAAAAAACCTTGTCTTCATAAGCCTTCTTCTCACTACCTTCAACAATCAAACCTTTAGGATCAATTTTAGGGTTATTTTAATGGATTTTTGGACTTTTTAATATATAATATACCTAAATTTATCCTTCCCAATGGTTTTCATCTATTTAAGAGGTCAAATACCTTATTTTAAGCCCAAATCCTTACAAAATCATGTCATTTATTGAGTTCGTATAGGTGTAGGTACAACAAAATGTATTGATGATGGTATTAATAGATTTATGAATGTGATTTTGGTTTTTTCAATGTCCATATATTTAATCTCAAGTACTTAGGAAGTCAATTTCTCTCAACTAGTTAAATTTGGTCCTTTAGGCATCCAAAAACACACTTATCATCTTAACAATGATTCATGAAGTATAGAGCCTTAACCAATGAAAAAATTCAACAAATTTTCAATTATACAAGGTATATTAACATCCCTAATGCCATTTTTTTCCATGTAAAACTTTTGTATTATTCTGAGCATAAGAAGGTGACTCTTGGATTGCTAAACTATTTTTGGTGACATCTAGAAGTGGGGTTTAACTTGAAGGTATTATCCTGGAGTTTGGTTTGGGTTTAAAAAGATATATTTATGTTTTTATAAACTTTTTACATGTTTAAAATTATTTCCCAATAGGTATTATCCCTCATTGAGATTTGCAACTTATTGTTCAATGGATTGAGGGTTTGAATGCAATTAGGTCTGCTTAGCCCTAATGGCTCTATTTAGAGTTTATCTCCGTCATAAAAATGCCCCTATCATTATGATAACCATTTTTTTAAATTTTATAACCTATTTTATTTTTATAATCACAAACTCAATGCAAAAAATTTACATTTTCTTCACACTTTTAGGGTAGACCAGTATGTTTAAATTAAGCCTACAACCTCTATAAAGAAACTTTGCCATTTTGATCGCTTCCATTTCCTCATTAGATAATCTAAGTTTTAATCTTATTGGATTATTTTTCCAAGGTTATATAAATTTATCTCAAGCAACATACATCCAATCTCAACATAAAATTCATATTTTCTTCATAAACACAATACAAGCCTGTAGGTCATCATTTAAGGTTTCTTAAATGTTAAGCTGTGAAACCACTCTTTCTAAATTGTGTTTGAATTATCAAAGGGAAAATAATATGAATTAATCTCACCCTAACATTTTATATAACCTTTATCATTTTATAAAACCATTCACAAGTATGTTACCTCAATTTTACTTTGGCAGGCTTGTAGGTGTGTATTTATAGGGCTAATAGGCTTAAATATACTTTTCAAAAATTGAAAATATTTTCATTCACCCTATACATCATATGAAAGTAATTTTATATATTTAAATAATATATAGTCCTTATATACACTCTTTATCTTGAATATTTCTAATATTGCTCACACTTCTTTTGTACTCATCCAAACATGGATGTAGGTCTATATTGGATCCTTGACTATTGAGCTCAGGATATCTCTTCATTGACACATTTTACCTATTTATCTGATTTAAAAACTTCAAAATTACCTACACATATATCCCACACATCTCTTATCTATTTAATTTAACTTCTTAGTGTTCAATTCATTGCATTCAATGTGAATATGAGATATACAGGTCTACAAACATTTAGGTCTACATTTTTAATGTATGAGGCCTTCTATGATGTGTAGCTTGTTATTATTGACCCTAATAAGGTTACTATACTATACCATATAATTAATTTTTATTATTAAAACATCACTTATATTATAACTACCATTACTTCTTGGTACATTCATGTGTTTGACAGAGTTATAATACAGTCCATTGAGAGGATGAAAAGAATGGGATGTAGGTCTATTTTGGTGGATTAGTGATGAGATTTCCAACTCAAAGGTGCTATTATATAGGTCTTATATTATATTTAAATCCATATTAAACCAAATTCCATATTTTTGTTTCCTTGAGATTTAATCAAATGTCTAAATTAGTCTCTCATGCAGCTACACAACCCTTTTGTGAACCATAAGACATGACCCCTTCTTTTTCATTTTTAGGTCCTCAAAATGATTTGAATGGGTTTATATGTATTTTAAATGAATATAACACACTATAATAATTATATAATTTGTTTTATGTAACACATGGCCCAAAAAATACTAAATCTTTGTTGGCATACGATGATAATTGTATTACTGAGAATTTGAAGGCTACCTCATGTCTAGAGGCTTGTGAGTTTGGAGAAAGAATGGAGAGACATTTTATATACATTTAGATCATTATATAGGGTTAAAATATGGTTATATATCTCCATTTATCTTAAACCTATCTTTGAACACCTCAATACAATTATAAAAACATGGCTTCTAACCTAAAACTATGCACATATGGAGATTTTCTGTCAATATGAGGTCCCACATGTAGATTAGGAATTTTAAAATAATTTTAAATTTAAAAATAGTTAAAATATATCCTCTTAAATTTATCTCATGCATTTAACCATCAGAAAATTACCATTTTAAAGATAAAAGTGAGCTTGTGGGGTTTATGTAGGGTTTAAGACCACCCTATCTTCTTAATTATTGTTCATAAATGAGGAGATACCAATATGAAAAATATGTCCATGAAATTTAATTAAATTATTACCCCATAATATAGTAAAAATATCAGGTCACAACTCTCTCTTGATTATATCAAATGAGCATGCAAAAATTACCTTTGCCAGCTTGCCAAGGTAATGATGGAAGACAAGGAGTGTTGTGAACATGTACCTAAATTAAAATCATGTATTTGTACTTATGGATCTTAATAAAAAATATTTAACCATTTTCACCTACAAAATGAATCTTCTTGGTCTGTACAAGTGGATATTAAGCCACTATAAGCATTAAAACTTACTTGTAACTACTTTTCAATATTTGAACTGAATTGTCATAAAATACCTACCAAATTCATGTTATATAATTCTTAATTAGTCATATTAAGACACATTTATACATATTTTCACCTTTTTGGGTTCTGAAAGTGATTTTTTGATAATTTTACAGATACTAATAACTTATAGAAGAGGTTAAAAGTGACTTGATGACCTTAAGTAAAAAATGAAACTTATGTAAGCACATTTATATACTATATGGGGGATGATATGACTTTGGAACATGACACATGTCTTGAAAAGGTATTGTAAACCACTAGCACCATTTGACCAATATTGAAGCATAACATGAGGTGACCTAGACAAGCATAGGATCAAAATAGATATTACCTTAAAATTACAAAAATTAACTTAAGATATGATAACAAGAATTGAAAATGGAAAAAATTGTGACCCTATCCTATTTTAACCAAAATTTAAACATATTATATTCATTTATTATGTATTATAGAACAACAGGGCATTGTTCATCCATCTATCATCTAAATTATAAGTCTAAGTGATTGTTGTGATATAATTTAACCATAAATTAAATTGACATAGACCAATACATATACATACAACCCCACCAATCTATAAATCAACCATTTATTTTATTAACTCCACTACCTTCATTAATTATTAACCTAAGGTGCATTAAGCTTGACAAGGTGTCAACATTATATGTTCAACACTAGTCTCTTTTGAATGTTGGGGTCCTAATCATTGTGTAATTAAAACATAATTTCACAAATTAAATTTTAGGAAAGTAAATAACAAAAAGGAAATCTAATTTATTATGTAATTATTTCATGATTATTTGAAAGCTTCTTGAACTTAATGAATTAAATGAACTAAATTAAATATGCTTATACAAGAAATCACAAATGAATCCAAGGCATAGACATCATAAAAATTCAATATCAATAATAAATACATCTAAGTAATTCATAAGTGAATCAAGCTAACAAACAATAAATCAGTCTACCAAACCATGTGAATGGGCTCTACCTCAATTGGATGGGACCTGGACTTCTCTCATTATTAAGATATATGAATTACAAAAAATTCAATTTATTCCATTACGAATTTTGATATAGAAAAATTATAAAAATAATATGATCAAACTTGCTAACCTTCTACCTATTTTATTAACTAAATTACTAATTAACTCTTGACTAACTCCCCTTTGTAACCTAAGCTTCTCCATTTATATAGGATAGATAAGTTCCTTATTTAGAGGATACAAAATCTAGGAGATTACAACCAAAAGTATATGGTTTCACCCAAATACCATAAATAATAATAGGAATTATAACAAAATAATACATATAGGAGTAACCTATGTAATGAGGAGATAAAGATTCAATTAAGTGAATCATTCCTCTCTAAATTCAAGGAACTATAATTTCTCCATAAATCATGGAGGAGATATTACTGTAAACTACCAAAGTTATACCAATGAAAATTAATGGCTATAAGAACTATGTTTAGATCCTCTATCTGCTACAGATAGAACATATGCTATAGGAACAAAATATATGCTACTAAAAGTTATTGGGTAGATGTTATAGGATATGGATAGACGTTAGAGTTACAATCATTGGGGGGTGAATTAGTGAACCTAAAGAAGCCAAATTTAATTTTGATCTTTACAAATACTTACCTAGTTAACATAAGCATTCATGAAGCATACATATGATTCATAGTAATAAACAAGAGAGATAATGAAAGATCAATCACATAATACATGACATATGTGGGAAACCCTCTTGGGTAATAACACCCATTGGAACCTACAATTGAAATTTTGTCTTATAATAAAAATATTAAATTTATATAATATACAAATGATCAAAGAACTACAATCCCTATTTATTGAGACTCCAATCCCACAAGGTGCTACCACATCTATCTAGCTAAGCTATAATAACAGCTAAACCTTTTATCAAGTTTCACCTTGTAAGGAAGATACAAGCACCTTAGATATTGATATACCATAATAAGACCTATAAACACTTCCACCTCTAAAATAATGTCAACAAGACCTAAAGATGGACCTTATCTTATCTCTCTTCTCCTTCACTCACACTCAATTTGTAAGAGCGTAATTCTCCCAACAAAATTATGACCAATAGGTCATACAAATAGTACTCAATATTTTTCCATCTTAAACTCATCCTCAGGGAGCTATACCCCTTCTTTACTTCAAAACACAGACATACAATCTTCTCTCTAATTATTCCTTAGTTTCTCACACAAAGTCTAGAACCCATCATCTTTGGTTCCACTATTTATAGAGTAATCTTGATAATCACTACCTTAGTCAGCCATTAGGCATGCCTTATCCCTTAAGGCATCTCTCACATGAATACATGGCTCAATACAATATTCATAGGTCAGCCACAACATCTATGGGTCACCCTTAAGGGACTATACCTTTTAATAAGACCCTTGTAGCCCTTATATGTCTCATGTGAACCCATTCACTCATTTAAAATTCCCTCAAGGAAAACAAGAACATAATAACAATTTCAAATACATGGGTCCATTCCTTATATCCCCTTAGACATCCTCAAATGATCACTGCCAACTTAGCCCACTTTTGTGTATGCTTAAATAACTCAAATAGAGACCTAGTGCACATAGTCACCATGAATGAACACAACTAACTTATTAAGCATGATTCATACTCAAGATATATTGATCATACTTCCAAAATCCACACAGAACAACCTCATAGAGTCTAAAACATCCCCAATATTCAATTCATCATGAGACATTGAAACAACATCAAAAAGAGCTCAAACATTCTTCTTGAGTCACTTTCATAATAAGCACGAACACATAATCAACTTTTAGACTCAATATCTTTGATTGCACTTACTTCCATATGTTTAAATTAGTATAGCTAGATGCATCTTGAAGTCCTCTATCACTTTGATTTTTACAACACTAGCAAAGGTGACTTCTATTAAAGGATATGGTCAAAATACAAAGATCTAGTTTTTCCCTATGTTAAATTCAAATATTTGAATTCAAATAGTCATAATTAACCTTGAAACACAATGCTCAAATATGATGTCCTCATTGCTCAAATTGAATACACGCCATCAATCTTGATCAATATTTTACACATAGTCAACCAATTCCATATGTTAAACCTCTATCACTTTGACCTCATCTCATACAATTTGGGAACTTTGACTCAATGCACTCTATCAATATATGTGGATCAATCAGGGCTTTAACAATCAATTCTCAATGTTTGATCAACCTGTACAAATGCATGCTCACCATTGGATCATTATCTTATACCTTTTCTTAGTCATTAAGCATTATGAACCTATCCTCATCATTATACCTCCTAACATATTAGAGAAATACACACCATTGATCTTTATTGTGCTTTAACACTTTAAAAAATGACTAAATATTGGGACCCTTTTAATATGCCTAAGTAGACATTTTTGCACTTACTTGCATGATCTCAAACTTGGACCAGATGATCTCTTTCCATAGGAGAATCAAACCATGTGATACACTTCTCCTAGAACACTCACATGTTTGAGATATAAAACCATTAAAATGCCTTCTCAAAAACTTATGTCATAGAGCCAACAATGCCAAAATATACTTGGAAGACCAAATTTTGCTCATGCATAACTTTTGTTGTGATTCAATGCATGATCTTAAATTTAAAAAAAATCATATATGCTCTAATATTAAAATAAACATATGATCATATTCTTTTGACACCTTCACATGGTTAAGATATGAAACCATCAAAATCCTCACTTGTCTCTTTCTGCCCCATTGCAAAATTGGCTAAGTATGGGAAAACATGGTCAAACTACTTGGGAGCCCAACTTTGCATTTGCATATCTTCTAATATGCTATATTTCATGATCTAAAAATTAGTGAAAATAAAATAGGCACAAAAATGAACAAACCCATGTGATCATTTTTTCTTAGCACATCCACACATGTGAATTTTGACCTCATCAACATGCTTACTTAGCTCTTTCTGACCATATTACAAATTTGACTAAGTATGGGAAAATGGCAAATTCTAATTAAGAAGATAAATTTCCACCCTCATATATTTAACCATACTTATATAAATGAATTGAGATATGGTACATAACAACTAGGGACTAATGTGATGACAACCATATGACTAGCTCCATTTGATTCATTCTCATGTGATAATGGTGATGTCATTAAACTACCTACGCAAATTTTTTGCCACTAGACCCAAAGTGTTTAGATGAGAACTATGGACTCCTAAATGAATTCCACTTATGCACACAAGATACAAAATCAATATCACATCTTATAGGACCCCTTGCACATTCTCAATCCTTCATACTCATCAATAAACTTCTAACCAAGTCAACATTGAAGATCAACTAAGCTACCTTCAAGCATACAAGAACAAGTACCTTACATACTTTATCATTATCACTTAGGCTATCAAATAAATTCATTCACTCACCAGAGATTCTCCATGACATCATCATGATAACTCTCCAATGATCTTCCTTGTTTTCATTGATTTAACAACCATTAATATAACAATATATAGCTCACCTTCTTTCTCTTCAAGCACTCCCATAACATGAACTTTCTCCCCCTTTTAAATAATGAAAAATTGGGCACACACTAATATTGGGGACTTTAAAATACTAATAAATAAGAAATGACCATCTTATAAAGATGATACAAACTCCCCCTAACCTTGAGCATACTTCATCTTTCCTTAACAACATCCTCTTGCTCCATGCCAACATTCTTCTTCAATCAAGCACTGAAACCAATGAAGAAAGAGTACATAAAACCATATAAATCTGATATGATATACAAATAAACATATAAGAGGGACATACCATAATAAGTATGAGTAATCACAACTTCTAAGCATGTTCAAATCTCCACACACCATGACAAAGCACCATACAGGCTTAGAAGCCTTCTTTCTCAAGACACTTCCATGACCACCAACTCTACATCTGCACTATACAAAATAAGAATCATGTATTGTACCAATATGAGAACATACCTTGAAAACATCATATCTTGTTCTTTTGTAGAAACTGAGTAAAAAACACTCTTTTTCAAATTAGGCCCATCTAGCCTCCTTGTAGCCCTACCTAAACCTTGTAGAGCCCAAAAATTTTATTAGACACATTTTAAAGACATAAAACTACATATCTAGAGCACTCTCATATTCCCCCTCAAGCACACAAATTTTTCATCACCAGGCTCATCTTTTCAAAGATACTTCCTTCACAAACCTATTAGCCAATTAACCCTCCATATTGACAAAAACTTGAATAACTAGAAAACCACAAACCTTTAAATCTATATGAAGCTTGATTTATCCACCCATTTGGTCCATTAAACATATTAATAATACTTATACCTAAACTCATAAATCAAACCACTTTTATAGCAAATCCCAAAACCCTAGAAACTTCAAAGCAAACAGGGTCAACAAACCTCCTTCTGGTCAATCCACATCTCTAAAACTTCTTTCACACCTAAAAACACCAATCACACACTTTTGGACAAAGATTTGATCTTCCATACCTTTGGAAACCCATAAATTCTATATTCCATTTTAGGCCTACTTTCCCTTAAGCCAAAAATTGAGAAAACTAAGAGCACTCAAAAATATTCAATTGTCACATACATACCTTTAGACCTCAAAAAAACTTGGAGCACACTAAAAATAAATGCATAGACCTTTATCATCACCAAACACTTCTTGAAATTTTAATCAATCTCATTAATCCACATATAATCACCCATTTTGAATCTATACTATAGCTCCTTCCCAAACCTTTGAAATAAGCTCATGAACTTCTTGCTCCCCCTTAACAAAAGATCTTCTTTGATTGGCATTATCATATTGAGCACACATATATGATTCTCCACTAAAATGAATCTCTTATGAAGCATATATAGAGACACCTTCTATATATAAATTGTCTAAAATAAAAAAAACTCATCATATTCTATATCCTCCTTACTCATTTGATATTTTTAGTTCTTATTCTTTTTCTTTGGCTTAAGAGAAACAACTTACTCAACTACTGCAACATTATCCATTTCTTCCATGATTGGATTATCAATACATGGAGACAACATAGATTCATGGCATACTTTTTCATTTGAATAATCTATCTTGCATATTTAATCCTCATCACTAGGCATTTGTTCAACAATAGTAGGATGTTCACTTGGATCCATACTTACCTCAGAACTAGCCTCAACTAGTACCTTGGTCTTCCCCTTGACCTTAGTCTCTTCATTCTCAATATGAGTAGATAATGAGACCTCTTGGTACTCTTCAACTTGAAAATAATTATCCACCATTGCAAATATATTACTTAGACCTACAGTCTCATCATGACACACCCTTGTCACCTTTGGATTCCATGTGTTAATTTTCCTTCCTTCTTGAACTCTAGGAGATTGATTAGATATATTCTATCTTGTAGGAATTTTCTTGCAAAACCTAGCAATGTAACCTCTCTTTTCACAATTGTATCACACTATACCTTTTTCAAGAAATGTATCTTGCCTTACCTTATTTGGACACAAATATGCAATATGTCTTATGTCATGACAAAAAAAATAGCCTACCCTTTTTAAAGATAGCTCACATTATCTAGTATTATGTGGGCAATAATTTGAAAAGTGTCCCACATCAATATAATTAAATCACTTAAGCTCACACCTTTTGACTGATAACCCCTATCATAGTCCCATGTAAATTTATTTCTAATAGGTCTCTTGCACTCTCTAGACCTATGACCAAATTGATCACATGTATAATAATAACCATTGAATCTTGCATACCTCATGGCATTTAAATGTCTAATCTGATTCATATTTACTCTACCAACACCTTCATTCCTTGTCTAATGATTTGTCTTCAAAGTATGATTGTCTTGGTTCACCTTAGTCTTCATCTTGTCTTGAGTTATAGTCTTTTTTTCTTATTCATATCCAAGACCATTTCTATCACTAACATGCTTTTGACCATTCAAAATATTATCTAGATCACATGAAATCTTTTCAAATCTAAAAAATGTCTTCACCTTACTAGTTGTCTTTCCTATCTTATATCTTAAAGATTCATTTTCAAAAACATACCTTGAACATTATTCTTATTTAGCTTTTCAGATTGTAGACATAATTTATAACTAACAACTGAGATGATTGATCATATTTTCATGCTCCTTGGTGTATTCATTCAATCTTGCCTCATATACATTGAATTTATCCTTATATTCCTTAAGATTATATTTCATTTTATTATTGATATTATTCTCAATATTTATCTCTTCAAGAGCATTCATCAAAATAGTCTCACAATCCACCTCATTTACATCATCATTTGAATTATTCCAAGTAGAATCCTTCTAATGTGAACAACATCCTTCCTCAGCCATGAACATGGCTTCAACTTTAGTAGGACCATCATCTTCATGATTATATTCTGAGGCACTATCTTCACTCTCATCTAATGATATGTAATCTTCTTTGGTGTAAATACTCTTCTTATTCTTGAAAGACCTCTTCTTGTTGTTATTATTTCTAAAACTTTTCTTCATATATGTCTTCTTGTCATCATCTTGGCCTTCACCATGATCTTCATCATATTTATTCCCATGATTATGAGGTCACTTTTTAAAAAAATGTCCTATCTCTCCACAATTGAAACATTTAAGAGGTAGTTTACCATTATACTTCTATGAGCTAGTGTTCAATTTCCTAGTAATCAACGTAATTAGTTCATCATCATAAAAATTAGATAAGTCATCACCTTTAGATTTCTTACCTTGGAAATTATTCTTAATATTATTATCTATCTTGAATTCTACTTCCTTCTTTGGTGGTATATCATCATTCTTCCTCATCTCATAGGCAATAAGGGTGCCATACAATCGATCCATCCTCAATTGAGTAAGTTCATGACTCTCTTTTATAGAAAATACTTTTAGATAAACTTATGGAATAGATACCATAATTCATATTGAATAATATTAGTCTCTTCAATATTATCTCAAAGACCTCTTATGATATTCACAATCTCATCTACTCTTTGTAGAAAGGATGCGACATTATCTTCTTCATTTATTTTGAGACTTTCAAATTACCTTTTATGAGTTTTAAACTTAGCAAGATTGACCTTTGAGTCTCATTCAAAAATAGTATTCAATTTATCCCATATTTACTTGGTAGACGTGTAATGAGTTACTTTGGTAAACTTAGATTCTATAAGACCACAAGTGATGGAATTCATTGCCTTAGACTTTTTCTCAAATAACTTCTCGTTTGCAATAGTAGATGGAAGAGTAATAAGATCAACATAGCCATCCATAATATATTTACATACACCAAACCCTAGGGACATAATGTATGTCCTCATCCTATCACTCTAAAAATCATAATTAGATCCATTGAACATCAACGTTTGTTTAGTATAGAAACCACCTTGCACATTCTAGCTAGCTATTCTACCTTTTATCAACTTCAAGTTGTCAAGATTTTACCAAAGTACATCTCTCTAATAAGAATTATTAGAGGTAAAATCATTGAGAGGGGGGTGAATAAAAGATACCAAATAATCTAAATTCAATTCTAATCTTTACAAATACTTAACTAGTTACCATAATCATTTATGAAGCATAAATATCATTCATAGAAATGAGTAAGAGAAATAATGCAAGATCAATCACATAACACATGACACATGTGGGAAACCATCTTGGGAAATAAAACCCAATAGAACCTATAATTAGACTACTATTCTATAATAAAAAGATCCAATTTATACCATCTATAAATAATCAAGGAACTACAATACCTATTTAGTGAGACTCCAATACCACATGGTGCTACCGCACCTATCTAGTTGATCTACAATAACAACTAAACCTTTTAAAAAGTTTCACCATGTAAGGAGTCTATAACCACCTTAGATGTTGATCTACCATAATAAAACCTATAAACACTTCCACCTCTAAATTGATGTCAACAAAACCTGATGATGGATCTCATTTAATATCTCTTCTCCTTCACTCACATTCAATATGCAAGGGCATAATTATGCCAAAAAAATTATGACCAATAGGTCATAAAAATAGTCATCAATATATTCTACTCTTCAACTCATCCTCAAGGCACTCTACCCCTCCTTCACTTCAAAAAACACACACATATGCCTCTCTCCAATCACTCCTTAGTCTCTCACACAAAGTCTAGAACTCATAATCTTTGGTTCCAATATTTATAGAGCAATATTGATAATCACTACCTTGGTCAGCCATTATTCATTCCTTATCCCTTAAGGCATCACACACATGAAGACACAACTCAATATAATCTTCATAGGTTGGTCACAACATCTATGGGTCACCCTTAAGGAACTACACATTTAATAAGGACCTTGTAGCCCTTATAGGTCTCATGTGAACTCCTTCAATCCTTTAGCACTCCCTTAAGAAATAAAAAAACAATACCACTTTAATTTATATGGGTCCACTCTTTATGTCCCCTTAAACATCTTCAAATAATCATAGACAACTTATCTCACCTTTGTGTATGCTTGAACATCTCAAATAGAGACCTGATGCACACAATCACCATGAATTAACACACACTCAACTTCTTAGGCATTATTCATAATCAATATAGATTTATCACATTTATAAAATCCATATATAGAAACCTCATGGAGTTTACAACACTCCCCAATAGCCAGTTCATCATGAGACATTGAAACAACATCAAAATGAGCTCAAACATTCATCTTGGGTCACTTGTAGAATAATCATGAACACATAGTAAAATTATAGGCTCAATATCTTTGACTTTACTTAAATGCATATCTTTAAATTATTATATCTAGATGTGCCTTAGAATCCTCTACCACTTTGCTTTTTAGAGCACCAATAAGTTTGACTTTTATCAAAAGATATGGTTAAGACATAGAGATCTAGTTTTTCCATATGTTAAATTAAAATATTTGAATTCAAATGGTCACAATTAACCTTCAAACATAATTCTTAAATTTCATGTCCTCACTACTCATATTGAATACACACTATCGATCTTGTTTGATATTTAACATATAGTCTACTAATGTCAGATGTTAAACCTCTATCACTTTGATCTCATCTCATGAAATTTGGGAACTTTGACTCAATGAAATATATTTATATATTTGGATTAATTAGGTATTTAATGATCAACACTCACCATTCAATCAATCTATATGAATGCCCACTCACCATTGGATCATTATCCTATACCTTTGTTTAGCTGTTAAACATCATTCACCTATCCTTATCTCACTGCCTCCTCACTTCTTGGATCAACACACACGATTGATCTTGATTGTTATTTAAAAATTTCAAAAATGAATATGGGGACCCTTTAAATATGTTTGAGTAGCCATTTTTTCACCTCAATAACTTCTTCTGTGCTTACTCACATGATCTCAAACTTGGAGAAGATGATCTCTTTCCATAAGAGAATCCAACCATGTCACACATTGCTCATAGAACACTTGCATGTGTGAGATATAACTCCATTAAAATTAATTCTCAAAAACTTGTCACAAATCCAATAATGCCAAAATATGTTTGGAATACCAACTTTTGCTCTTGCATAAATTTTATCATGCTTTAATCTATGATCTCAAATTTAGCACCAATCATATATTATCAAATCTAAATACATCCATATGATCATATTATCTTTAAAAATTCACTCTTACAAGATATAACACCATAAAAATTATCACTCGGCTCTTTCTAACTCATTTCAAAATAGGCTAAGTATGGGAAAACATGGTCAAACTACCTGGGATCCCAACTTTGCATATGCATATCTTTTGACATGCTACATTGTATGATTTAAAAATTAGTCCAAATAAATTGGTCATAAAAATGAACCAACCCATATGATAATTTTTTCCTAACACATCCATGCATGTGAATGTTGACCTTATCAACATTTTTACTTAGCTCTTTCTATCCATATTGTAAATTTGGCTAAGTATGGGAAAATAATGAATTTTGACTGAAAATCCAACTTTGGACCCTTATATATTTAACCTAACTTTGATCAATTAATTTATATATGACACATAAAATATAGGGACTAATTTGATGACAACCATATGAGCAGCTCCCCTTGACTCATTCCTACATGACAATGATGATTTCATCAAACTACCCACTTAGATTTTTTGCCACTAGACCCAAAGTGTCTAGATGAGAACTATAGACTTATAGATGAATTCCACTTATACACATAAGATCTCAAATCATGGATCACATCTTATATAACCCCTTGCACATGTGTAATCCTCCATACTCATCCCTAAACTTCTAGTGAAGTCAACATTGAAGATCACCCAATCCACCTTCAAACATATAAGAACAAGTACCTTGCACACTTTTTCATTATCACTTAGGCTTTCAAATCACTTCATCCACTCACTAGAGCATATCCATGACACCACTATGACATCATCATGACAACTCTACAAAAATATATGTTATAAGATGCATTACTCTTCAATGGTTTTTTTGTAAATCTAAATGTATCTTGGTCATTTTGGATTGTAACATTAATAAATACACATAACAAAATCATTAAATCATACTCCTTCATTTACAAATCATAGACTAATTACCACAACATTAAATATATGAAACAAAGTTATAAATAAGTATGAAATAATGGTATTAAAAATGGATGAAATAGAATGGTATATGGCTAATATTATGTTAGATTAGTGTCATTTATTTTACTCATCAATTGTGATTCTAAAACCTATCTTATTACTGATACAATCAGAGGATGTGTGTTTGGTGACCATGATTATTTATTTATTATGATTCTTTAGGGATCAATAAGAGTGTTTCATGTATTTCCTTTGGGTTTGATTTTATGTCTCAAATCATATGGATTTCTTGGTGACTTAAAAGGCTTCTAATAGCTATCAAAGTGCAAGAGGAGTGAAAAGTGTAAATATATTATTTTCCCAAGCTGCCAAAGTGTTCAATATTGAAAGGGATTTTTGGAACTATGGGAGTATGGAAACTCTCTTGAAAATATATGAGGGATAAATCATCCATAATAATATAACTAAAATACAAGAAATTAAGCAAAACATGTTTCATCTTCTAAATAGTTGAGAGGTCCCAAAATTTGTATTTCAATGAACTAGTTGTTAGGAGGTCACATATGTTATGAGACTTCATTAATAAAATATACGTGCCCCACACACACACACACATACACACACACACACACACACACACACACACACACACACACACACACACACACACACACACACACACACACACACACACACACACACACACACACACACACACACACACACACACACACACACACACACACACACACACACACACACACACACACACACACACACACACAATACTTTGAATAAATCATTGAAATAAATATTATAAAAATAGGATCACAAAAATCAATAATCTTAAGACTAGTGAAGAGATATATAATTTTCATGATCAAGATAAATCCTAGAAGTTAAGATACAAAGACCAAAAATGATCTAATTTTGAGAAAAGGGGATTTCTAAGTCTATGAGAATACATTTTATGAAATCAATTTTAAATTTAATATGAGGTTTGGACCTTATAAATGGAAATAATCATTTGGAATTTATGATTGAGTTACTAGAATATCTATATGAGATTTATATAATTTGGTGTTAGCAGAGGTTCCTAGAAATTCCCATTAGAACACACTAAGGTTTATATTGTGTGATTTCAGTTATAGGTTCATCATATTCAAAATATGATTAAGTAAATTAGATTCATTATTACTCAATTATATTATGTTAGATATAGTTTATTATCCAAAATCATAAATCTTCATTATATTAGACACATATATTTCAACACAATAGGGAAACATATGTGCATAAAATGACACAAAAATTTCAATGGAACCATCAAATTATCTCTATATATTATACACACACACACACACACACACACACACACACACACACACACACACACACACACACACAAAATCTCTCAAAGTCATTTTTTTTCTTTTTTATGGTACAAGTATTTATATAAATGTAAAGAGGCTCTATCACTTCACATTTTAGACCTTTCACTTTATTTCCTATGGATAATTTTCATGTTTTAAAATATTTTGATATTCAATCACATGTTTAATTAAATATAAAATATTATACATTTCACGAAATAATATACATTACATGCATGTCACTTATATAAAATTATGTGATTTTACACTTCATAATCTACTACCAACACTTTTTTAGACTTAAATAGTTGTTTGATCCTAAGAAAAGTCATAGGATGTGTGACAATTTTTGAATATGGTGGATTTTCATGCACTGAGCTAAGGGGTTTATCCAACAATCAATGATTGTGGTTATCGCTCAAAGTTACATTTACCAATTTTTACCTCTTACATAATAATTTTTTACATTTTCATTTTTTTAATTAAGAAACATACCAATCTACCATCCTTTGAGGGTTTTCAATATATTGACATAACTAGGAGGCTACCCTTTATGATTTTTCAACATTCCTATCCCTACTCTCAAAGCTTATGGCCTTCCTAAACTTATACAATATTCAAAATTTAAAAATTATTCATTCATAATACCTTACTAATAAGGTAGAAACATGGGTTGCATAGTTGGAGTCAACTTAGTCTATGATGATGGAGATGCTACTAAAGCCATTTTTTAAGATGATACTACTATGAAGTCAAATGATATAGGTATTTGTTGTGGTAGAGGTGCATATTGTTCTTCTTGGGAGGATTTCCTTTCTCAAAAATCTTGTATAAGTTTCTAAAGTTGTATGAAATTTGATTAATCAATTATGGATTTGATTCAAGTTTCAAGATTCACAAAATCATGATTAAACTAGTGTTAATCTACCAAGACATCTAATATTATGTTGACTAGTGTGTGTAGTGGAGCTAGGAATTATATTATTGTTTGTATCTCTTCATCCTCCATAGTTATAATGATTGTTTTATTTTTTAACACATTTTTCTCGATATCATGCATGATCTAGTCCATATTATCCACATATCATTATGTTTGGATGTTGGTGAACTTTTTGTAAATAATTTTGAGCTCCAAATATGCATCTTTTCCAATATATTATCTCTCATAATAAGATATTGTATAGGTGTAGTGTTGATTTCAGAAAGTTTGGATGTGTAACTCTTTATTAGTACTTTGGTTTTGTTAGATTTGGAGATGTTAGGCATTATCTATTTCCATGCATCCCATAGATTGTTTTCTATTTGAGCATAATATGAAAAATATTTATTATTTGGTGTATCTTACTATTAACTTCTTATTCATATTCATGTGGGATATTGAATATCACTTCAAACTCAACTCATAAGTGTTGACCTTTAGCTCATAATTATTGCAACTTATGAAAGGAAGCCAAATACTTTGTGAGATGAGTGAGTAGGTTTGTGAATTGCTTAAACTAAAACATAACCAACTCTCCCAAATCTTGGATGATCAATGATAGATAAGTTTCATTGATTATCTTAAGCACCTTGGTTATATGGTCATGAAGATTTTCATTCTCCTTTTAAAGTTGAATATTGTCTAGCTCTATCACTAATAATTTTTAAGTGTTAGACTCCTTAAATAAAATAACTCCTTTTATTTGCTTCACCAAGGTGAGTTGGGTGACATCTAGTAAGACCTCTTAACTTTTCAATTCCAATATAATTGAATTCATGTTAGCTATTGAAGGTGGTGGATGATGTCAAATTTGTCTGACATGGATTTTCAATTTTTTTCATCACAAAGGTGGAGATTTGACATCTCATAGCTAGCACCTAATAATTTGTGGTTTGTACTATCCAATTTCTTCTTGAATGCTTCCATAGGTTGATCATGATGCCACATATTTACTTAAATATTATGGGTCTTAGTCATCAGGTCCTTCTTTGACTTAGCTTTTTGTTATGCATATTTCTCTTATCCTTCATATTTATAGGTTTCATTTTTGGCTTCAACATTGTACTTCTTCTATATCTTCTCTTTTTATTTGGAAATTTTATTTGCTTGTGCCATTTCCTCCTCAACTTAGTACTTCATTAATTGTTTAGCCTTTTTATCTTTTTATACAACATCCTTAAATATTTATAGTTGTGAAACCTATTTGTTAGTTACTCCTACTTATGCATGTATTATTTGTTTTTCTTTTTATCTTCTTCACTATTATATCAACCTCATCTTTCTTCCCTGCTCCTATTTTTGTATATACTCCATTTATTTTTCCTTAGCATCCTTGGATTTTGTTTAACCCTCAAATATTATCTACGATGATATTATCATTAACCTCAAATTTTTGAATTAAAGGGGTATATAGAAATGAATGTCATAAGGGTGATAATAATATATATAGTAAGCCAATTAGATGCTAAACTCAAATATAAGGATACATTGAATTTATTATGTTTAGATAGTCTAAATATATAAAGTATAACTATGTTAGAATAATAAATGATAAAGAAGTGATGTACGTAGCTTATTTTGATGCTATTGTAGTTTCAGATTTAAAACAGGTAGAAAGAAAACTAAAATGATATATTATAATAGTCATCAAATTTTGTATTGGATTCTTATATCACTTTAGATAGTAACATCAACCTGAGAGGGTTATGTCGACACTACTATCTGGGTTTGATTCTAGTGTCTTGTATGAAATATCTACTAGAATGGGATGTAGTTACCTAAATGCTTCTAGGTTTTAGTTAACATTCACTATGATACATTCAAATATAGGTCATGGACTATTTCTCTTTGTGAAATGGTAAAACCTTAATTATCCATCTTTATAATGACCTTAGGTAAAAAGGGGTTAGTGCGTACATGGTGTCAAACTAACCCCAAAGACCCTACTATCAAAGGGTACTCATAGCCAACACACTAGAAAATGGCATCAAACTAATGTAGTTATCCCTTACATTTTAGATTGTGTGAGAAGCATACAATATGTTCAAAGAAAGTAAAATAGTGACCTATCTTGTAACTTAACAAATCATGCTTTTGTGTGAATTGTATAATAAATAGGGAAGCTTTATTTAATTGAATGATATTTTGTTTGAATGCTAGATTTTTTAGGTGAGGAATCAATGAGGGTTGATATTTTATTTATATCAATCCCTTTGGAATAATAACTCACATTAAAGAACTTAAGTTTCTCATTATGATATGTTTCATTTACAAATTGGATGACTTTAGTGCATTGGACACTATCATGACCCTATTTGTCTTGTATTTATTTCATTTACTACTATAGCTAGTTATGAACTATTCAAGACTTATTTTTTTGTTTGAATGTGGTGTTACATTTCTTTGATCTACTTTGATACATTTTATTATTATAGTTGAGACACTTTTTGATAGATTTTCATTATAGCATTATATATTTATTCTGAATGAGTATTGATCCATCTTTAATTTCAAATGTTGTTAATGCATTTATTATACATAGATGTCTAGATACAATTGATAGCATATTTGTTGACTTTAGGGTTAGGTACTTGAGATACATTATGTTTAGACCTTAGTAGTGGAGAAACATAGAGAAATAATGTGGATGAATCAAAATAGTGAATTTTATTTTAATGATTGAACTTGATAGTACTATTGATTTAGTTATCTTTTTTACTTGATTAAGTGTTATGTGTTATCATTTTATACTTGATTCCTTTATTGATTGATTTTAGTCAATTTTGACTCTTGTACTATCATATGTTACTTTATGTCATCAATTTTAGGACTTGTTAGTTTATTGAGTTGTAAATAGTCTTGTGACTATTGATTTCTTATTGATGTCATTATTTTTGTTATTTGGTTCATTATATTTGCGTAGACTTAATGACTATCGAGTTCAATAGGAATTTTATCACTTGTGTCTCTTATGTTAATAGTCATTTAAATTGAACATTTACTCTTTATTGTATTATTGGCTTATCTTGATGTTATTCGGATTAATGTTAAATATCAATAATATTACAATTCAAATCACTTTAAAACATTTTATAACTGCACTATGCATTAAGGTCTATGAATTAAGGAATTCATTTGATTATTATTTCATTTGGGCATGCATTATTTTATTGTCCATGTTTGGCTTGGGAATGTTCTTAAGTGGATATGTCATGACCCACTTTGGGGCATTAGTAATTAATCTGATGTTTTTTTTTTTTATTTAAGCCATTGACTTTAGATTCATGGCATTGGCTCAAGTTATTATGTAATGGGTTGAGACTCTTCCATTAGTTTTAGGTTTTAGTGTGTTTATTTTGGGATTGGTTATTCAAAGAGCTCTATGCCTTGGGGAGACTTTAAAAAAAAAATCATATGACATCTAAGGGGAATGGAATTCACATATTTCATGAGTTTTTCCAAGAAGTTTGAACTATATTTAAGTCATTAATCTTGTTAGGGATGCATAAGTTTAGTAGATATAACTAGGGTTCATTTTCATTATATTTTTTGATTGGTTTCATTTGAAGCATGTGGATTTTGGATGTTAGATTTTGCATAAAATTTTGGGAGCCTAGAAGAGAAGAATTTTTTTCTGTGGTCAACTTCTAGATTCCAAGTAAGTAATGTTTTTACAATTCTATGTTTAAATTTTATAGTGGTTTTAATGGCAAACTAGTTATGGTTTTAGAAATAAACATTGGCATTGGGTTTTGCATGTATTATTATTTTTATTTCTAAGACCCTAACTAGGGTTGATGGATTTTATTTGTGGTGTTTTTGCATAGTATCCATATATGGCTTAGCCATGGTTTATATATATATATATATATATATATACTATTAATATATACTAGTTATAATTTCTATTTTGGATGTGTATTAGTATGGTTATGTTTGGTGTATAGTCTTTACATATATGTTGATACTTATATATCTTATTTATTTAATTGTTTGGGTTTTCTTATAATTATTATGTCATTTAACTTGGATATGAATGTGTGTTAATGTGACTGCATTATGTTTAAATTTGTGAACCCTAGCTGGGTTATATTGACTGTGTAATGTCTTAAATTCATTTATTTATTTTTTTAGAAACCCTAACTAGGTTTTACTTATATCTTGGAAACATTATATTGTATTATAAAACTTGTGTGTTTAGATCATGCATCCATAAAATTGAGGCCAATGATGTGTTAAGCTTCTATGGGGTTAAAAATAGAAACCAAAGATTTGTGGGAAAATAACATTTTATTATTATTGATTAATTTTGAATTTTTTGTTATAATTTGGTCATTATTATATTCACTCTATTTATCAAATCCTATTAGGATTATTGGTATGATTCTAGTAATGATGTTTGAATTATTTCAAGCTATTATTAGTTGATTTACACTTGAAAATAATGATCAATTGATCATTTTAATTTTTATATTACTTTATATCATTATAGTTGATATTGAATCTTTTTTTATTTTGGGTAAAGTTTATATCAATCAAATTGTGACCCATAAATTTACGTAGGTTTTAAATTATCTTTTTTAGTTGAATAGAACCCTCATATTATTTCTATGAGGTTTTATCTTAATTAATTAATATCTATTAAATTATTTTATGAGGATGACTTCCTGATAAATGTATGGCATAAGGATTTACAAGCCATATTATATTTTTGAATATAATATGGCTCATAAATCAAGTAGATCAGGAAAATGAGTTGTAATTGTAATTAGGCACTAAGTTAAAGAGTCTTTGTGAGTTGGATTCATGTGGTTCATTTACTATCCATTATTAATTTTTTTATTGCTATTAAGTTTATTTTATTTGTCATTCCTCCACCATTTATCTACTTCTGTAATTTGTATCCAACTGATGGTTGGTGTGGTCTAGGGACACTTATGGTTGGGCTCATTGGGACTAGAAATATGGGTTTAACTTCATTGGTTTGTGTGTGAAATATTTTGATCCATTCTTCTTTATTTCAAATTTTGACAGTTGGTTGTAGATGAAATAAAATGTTTATGTAATCCATTTTATTCATTGTTGTATTTGATTAAAAATAATGTTATGTTTATCGTGAAAGATAGAAAAATGATTATGATTTTAATTTATCATTTTATTATCCATGTATCCTTTGGATTGTGTTTTATATAAGAATTTTCATTGGATCATTAATAGATTGGTAGTACAAACATAGTTATGTGATTTTATCATGCATTTTTAGTTAGTCCCTTATTTTAGTATAAGTAGATTTAACATAAAGGTTATAAAGTTATGGAATTGAAATTTATATATTTTATTGGTTGTTAATTTAATTACAACTAGAAAATGTATTCATATCTTGGATTATACTTGTACATTATTGATTTAGTTGTATTGGACAAACTAGTTATTCAAAGATGTAAATAATTTTCTTGGAAAATGGTTGTAAAATTTATTTGTGAATTTTACATGATTCTTTTAATACAAATGAGTGTATAAAAATTGGAATTATTGTTATTATGTTATGATTTCATCTCCAAGATTAAACTAATAAATTATGTTACTTTGTATACTTCTTATGGAATTAACATTAGGCTTATAAAAGATAAGTGATGCTATTCATTTAACAACTTCACTTGTGTTAAGCATTATAATACATTATTATGATGTAGTTTATAAGTTATGTGTTTAAGGACTTATAAAATTAACTTAATGTACCCAAAACTTCTTTGATAGATGCTTTAATTAGTCAGAGTTAATTGGGACTTCATTAAAAGACCTTAAGACAATAAAGTTTATATGAAATAATATAATAAAACCCTTGTGTTTATAATTTGGTTAACTAAAAATATTATGATCATCATAACACTCATGCATGAGTTGTAATTATTGTTAAAATTTTTGCTAAGGATTAAAATGGGAAAATTACTTAAGTAAAATTGTATAAATCTTCTAAATTTTATTAGAAGGCAAATGATTCACTTGTAAATTACTATAAAGCACTATGTAGTGAAAGGGACTATTATGGACATCTTATAACTCCTTAGAATTAAATTAAAATAATATTATATTAATCATACACATATGTTTTAACTAACTTGGCAATAAGATACTTTTTTTAAGGTTTTAATAATTAAATGATTATTCCTAACAAGGGTATATTGTGATATAGGATCAAACGCTCCATGTTTTGAATATTTTACAAGTTAATTGATATCCTTATATCATAAAGGAAACTAATGTAATTATATCATTAATTTGTTATAAAAAATATCCTTTGGAACCTAAGAACAAGTAAGTTATAATATAAGATTAAATAAATAAAAATATGCATAGGATTAGGTCATGAACTTAAGATTAAAATCAAAACCTAGTATAAGTTATTTAGTCCATGGAACTATTAATATATATTGAGTCCTTTGAACTCATGTGATACTCATATTGGTAATAATGGTAAATGTAAAGTTAAACTTAATCCAATGTAAGATCCTTAGGAATTATTTTTCATGTGTTTGTACCCTACTTGTAGATTTGTAAGATGTTCCCAAATAGAACATCATGAAGCTTGTGCAGTTCTTAAATTAGTTCATGTCAAACCATGTGCATCTATTTGATTGTGAAATCAAAAGATGTTTCAATGATTTGTATTGATTTTAGAAATAGTTATTTTCCCCTGATATTCATATACTATGTTTGAATTGGTATATCTTTCTTAAAATTTCTTAATATGATGATTCTTCTATTGAATCTGTTCTCACTTTGCCACTATTTTATAAACTTTATAGAATTATCCAATGAGGTACTGATTATACTATAGCATGTAAAAGTACTTATTTAATGTAATAATTTAGTAATAACCCCAATAGGAAGGCCATAATAAAGTAGGAAGATAGAGGTGAGTGGGTATGACCACACTGACCCAATTCTATCTAAATACTAAGTGGTTAAAAAATTCTTAATGTAGTCATTGATAAGTTATATACTTTGTATAGTTATTACATTAGATATAACACAATTATGGATCTCATTACATGTTTCCATGCTAAACTCTATTTAAAACTTTGTTCTACATTTTTTTTGGGTATATTTGAAAAAAATATCATTGTGATAGACACTTGCATTGAGATAGGATAGTAACATTAACACTAATGTCTGACCCAAACATTAGTGTACATAGAGAAAAAAGTAGGTACATGTTCAAAAATTAAAGATATGGAATATAATTAAATTTTAAGAATTATGGGAAAGATATAATAATTAAGTCATCAACATAAGACTGGTCAAACTAAGAGATATAGGCTAAGGGGCACAAAGAATAGATGAAAAACTTGTAAAAGTAGGAAAGGTAAAGAACTGAGAGGAACAACCAAGGTCTAATTTTTCCAAGTGTATAAGAATAAGGTGTTATATAATCATAAAATATCATGTTCATTCCCCCCTTTTAATCTAGTCATGAAATTGCCATTTTAAATAAAATGAATCCATACATTGGTGTGTATGCACACTTTGTCTTTTTATGTACCTAAATTACGTATTTTTTTGGTGACTAGCCTAAAAACAAGAGCATGTTATCGTATAAAATTATTGCATATAATTTGGGTTGAAATTAATTAAAATAAATTGAAATTGTAATATCAATGTTTATGAGTACATGTATCTGTTGATGTAACCACCTTGCCAATTCAAAGTTATTTTGGAAAGATGTATCATAGTAAGGATATAAAATTGAGATTAGGAAAAATATATTAAAGTGCATATATCCAATTAGATTAAGATATGGAGAGAGATATAGAGAGATATTAGAAGGCACATGCCCCAACTTTGGACCAAAAGTTAGTTACCACCTGGAAGTTGAGATTAACTGAACTATGCAACTCAATAATAATTATAACCTATTAGAGGTATAATCACTAAAGTGGGGGGGGGGGGGAATAGAATAAATATATCTTAAAACTTTAATCTAAATCCTTCAAACCCTTAGTCATATACCATAAGTAATTAAGAAGTAAATAACACACTCATAGCAAATAGCATGCAATATAAGCAAGATAACATAAGATCTATGTGGGAAAATCTCTTTGGGGATAAAACCAACTCTCAAGCCTAAAATTAGATGGAATAATTTTCATATAATGTGATTAAAAATATGAGACTTTAGTGAAGCACCCACTTCATAAGGATCACCAACCCCTAAAGATGACAAGCACCAACTTGCCTAAGATATTTAACACCAACACAACATCTATGAAATGAAAAACTCCAGAACTTTGATTGATACTAAATATTATGGAGAAACCCTAAAAAAATATTCTTCAATCATTTTCACTCATTTAAACCTTCACACACAAACAAGACATCCAAAACCACCTTTTGGATCAATCTATACAATTTCACTTGTTCTCAAGCATCAGACTTTTAAATTCAACATTAAAATTATGAAAACAAGGTCATACATGAAATATTAAATTTAATATACCTCTCAAGACATCCAAATGGTTCTCACATCCTTCAATAATAATTTTCTCATCTACACACTTTCTCAACTCTTTATAAATAGGCCAATTATGCCTAGTATTTATACCATACACTCATCTAACCCATCTTATTTAGACAATATGATATACATAAATTTTATACCTTTGAAATATGTCTTCATAAATTTAAAATTGGTAAAAAACTAAATTATATAGGTCATACATAGTCCTTAAGACTTAAATCCTTCATTAGGTCTTAATGAGACCCAAAATAATTAGGCCTTCATATCCACATGTTACATGTAAGATTACTTGGACCACCTTCATCCTTTAATAATTATTATAACACATAAAACCTATCTCCAATATCCCCTTTATCACTCTATTATATTCCAATTCCACGTGTAACACCAACTCAACACTTGAACCTATAAATTAGGTTTCCTCACTCTTTAGACCTTTAAACATAGAAAACATAGTCTCAAACTTATGACTAAAATACTCATATATTTCACATATGCATATGATTATATAATATTTTTAAACCCTTTATGACCTATTAAACACCTCAATGTTATTTATACACTTAAACACAAGCTCTAAACACTGAAAATAACTCTCTCAAAATGACCACTCGGGCTAGTCACACATAGCCAAAATACAATTATACTATTTTGATTCTCTATATCTAATCAAGGGCATATCATGACATCCAATAATATATAATAATACTTAGAGACTTATATAACATCTCCATAATAATTTTATTCTTCAATTATTCATAGAACATCTTCAACTTACTTCTACAAGATGGTCATTCAAACTGTCAGTGCATACAACAAACATAGTCAACTTTTAAGGCTTTATTTATACTAAATATGGATTTTTAAAACCTAAAAAATCCATAAATATGGTCATCATGTATTATAAAACACTATAAAATATTTATTTTATCTTGAAACATCTAAATACTATCAATAATTATTCAAATATGCTTGTTAGATTACTTACAAATCATTGTCAAACACACAGTCAACTTTGGATCTTGATATATGCAACTGTACAAACATTCAAATATTCTAATAAATTTTTTTGGATGCACCTTAAAGTAATTTACAATTTTTAATATTAAAAAAAAAAAAAAAATTATCAAAATATATTAGCAAAATTTTATAGATTGGTTTTTCCCTTTGCTAATTCAAATGCCAACAGTCATTATGTAAATGCAAATATTATATACACGTGTCTTCATCTTGTGATCCATAAAATATAGATAAAACACGCTCCTTAAATATACTTGGGAACATACTAGTGTTTACCTTATTTTTATCACCATTTATCTTAGATCCTCACTTTCAATATCAATCCACTTGGCAACCCTACATGCCCTCTCCATACCCTGTAGTCAGTCTCTAATAAAATTATACCACTACCAACCATGCATGCCTTCTAAGAATCTTGTTGAATTATTGAATTAATATTAACCATTTATATTTATTTTCACTTATATGATTAATACACTTGGACCCTTACGTGCTTTTTGAGCATCCTTTGACATATTGACTTCATGCATGTTGTTGATCCCTATATGCATGATCATACACTCACCATTGGATCTTTGTCTGTTAGATTAGATTCTCACTATTAGATATTTTGAATTATCACCATTATATATCCTCTTTAAAAATTGTCTAAGTATAGAAACTTAGTGAATTATGTCTGAGAGGCTAAATTTACACTATTATAACTTTTACTATGATCAATATCCAGACCTAAACTTTTAACTACATGATCACCTCTCATAGAGGAATGCATACATGTATCAAAATACTCATGAAACCTTCAAATTTGTGAAATATTACATCAATAAACCTATTACTCAACCTTGTCTACCAAGATGACTACTTGAACCTAAACACTCATATAACTACTCTGATGAATTTATTTTACTTCCATAAGCACTCTAATCACTAATAACACCCCATAGGGTCTCTTAAACATGTCCATACCATAAATATTATCCATTAATTTACTAACTAAGTCAAACACTAAAGGACCATGCAGGAACACTGAAGCTCATTGAATCATACTTTGTCATTATCATTATAGCACACATGACACCTCATCAACATCTTTAGTCACCTTGGAGATGTCATTGACAAACCTCCAACATAACCTAGTGAGGATAGATGATCAGGTCCAACCTTAAAACTTGGAAAGATTAAGTGTATAGAATATCAAATACCTTATTTAAGATATAATCATGGATAATAGGTATGTGTAAGTATATATTCATGCTAAAAAATGATAATATAGAATTATCATTGAATCATATAACATGTGTGTATCAAGATCAAAGCAGTAGATGACCCTAATCTATATATGATATGAGTAGAAGAAAAG
Source organism: Torreya grandis (assembly GCA_037957365.1). Taxonomy (NCBI): domain Eukaryota; kingdom Viridiplantae; phylum Streptophyta; class Pinopsida; order Cupressales; family Taxaceae; genus Torreya; species Torreya grandis. Next base: position 873,709 of record JARHVA010002125.1, on the reverse strand, counting down.
CCCAACATATAAAATATGAATGTATCATGTATCTATGTATGCCTATATCACACTCAAGTAGAAGTGTAAAACATAAGTGTATATAGGATTAACTAAGTATGTCATCTATCAATATAGAACTAAAACATAGATTCTAACAAGATAATAAAACATGTAGTTACCAAGAATGTTTTTGTATTTTTGGATGTTTTTATATTATTTTGGTATTTTTTAAGAGGAAAAATTATCCTATGATGCCATATTATGGATGGTTGTGGATATCTCCCCACTATGAATATAGTATAATCCTTGTTTAAACTATCAAAGAACATGGATATTTTTAATATATGTCATTATGGTATTAATGGTGTTATTCATATGTAAAATATGACTCTATAGTCATGAAATAATAGTAGGAGTAACATGATTAGGGGTTATTGGAACCCATTATTGAGTGCTTATTTATTTCTTTGGTATAGAAGTAATATGTATATTTTGAGGTGCTCTAGATATATAATCATGGTGTGTAGTAGAAGATGGGGATTTCGTAGAATTCATTATATGTATCCAATGTAATGGTCTATTAATTATTGGATACCTAGTAAAAGGAATTACCTATTTCTTAGCCTTTTATGGAGAATTATCCTTAGTAAGCTTGATAATTAGTTGTTTGGGTATAAGTTTATTTTTTTTAAGAGGATGCTTATATAGAATTTTGGAAACTATAATTGCCTAATTGGCATGAATGTATTTAACACACCCATGCACTGTGGATGGTACTACTCAAAGAGTGTGTATCCAAGGCCTTATCAATAACATATCAAAGATGTATATGGAAGGAATAACTAAAAAGGTAATAACCACATGTGTGAGACCAACATATAAAGGTAAGTCAATCTCACTAAGAAAATTCTATGAGGTCTCATCAAATTCTCTAACTGATCTAGTAGAGGGGTATAAATCATGATGAGTATAACCCAAGTGTGTAAGTAATGCCATGGTGTAAATGTCCTCACTTTCACCAGTATTAATCATAACATTACAAATAGGGTGTTTAACAAGATATGCTTTAATGAATATAGAATTAATATTAGATTCATCATCCTTAATTTCATTGTCATCAAAGGAAATAAAAGGTTTTTGAATTGTAGGAGGTATATGTCATGTGTAAGTAACAATAATCCCATATAGTGGGTGATCATAATGTGATGGAGGAGAATGTACATTATATTTGGAATTTTTATTCCTTATCAGAATGTTATTGAAAGGGATTGTTAAATATTTTATGTTTATGTTGATCACCAGGTTATGAGCTTAATTCATTTGGAGGATCCTCAAATGTAAAGTTTTGGTCATCAATAATATCTTGGATCTTTTTCTTTAAGGTAACTCATCTAGCTATAGAATGTCATGGTCCTTGATGATAATCACAATAATAATTTGAATCATATACTTTGGGTATAGGTAGATTCATATTAACCTCAATAGAATGAGGAAGAGATATAAGCTAACACTCTAACAACCATGTGAGTAATGAAGCCAAGGACTCAGGTAAATGTGTAAATTGTATCCTTGGTGAATTAGATAAGATAATGAAATTATGTTATAGTGTAACTATGTTAATTGTGGTGGTTGTTTCATTTTTAGCTCATGATTTTTTTCCTTATCACTTGGTTTAATTATAAAATTGGTAATCGATATAGATGCAACTGGTGTGTTTGCTACATACTTGATCTTATTTAATGACATAAGCTTCATTTTATGGTCTTGTACAAAATTGAAAAAGTCATAGAAATATTTGAACTTATTAAAAACAATGGAATAATGTAAAGAAGAAATAAAAATTTACTTGAATATGTCTTACAACTTTGTGTCCACCATAATATTGGTAATTTTGGCTAGCATTGTCTTATATCTCAATACATATTCATTGATAAGTTCATTAGTTCCTTGTTTGATTTTGGTAATTTAGGCATATGAAACCTTTTTGGAAATGTGAATGGAAAATTATGCTAAGAATTAGTCTATAAAAATCTTAAATTCCTTTACAAATTGTAGAGGTAAATCATAGAACCACCTCAATGCATAGTACTTGAGGCTTCTTGGAAATAGTTTGGTTAAAATTTTATCATTGGAATCATAGTTAAGGAATGAAACATAAAGTGTTTGAATATTTTGTTTAGATTCACCCTTTATATCATAAAATTTTAACTTAGGTGCACTAATCTAGATGGAAAAGGGTGCAAAGAGATCTCAAGTGTAAGATGGTTATGCAACATATCTTGCAAATATATAGCATGAGGGAATTTTAAAGCATTTTATTCATTGTTTGTAATATTTTCCTTTTAGGTATTTATAAATTGAATACATGATTGAACTATAGGCCTAGTGGGATTTAGATTATCAATTTGAGTACTAACCAAAGGGGATGAAAACATGTTTTAGGTGGTAATAGTCATTGACACTAGTATTTGTGTTAAAATAACTAGAAATTCCATGATAGATGTATCAATAGTAGTTTCATGGAGTAAAGGGTTAAATGCATAATCCATTCCCCCACTAGATGTATTTGGTAGTAACATGTTCAAAGGGAGGGATGTTTCCACTATAGTTTTGAAATGTTTTTTTTGAGTATAATATTTAATATTTCATCAAGATATTTAGGGTTATATCTAATGTGCACATGAAATAATGAAATTATATGCACTTGATCAAAGATTATTTTCTCATTTTAATTTTTTTCATGGTTTTAATTATCTTATTCTATGATAACTCTATTAGTATTTTTCCATTGTCAACATGGGTATCATCATGATCAAAGGTATTATATCCATAATTGGTTTGAGACATTTTATATGGTTAGAGAAGAAGATCAATATGTTTAATATGCATACCTCCAAATCTAGGGCTATGCCTAGGTTACATGAAAAATAGTAAATGTAGGAAATTAGAAATCATAGTAATCTTAAAAACTAGATGGTTTAAAACCCTATGAATAAAAATAATTTGTATTCACATGAATCAGGTTCAAAAAATGTTTAACCCTAAAATGTTGATCTAAGGTGATCATATCATTAACCCTATATTTGAATTAAAGTGGTATATAGAAATGAAATGACATAAGGATGATAATCAAATAAATAACAAGCCAATTAGATGTTAACTCAAATATAAGCATACACTAAATTTGTTATTCTTAGATAGTCTAAATATGGAAAGTCAAATTATGGTAGATATAGAAATGACAAAGATGTGATGTAATTAACTTTTTTTGATGTTAATGTAGTTTTACATATATAACATGTATAAAAAAGTTGGAAGGATGTTCTAGAAGAGTCATCATATTCTGGATTGGATTCTTTTGGCATTCTAGATAGTAACGTTAACCTAGGATGGTTACAATGATTCTACTATCTTGGTTTGATGTTAGTTTATTATATGAAATATTTGTTGGAATAGGATACAACCACTTAGATGATTTTGGGTTTTACTTCACTTTCATTTTGGTTCATTCAAATCTAGGTCATGGACTATTACTACTTATGAAATGTCAAAACCCTAATTCTCCATATTCATAGTGATCTTGGGGGAAAATGGGTTAATGGGCACATAGTGTTGAGCTAACCCTAAAGACCATGCTATCAAAGGGAAATGCTTACATAGCCATACTATAAAATAGGGCCTTAAACTCATGTATTTATCCCCTATATCTTATCTTGTGTGTGAATCATACAATATGTGAAAATCAAGTACAATAGTGACTTGTCTTATAACATGGAAAATCAAGCTCTTGACTAGTCCTTTAGTAATTTAGACATATAGATGTACAATCCTATTATTTAGTAAAAAATATGAAAGATTTATTTAATCAAATGCTCTTTTTTTAATACTAGGTTTTGTAGGTGAGAATGAATGAGGGATGGTATTTTGGAGTAATAACTCACATTAAATCACTTTGGTTGACCATTAAGATATGTTTAATTTGTAAATTAGATGAATTTCGGGTACTGAACACTTGCATCATGATAGGATAGTAGCATCAATGCTACTATCTACCTTGAACATTAATGTCCAGGGTGTAAGAAAGTAGGTATATGTTCAAAACTTGTATAGATGGAAAATAAGTACATTTTAGGTAATTTGGGGAAGATAAAATACCTAGTCATCAACATAAGACTAGTTATAATAAGATATATAGGCCAAAGGGCATAAATATAGAACACATATGAGACTTGTAATAGGAAAGGTAAATAACTGAGAGGAATAGTCAAGGTCTAAATTTTCCAAATGTATAATACTAAGATGTTGTATAATCTTAAAATATCATTTATACCTTTTTACTTAGCCTATATTTCCTTATTCAATTTATCTAATGTATTTTTACTTCTTTCTCATATTTCATTTTTTATTCTCCCTCCATTTTCTTTTTCTACTCTTCATATTCCTTCTTATTTTTTGACTTCTTTTATTTGGGCTTGCTCTAACTCGACATTTTCATTTTTTATCTTAGGCTTGTCAGATTATTATATAACCTTCATAGCTTGTTATGAATTTTTTATATGATATCATCCTATGCATTGGCTTGCTCTAGCAGTTGTTGTGCTAAAGATTATTCTGTTCAAGTTTATTGTTGGGCACCTATAGCCATATATTCAATAGTAGGGGGAACACATGGTGTAGTTTTGGAATACAAAGATGATGGTGGTAAATGTAGTGGTGAGGAAGATAGATAAATTACCACTCTTCACTTTCTTGTAGGTGTTTTAAAATGTTCAATTAGGACCAAACTTATTTTCTAGTATTTATCTACATGGATCTCAATAATGGGTTATTTTTATGGCCCCTATTCTTCTTCAAATTATTATTCCACAACATATTGCAATATGATTAATGTGCCCGTGCATTCTAAAAATATTTGAGAAGGCATCACAATTCCCTAAGTTTTATGTATGTATGTCAATGGTATTTGAGTAATTTACTATTGTGACCCCACTTTTTTCATACCTATTTTTTGTGTGACTAGTTACATTATCGAAGCTGTCATTTCTAATAGGCCTAAGCCTGATGCCCTTCCTTAAAAATAGTCTTCATTTTTAACTTTATTTATACTTCCTCGATGATTGTATCCATAATTATGGACTCTAAAGGTGTGGATATTTGTACTAAAAGTGTATCTATAACAATTTTGCATAGTTGGTAGGTGTGAACTAAATTCAAAAATAAGAAATATTTATTACTTCTAATCACAAATATTATTTATTGTATCTTACATAATTTACTTGTATACCTATTCCACTATGACCCCAATTTTTTAGTTCATATTTAGCTATAATTTTTTTCATTATGTTTCATTTAGCCATATATACATGTTTCTAGTCTTCTTTAGAGGGTGGTGCTTTGTGATATTGTTGTTTTCACTTTCATATAATGATTAGTGAAGAAGACACAAATGGCTCTACTTGATCTTGTAGTTTAGTCTAAAGGAATGATCACTCTACCCTAATAGGCATGGATCTCATTGGTTACAATGATATTTAAGCTAAAGCCTTCTACATTTTTACCTCCACCCTTGCATCTATGATGTTTATGAATAATGAGAGAGGTGTGACTAGTGGCTTTTTGAGTTTGAGGATTTAGACTTGAACACTATTATACATTTGTGTCACTATGAAAATTGGCCCTAAATATTTGAGGACCTCTGGAGGAACTTATAGATGTGAGGCATTTAATCCCTAAAATTAAATCAACCACTAATTAAAACATCTAATTTGTACATAAGTTCATCCAACTCTTATCCAAGTAAGGTTTTTAATGGCATCAACATGTGTGTAGTTGAAACTTGATGTGATTGGGTTTTCAAGTGATTTATGCTACGTGAAATAAAGTATTAGTACCAAAAATTAGTGTTGAAAAGTTTAAAATGTGTTTTAAATGCCATTATCAATGTTGGTGATCATCTTATTTACTAAGAACTCTGACCAATTACAATATCATCTGATTTTAATCATTTGATGTGTGATGTTAATGAAACCCTTTGTTTATTGCCACACAATTTTTTTGGTCTACCAACATCTCTTTATTATACACTCTATGAGTACTCATATAGGGGTGTCATTTATTAAATATATGGGAATTACTCTGGACATTTTCATGCATTCCTCCTTTATGTTGTATCTGATCAAAGGGATCTTAGTTTTGTATGGTGACAACGATTTTCCTATTTTTAGTAGGTCGATCACCTATGCCATAGTGGTGGTGTTGATGTATATCATGGAATCCTTGGAAAAATGGATATCCCCTATTTATAGTGATTCATAATATTAATTACCACTTCATCAAGTTGGTAAAAGGTAGGTAACCTTACTAGGATTTATGTATCTTGATTAGTGCATCATATTTAATAGAGCTAGTGTTTTTGGCATCAAACTCACTACTCATGCTTGGAGGAACCATTTGGCATTGTCAATGTTAATAAATTTTAAGGGATAATGATCTCGATATCATGTTTGCCTTATTACTAACCCAATTCCCATATCTTCCTTTTGTATATCTAAAAATGGAATAATAATTTGAGAGCTCTCCATATTTCTATGTTGTGGTATTTGGGAAATGGATTTGTGCTCAAGTGAATGTCTAAAGCTCAAATTATAGAAGTATCTTATTAGATATTAATTTATAGTGCATTTATCATTATTTTCCCTATGTTATATATATATATATATATATATATATATATATATATATATATATATATTCCTCTAATATATTTTAACACTTTATTTAACTCTATTTATCTATTTTTGTGTTGTTATGCTCTTCAAATTGAATTTTTTTGGTCATTGTGACGTGACCTTGCCTTTTAGATGCATATATTCAATTTTTCCTCTAACACACTTGGTTTGACACACATTTATATTTTTTAAATGATGATATCTTTGAAGTGATTTATCCATAACTACCTTGGTAGTTTTTTTTTCTTAGCACTCCTCTATAAGTTTTCTTGGTCACCTCATTCCTAAACTTATTTATTTAACTCAAGCATTGAATAATTTATGTTTATGTAATGCTTCATTGTATATTTTTTCATGTTCTTAAAATTTGACTCTGGTACATGCTCTAAATTCTATGATATAGATATTTCACTATACACATATACACTAAAACTTAAAAAATACAAAGAAAACTGTAAAATAAATAAAAATCCTAACTACATGGTGATACTTAGCACCCACCTTTTTATATATTATTTTTGAGAGATAATTTTAATTAAAGCACAAGACTATAGTAGTTTAATTTACATGGAATAATGGATCCCTAAAGGTATTTTATTTTATTAGTGAATTTTTGTGACACTTCATGAATAATATATGGAACTTTCCATTTGATACATGATTTCCTAGGTTACATTATGAACTTATTGTCATATAATAATGATTTCTATTTTTTCTAACATTACTTTGATCATAGGTTTTGATTGTGCCAATATTTTTTTCTCTTTTTATGAATCTCATATGTGTAGGTTTCCCTTTTTATTTTTTCTTCCATTCTAGTTAAATATAACAATCATACCCCAAAATGACTCTTGATCAAATATTCACATTATTAGCAAAACTTGAAGACTGTGAATTATGTATTACATAACACAAGCCAATTGAAAAAGTGTGAATCATGTCACAAATTTTTAGCTGGTTTTATATGCTAATGGGATCATAAGTATCTGATCCTTTGTGTCATCCCTTTGAACATTACATATTTCCATAAGATCTTTACAAGAACTTTATTTGATGTTTCAGCCTACCCATTTTCTTTACAATGATAAGCTATGATTTTATGTTGTGATATCATAAATTATTTAATAATATTTTTTATGGTTTTATTTAGGAAGTGTGTTACTCTATTAGTGACTAGCTTTATAGGACACAAAAATCTGGTTATGATGTTTTCATACAAAAACTTAGTTGCATATTTAGTGTTGTAATTAGGTGTCATGGTAGCGTCTACCCATTTGGTAAATTGTTTTTTCATAGTAATTATATATCTCACATTATTAAACTTTTTGGGGGGATTAATCGACCCTAAAAATTAATTCCCCATCACTCAATTCATTGTATAGCTAGCATTGGATTTAAAGGAATCTAATATCATTGAGTCGGTCTTCGTACTCTTTGACATATGTCATGTTTTTTAACTTTATGTGCATCTTGAAATAATTTAGGATCACTTTAAAATATTTTTATTGTAGTATATTCTCTTAAAAAATTAACCCCTACAACTCCTTGATGAGATTATTCTAGCGAGTTGTGGCCTCTCATGATCCAAATCTACTCTTTGGATAACATCATCCTTACCCATATTATACAAGAACCCATTTATAATGTTAAATTGTAGGGATAGAGTAAATAGATACTTTATGTTTTTTTCTCCATAGTGTGTATGGAAAATAGTCTATTCCATAAAGTTTGTTATGTCCTATAGATTTTCTAAAATTGTAGTGACTTTAAATAAATTAGAGTATAATGACTTGTCTGGTATCTCCTATAGATCTTCCCCATTCCATATGCGATTGAGATGATCTATCCCCACATTTTATCTACTTAGTTGCACATTGATCTTAAACTAGAATATTAGAATGACATCAATCACCTATATATTCATCCTCCCAACATTGGGTTATTTACTAAATATCACAGTGTTTAGTGATTGGTTAAAAATTAAAATGGTTTCATTAATAGGTAATGTCTAATATTTTATAGTGTGAATACCATAGATAAATATTTTTTTCTATGGTGGTTTAATTGTTTTATTCCATTGAAATCTTATAGCTTTTGAAGTGGATAGGGTGATTCAGGCCCTCATCTCCTAGTTGATCTATCATTATTCCTATTGTAATATTTAATGCATGCACATGGACATGAAATGAATTTTTCTAATCAAGGAGACCAAGAATAGAGTTATGACTAATAATTAATTAAAATAAATGAAATCTTATTGACATTCTATAATCCATTAAATTTTTTTATCCTTGCATGTAAACAATTCTAATGGTGTTGATATCTTATAATATCCCCATATAGACTTGCGATAGTACTTTGGATGACCCAATAATGATCGCACATCAAAATAATTTACATGAGATTTTAATCCCATAACTACTATTATTTTTGTTTGATCCATAATTATTACATATTTTCAAACCACATGTCCTAACAAAATCCCAAAATGTGTGAATAACAAACATTTATTAAAATTAAATTTAATGTACATATTTATACAACTTTTAAACATAAGTGACATCTTTAAAAGGTGGTATTTAAATAAAGATAATATAGCCTAATAATATATGTAAACTTTCATAAAATAATGTATTAAATTATTAAATTCAATGAACACAACTCTATAGAATATATTAGGAGAATGTTTTAGACCAAATGGCATTACATTGTATGCAAATGATCCCCACTCTATCATAAAAATGGTCTTCATATGATCTTATGTTGTGATAAAATTTTTAAGATAGCCACTAGACCTATATATGAATGAGTATACTTAATGTCCTATGATCGAATCTAGAACTTCATCCGTGAATGGAATTATAACATGATCATTCACATATGCATTATTCAATGTCATGTATTCATCAAAAACTCTAATTTATCATAAAAATTTTGGGTTGAAATACCATGGGAATTACCCAATGATATTTTTCAACCATATATATCATTCATGCTTCTTGAATTCAATTAATATGTATCATTAATTTAAGCTTCATATTCAAGTTTAGTCTATATGGGTGATTCTTTATTATCATTGTTCACTCCTTCAACATGATATGCATCTCCTATAATGAAGGGTCTATCCCATTAACCTATAATATTTTATAGGAAAGACATTTTGATAGTCCTGCATCAATTTTATGACCTCTTAAATCTAGTTCTACAAATATTAATCTCTTGTAGTAATAAGTTTTTGTATTGAGTTAGAACCAATGTTTTAAACTAACTTCCTTATTGGTTCCTAGTATATTTAAATAGGCCCTTATGGGATGGAGTCTCATAGTTTCCTCTTACCTTCATATTGTTGAATATTCATGTTTTGTAGTGGGGTATCTTTTGTTTTCTCTATGATGTTAGTTTTAGACTCCTCTATCTCCCATTTTGTTTTAAATAATCCTTTCAAATTAAAATCATCTTTTATGTCATTAAATCCTTCCTACCCTATACTTTCTAAAATTCTATTATGATATTTTAGTAGAAAATATTCTTTCTCCTTCTACACTTAGTAAAATTTTATGACTTTGTTTAGTTGCATGAGTGAATATTCCTATGAAGTTTGATTCTATGTATCCAATATATCCTATTCATGTCCATGACATAAAATGATCTTCAACATTTTTAGAGCTTTATGCACCATGAGTTTATCATCCTCAAACATAAAAGTTTGTATAAATTTTTTTTGAGTCTGAAGCCACTAATTGATTTCACATCTAAATTCCTAACATATTTACCATAATTTTAATAGAGGTGATAATGTATGTTATAATACATGTACCAAATATTTCAGTTATACACCCTACATTGACCATATGTCTACACACCTATGCATATGTAATTTAGGGAATTTTCATTCTTGAAAAAATGGCCACTATTTTGAGATTATACAAGACACTTAAAACATAACTAAAATCATTTCATAGGCCTCTTCCTAATGCAACTTATTCGAGTGATGAATTTCCCACCAAGTTGTAGTGACACATTTTAGAGCATAGTTTAGTGCACTGACTATTTGATTTATGTTTAGGGTATGTTGTTTCTTATTGAAGATAAATTGTGCTAAGTATTTAGTTTAAAACTGATATGGTAATTTTATCTTAGTAACAAATACCATTCTCACGGCCCTTACCTCATGGTATCCACATTCATAATTTAACATAAGTGCATTTGAGTCACCACTTATCAAAGATGCATATTCTCATGAAAAAGTATCATCATGCATGGCTTCTATGTAATCCATATTTATAGGATTCAATTTATACAACATATACACTTTTGACATGGTCTAAGATTACACTAAGGAAGATTTGAATTTGTCCATATAAAATTGAGGTACTTATTATATTGTCTTAATAGGTTGATGTGAAAATGTTTCTATTTATTGTATCTATTAGAACTGGTGAGCCTTGTATGTGTAATTATTGAGCTTTCTACTTTGCTTATCTTATGACTTTGGTTCTATGCCAACTTTAGTTGTATCCTCTATAAGAATATGATGATACAAGATCTTTGGAAATGATATAAGGCTTTCTCTCAACATTTTTTAATGGAGTGATAATATTCTTGTCTCCTTGATGCAATTCTAATTTATTTTATATTATATTGATGGTCATCTAATATCCATAGGCCCATTTTTTACCAATTAATGTAGAGTAATGAATTTCATCCATCTTCATGTCAATAAAATCAAATTTTCCTCATAAAATTAAATTAAACAATTTGATATCCACATCCTCCAATGTCCTAATGAGTTAAACCTAACCATCATTTTAAAGACTCAACATAACAGGGTTATAGATGAGAGTTGGTATTCCAATATAATTCCATGTAGACCTAAGAATAATATTAATTTTTATTCAAAAATTAAATATTATATTGTAGACTTCATATTTTTTGAGATCTATGTCCATTATATATTCAAAATCTAAGGGATTTTTTCTTGACATACCAGACTACTTTTTTGTTACATTATTGTCCTCTTTTTCCATAATCCAAAAGGTTATCCAAAGAATTTGTAATATTTTATGAGATGTTTTCATTACATAAAGTGATTACTACTTAAAGGATCTCTAAAAAATCTATTACTGCTCCTTCCTATAAAATATGAGTAATTTGACCATATATGTCCACTACTAGAACATTTCACTCTGAAGTATTATGATTTTATATGGTTTAGAGTAATTACATTGATTCAGACATTATGAATTTCTCTATAAAAACTATCTATATATATGTATTACTAAAACATAATGATTATATTATCTTGGGGCATCTCTAGAGATGGTAATTATTACTCTCTATACTAATTTGTAGTAATAGGTGATTCTTTGAATATTGTAAACATCCTCAATAACAAAAACTCAATTTCTTGGTCTATATAGGCTACGGTGATGGAAATTAAAGCTTTAATTCTAAAGTTTGAAAAAGTGACAATATCCCATACATTTCAAGAAGCTAATGGGGTTGCTAACTGGATAGCTAATCATGTTGTTCAAATGGGGTATAAGGTGAGATGGCATGATGCATTAAATAAGCACGTTGATCTCAAAGTGCTTATTAATTATGATGCCATTCATTCTAAAGAGTGAAAGATCTACCCTGATTAGTAATTTAATTATTCAGTGGAATGGCCTTACGGTGGAAAGATTATCTTCATTGAATAGGTACATTCATGAGAATGGAATGTGGAGTTCACATGTGACAGTAAATAGGCGATTTCCATTTCACGCAAAGAACATTTGGGTCCATTTTTCTGCCTTGAGTGTTTGGGTGTTGTTGGAATATTGTTTGCTCTAAAAAATGAAGGGTGAACTGCGGAATAAAGAGCCAACAAATTGTGAAGACTAGAAGGGTAGATATGCTGTTTGGAAGATTCTTTAGAAAGGGAAAGTGGTAAGTTATCTAGAGTGACTGCATGGATCTAAACCCCATATTACGATGGCATTATTTAAAATTTGGGTTGATGATAGATTAACTCTCCATGGTGTTACTGTGATGCTTACTGAGGATTTCATTATGGAGGTTACAGGGCTTCCCATGGGTGGCATTAAATTCTCCAAGAAAACTAGTATCTCTAATGTGGCATACAAAAAAGTTTTGAAGACGGAGGCAGAGGAGAAGCAACTAGAAAAAGAGTGGAGATTTCTTCGATTTGGAGCAGATAAAACAAATTTGGAAAGATGTTTTAAGTTGCATTCATGAGTATTTTATCTTAGATGGTAGGATTAAAAGAGTACATAAATTTCATTTTGTCTTTCCTAATCATTTTAGGCATAAAGACAAAATCTCTTTCCCTTTCTATTTACGATTTTTGCTACTTCAAAGTCTATTTTCCCATAGAAAGAAAGAATCTAGACCTATTTTACATGAAGGACTAATTCTTATTATAGAAGGCTTTTGAAAAAACAATGACTTATTTTTGACTCCTTATTCAAACAAAAATAAGGATTCACAGTGTAAAAGGAGTGGAAAAGTGAAGGGGAAAGAAAAAGTAAAATCTAAACCTTTCAGTTTTAAAAAACCAAATGTTGAAGAGGAATCTGAGTGGGAAAGTACAGAAAGTTTTGAGAAGAATTTTGTGGAGGAAGAGGAAGGAACAGAAACTGGGGATTTTAGTTCAAATTTGGAAGGTTATTAGAAAAATGAAGAAAAAAGTGAGGAAGAAAATGAAGGGGATAAAACAGAGGGTAATACAAAATAGAATAATTCTAATCATGAAGATAAACAGACTGTGTTGGGAGGAAGTGATAAAGACACAAATATTGTATTTGAAGATGCAGCTTTGATTATAGAAAAGGAACATATGGTTCTGATTTCCAATCATCCTATGGAGATTAGGGAAAAAGAAAAGGATTATCATGACCAACATGAAGACCCTGTAGAGACAAAAGAGGAGAAATTGATGGAAAGGGAGGACCAAATTGAAAAGGATGAGACCTCTCCTCAAGAGAATGCAAATGACAATTGTGACACCAAGCAGAGGGACACTAAGCTTTCATTCATGAATTCAGCCAAATCCAAAGCTGATGCTATTTTCCAAGTTGATTCATGGATGTATAAGGAAATGATGGAAATGAAGAAGAAAGTAGAAATAATGCAACATAACCAGGAAGCTGATAGGATCAAAATTAATAATTTGGAGAAGAAAATGAGTGATATTGTAATTAAACTCAAGGATTATGAGAATAATTTGAGAAGGCTCATCAAGGAAATCAGAATGAAAATGGAGGAGGTTACTTCAAGCATATGTGCAGCTATAGCTAACCTTGGAAAATGAGCTATTAAAGAAATAAAATCTTTAGAGGGGCCAAGTAAGAGGACTTGGTAGAGCTCGAGGAAGAAAGCCATGCAAGAAGTTGCTAATTCAGCTGCAATATCCATACAAAAAATTGCAACAATTGGAAATGAGGCTGTGAAGATGATCCTAGAATTAGAAGACTAGGGTCTTCTTTGTTGCTATAGTTTTTATTCTGGTCCTGTCTGCTGGATGTTATAACTGGTTCTAAAATTTGGTTATTAGTTTCAAGACTTATTTTGAGTTTCCAGGTCTCTATAAAACTTGTGTTCTTTTTCTTTTTTATGGTTTTGGTCTATGGTTTCAGGTCCTTGTAAAACCTGATTTTGTTGCTGATTTTTAGTAAGTTTTAGGAATGTCCTTCCTATTGGGTGTTATCGCTTCATCTTTCCTTCTCTGTTAAAGGGTTTCAAGGTCCCTTCAAAACCTACTTTTACCTTAATCTAAAACATGGGTTTTTTGGGATGAAATTTCACCATATTAACATTTTTCAAGTGTTTTTCCTTTATTTAATTTTATATAAAAGTAAAATATTTCATATTTTGTTTTATTATGACTCTACAATAAACAAAATAAGTCTCTATATGTGAATTACAAGGATAATTTCATGTGATATGATTATATTCACCACACATGTAGAAAATAATACATTATCTAGATTATATGTACTTTAGTCTTTGAATCTATTTTCCTACCTAATACCCACCTTGGTATCTTCCTTGATAGTCTCATTTCATTTTTTGTGAACCCCACCCTTTTTTTTGGACATCGTATTCCCCATAATATATCTTGGGTGAAGGTGGAGCCCATACTTCTTGTTGTTGATATTTTGTGGCAAAAATGTCCACCCAACCTGATATTAGGAAAAATATAATTTATAACATACTTATACCTATATGAATAATTATTTCATATATATTGTTGAATTATATATTATAACATCCATCTAGGAACATAATGCATTGTTTTGGTCATCTCAACATCTAGACTTGTACTCCTACTTTCATAATTATAACCTACTGAAAACTACTACAAAGACATTCATAGTGATGTATTAATTCAACTCTTAAAGGGATATAAAATTATTTTCATAATGATTATGTTATTTACAAAAAAAATAATACATTTTGTGAAATTACTATTTAAATTATTTGTAGTAGATGGTAATTGGTAGTGGGAGGTCCAACTGTGAGATAAATTTCATATATTTTTCCTTGATATTCTGACTTTTGTTCATATTATATCCCTAATTTCCAAAACAATTTCATTATATTGATAGTTTTGGTTTGTTTATCTCATGTAGTTTATCCATATTATGTAATACTCCATTTATCTTGGCATCTATTTTTTAGTAGATGAAGGGAAATTTATGTAGTCTTTTATCTGCTCAATCCATATCACATTTGATTATGCATCAACTTTGATCTATAAACTCCACTGATAAACTCTAAGTGAAATTTTAAAAGTATGGATTCTGAATTTATCAACTTATGAGATGTTATAATTATTAAAAATTGATGAAAATCTGATCCAAGAATCATGTTTCAAAACTGAAATATAGGTGAGTTGAAAGTTCACATCATTTATCCTTTGAAACTAGCAAATTTTTCTAAGTTCTCAATTTACTCAATTTCTTGTAAATGATAAAATGATTAAATTTTGCATTCTTGATTAAAATATGAAATATAATCTACAATTTAACTAAAATTGAAATGCAAAAATGAATCCAAAGATCAAAACACAGAAATTGTTTATGGGGTTCAGAATTTCCTACATGCTCGGGTTCTTATCAAACTGATCCATTAATTGTTTCTAAATTTTCAAGCCAAAATAATACTTAAAACCAACAAAAGATCATATCTCTCTACAATAATAGTGATCAGACCTTTGAAAGACCTTGGCTAACTCAACACATCCATCACCTTCCTGAATCACACATAGAGGCTTTTCCAAATAAAAATTGGTAACTTATATAGCTCAAAATGGCATCACCAATTCTCCAAAATGGGCAAATGAATATACTACATAGAGTGTATCATAATTATAAACAAATTTTTAGTTTACTCCGTGCTCTGATTCGGCCTCGAAGGGATCCAAAATGACCAAATACAACAAACTCGTCTATATTCTCCAATACACAGTTAGCCAAAAGCTTGTCTTTATATACAAGTTCACTCCTTTCAAAGCACTTGGTAGTACATGGCATAAGTGGTCAAAGATTATCCATTTTAGATGGCAGTTCAATAGTTCAAAACCATCGGCCCTCTTTTTGCACTTGGGTATGAGTTCAAACCGTCGGCCTCCTCCTTTTTTGGTGCTTAGACTTATTCCTTTATCCCACATGGGCTACGTGGAAAGAGGTTTCATTATTTTTATATCTAATTAGACTCCTTGAATATATCAATGCCCCCTTTTGTGGGAGACTTAGACACAAGACTTAAGGCCACCATTGGACTTGGTCTCACCACCTTGCTCAGGCTTCGGCCTGTGGACTTCTTTGAACTCGCCACATGGCTTGGTCAATGAGCTTATCTCACGCTTAGTCACTTAACTCCACGTGGCCTGTTTATGATGTGGCATGTCATCAAAAAAAAAAATTTCAAACCTTTCAATTTTTCAATTGTCGACCTTTGATAGGTCCAAATGTCGAAACAACCTCGAAACATGTGCCACATGTAGAAAGTGACATTTTTTGACCAACTTCAAATGGCCATAATAGGAGCTACGAAACTCAGATTTGCGTTCCAAAAAATGCATCAGAAAGACCTCAACAAGTTATACATTGTGAAATTGGTTTCATCATGATTTGGAAACTTTTTCCAAAATGAACTCTGGATCACACCTCCCTACAAAAGAGGCTTGTGGTCTCCAAAAGTTGACTATCACCTAAAATCTTATAACTGGTCAACTACATCCATGAAAATAGAACCCAATCATAGCAAGAGATATAAACAATTTCATTCAAATGATTCACAATCAAACTACAAAAATTCCTAATCTAGAAGGCATGAGTAAGTGAATCTACAACTACCAAAGTGATTACAACATATCAAATTGCCTGCCCAAATGTCACATCCTATAAAGTGGTGAATTGCCAAAAACTGAAATAACTCCCAATGTAACTGCAAGACAAGTTTATAATTCCAACATATAATTAATGTTGTAAGCATGTTGAAATGCATTTCCCTAAATGGGACTTACAATGCTAAGCAAAATACAAACAACCAAAAGTGTATGGTGCCTATCATCTAAACATGCCCATAGGGTCTTACAATGCATCTATACATCCATTTTCCAAAATAGATACATTCAAAATAGCAGTCTAACTATCAAATGCTATAAGGAAACAACTCACAACATCACTCTACTATATCCCCAACTATTTTAAATGAGTTAATGTCTTATCCATTATTAGACTACCCATACAGTATATTATGGAGATCAAAATCTTAGAGTTATCAAAAAGTGAGAATTGAAAAACTTCATATGGTAAGTGTTCCCACCAACTCTAATCTACATCTATCAAAGTTTGTTCATTCCCTTAGGTGAATTCTTAACCATGCTTTGCAAAAATAATGTAGTGATAATCCACTTAACCAATTCTTTCTTCCTAGTCAAATTGATTGTCTCTATGGATTCATTATCAATTGCATACTTTATCAATTTGGGCTTTGCCATATGTAATTGAAAAAATTGTTGACTTAACCTCTTAAATGGATTATCACTTGTAGGTTTTACCTTATCCTGGTTTGTATTGTCAACTACATTATGGATTGAATTAGCTTCATTAACCTTAGTGAGAGGTTTGTAAATCATCTTAGTTTTAACATTACTTGAATGTGAAGATGAATGAAGCTTAAAACATCTATCAATACTATGTCCACTCACTTTACAATGAGTGTAAACATCCTTCTTAGGTGAGGGTCCCTATTTGCTAATTCCCAAATTATCATGAGAATGGTCTTTCAAACATGCAATCTGCTTAAACAAAGCTTTTCATTTCCAATAAGTCTTAGCACTATGGTTATTCATCCCACAAAAAGTGCATGGAAATGATTGCATTATCTTCTATACGTTATATCCAAAATTCTTAAAAGTATCAATTGGATCAGAAGATTTAACATAAGAATTAAGAGGTGGAATCTCAATACCTTTTTTACTTTCACACTTTTGAACTAATGGCCCAGAACCTTTGCTATTCGAAGTTCATCTTCCTTTAGCCATGGAAGAAACTTCTCCATCATCCACCTACACACTAGTATAACCCAAACCTACATGAAGAGGTCTATGCTCAACCTGAATTAGGTTAGTTATACCTTGGCTATCTATACCAAGTCCTCATCCATTATAACCCATTTTAAACAACAATTTAGATCTTATGTTCTTAGTGTATCTTTCAAAATCACCAAAAACAATATTAATAGAATCTAAATCTGAAATGGTAGAAGAAGATGAAGATTCCTATGGTGAAAAACTTATAGTGCACTCAATCATAGTCTTTGCATCTGAAGTTGAAGGCTTTACCTTTTCACACTCACCACATTGCAATCTAATCAAGAGCTCATCCTTGGATTCAAGCTCTGATTTTAACTTTGCCACTTACAATTCAAGTGCAAACTTATGGCATCTTAAGATTGAATTTTCATTTTTGATGGCCTCAATATGTGACAACTTGCCCATGGTTTCCTAAAAACACCTAACTCCACACTGCACACTATAATATAATCAATCTACAAACCAATAATCTGACTATTCTGGAAGCAACTGTCAACACACAACTAGAAGCAAACCCTACATTCTAACTGCTCTGATACCAACTTGATTCGTAAACTCCACTGATAAACTCTAAGTGCAATTTTAAAAGTATAGATTTTGAATTTATCAACTTATAAGATGTTGGAATGATAAAAAACTAATGAAAATTCGATCCAAGAATCATGTTTCAAAACTGAAATACAAGTGAATTGAAAGTTCACATCATTTATCCTTTGAAACTATCATATTTTTCTAAGTTCCCAATTTAATCAATTTCCCATAAATGATCAAATGATTAAATTTTTCATTCTTGATTAAAATTTGAATTATAATATGCAATTTAACTAAAATTGAAATGCAAACATGAATCCAAAGATCAAAACATAGAAATTGTTTACGAGGTTCAGAATTTCCTATGTCCCCAGGTTCTTATCAAATTGATCCATTAATTGTTTCTAAATTTTCAAGCCAAAATAATACTTACAAAAAATAAAAGATCATATCTCTCTACAATAATAGTGATCAGACCTTTGAAATACCTTGGCTGACTCAGCACGTCCTTCACCTTCCTGAATCACACGCAGAGGCTTCTCCAAATCAAAATTAGTAACTTATATAGCTCAAAATGTCATCACCAATACTCCAAAATGGTAAAATTAATATACTAAATAGAGCGTATAGGAATTATAAACAACTTTTTAGTTTACTTTGAGCTCTGATTCGGCCTCTAAGGGCTCCAAAATGACCAGATACAACAAATTGGTCTATATTCTCCAATACACAGTCAGCTAGAAGCTTACCTTTATATACAAGTTCACTCCTTTCAAAGAACTTGGTAGTTCATGGCATAAGTGGTCAAAGCTTATCCCTTTTGGATGTCAGGTCAAGAGTTCAAAACCATCGGCCTCCTCCTTTTTTTGGTGCTTAGACATATTCCTTTATCCCACACGGGCTACGTGGAAAGAGGTTTCATTCTTTTTATAGTAACGTGGCCTCCTTGAATCTGTCAACACCTCATTTTGTGGAAGACTTGGGTGAAATACTTAAGGCCACCATTAGACTTGGTCTCACCACCTTGCTCGAGCTTTAGCCTGTGGACTCCTTTAAACTCACCACATGGCTCGATCAACGAGCTTATCTCACCCTTAGTCACTTAACTCCATGTGGCATGTCGATGACGTGGCATGTCATCAAACCATTTTTTTAAAAAAACCTTTCAATTTTCCAAGTGTTGACCTTCGATAGGTCCGAATGTCAAAATAACCATGAAACATGTGCCATGTGTAGAAAGTGACATTTTTTGACCAACTTCAAATGGCCATAACAGGAGATACCAAAGTCAGATTTACATTTCAAAAAATGCGTCAAAAATCTTTCAATGAGCTCTATGCTTTGAAATTCATTTCATCATGATTTGGAAAATTTTTACAGAATGAACTCTAGATCAAAATTTATAAGAGAATTGATTTTATGTGATGGTAAACCTAATAATAAGTCATAATACTTACATGAACCAAACTAATTTATATGAATTTTTAAACTATAAATTCTCTTTATTTATGACATCTAATAACTTGTAATCATAATCCTAAACTAATTATCTTAATTTTTTATGAATCTCTTTTAGATATTGAATAGTTTGGCTCATGCATTTATACATATAGAACTAAAAAATCTATCTATTTTAAAAATATTATATTTAAAATTGATATGGATTAATTTTTTACATGACTTATATAACATTTCTTAACAAGGACCTTATGAGCTCACACTTCTTCACATCATCAAAGCTGACACCTTTAACTTGCCACTTCATCTCATAGGTCAAAAATACTATTTAGGGTTAGAAAACCCATCATATGGTCTCAAGGTTAAGAAAACCCTACATTGAGAGACATATTTTATATGTTCACACCGTTACCAACTGGTTGTTTTGGATTAGACTTAACAAGTGTCTTAAATTTTTTTGAATTATTTTTGTAGTACTAATATTTTTATTTTATAGTAAATTATAAGTTTCTACACTTATCCTTTCAATTTTTTATATTAAAGCATCAAACCACATGTTATTTATATTATATTATTCATTTTTTATTACTATTAACAAATTATGCATAGGGAATACATCCCTTTGGAATGAATGATCCTTGTTTGAGGTGTCTTCCTCACTTGAATTTGAATTTGAAATTGAACCTAAATTGACTAAACTTTGAGATTAATAATAAATTATTCAAGAGTTTTCCATTCTTCATCTCCAAAAAATATCCTCCCTTTTAACTATTTATTAAAATAATTATCTAACTATGCTATTACTTATTTTTAACTCTCCACAATCCTTACAATCTCTTCCTTCTATTTTCTCCAGGTCACTTTCATCATTGTGAATAATCTCTATGATCTCTTTGATACCTTTATTTCATTTAGGTACTTTGAGTTACCCATATTCATAGTCTTTAAATTCTATTTGATTTCTAATACCTCTTGTAGTCTTCACAGTCTATATCCTACTCCTATTCATAGTTAGTTGAGGATCAACCTATTTATTCCACATGTTTTATTATCATAGTTCACTCTAAAGTCCAAAAATTACCTAATAACTTTACATTTATACATTTTCCATCTTTTGGGTTTAGGTTTAAGTTACTTCTCTAAATTATTCATCATTCACCTCCTTATAGTTTGCATCCCATAACACCCTAAACACTACTCCATACTAGTTGGGATGGGCACCATGGACTTCTCCACAACTAATATTTTCATAAGTATAGGTAGTCATTATAAAAATTTCCTTCCATGAAACTTACAAAAAAATATTATGTAGTTTAAAATTTAATGTATCCTTATATGGAAAATTATGTGAGATATCCATCATTTTTTATTTTTATCCAATGATCTACACGTGTCCAATCAATATCAAGTTTTGTAGCTTATCTAGATTTTATTTATTCCAAACAAAGTGTTTTGTTTATCTTATCCTAAATCAGTAATATTTCAATCCTTGAAAACCAAGAATTTAATAATTCAAGTAATTCACACTAGAATATTTCATAAATCTCACTATATACATGTTTAGTTACAATTTATTTCACATATCCTCTTATTCTCCTAACTTCTCTCAAAAAATTTTGAATTCTCTCATCCATAATTCAATGTCAATTTGACATGGTGATCATATTATCATTTTTCCATTCCATACTCACTACACTATTGTTAGCAAAGGTTCCTCTAAGCTCACATCACAACATGATAAGTTTTATATTTTGTGATTTTAGTTACTAGTTCATCATATTTAAAACATGATTAAGGTAGTACGATTCATTCCTAATAAATTATATTTTATTATATATATTTAATTAGATAAAATCATATATCTTATTTATATTAGACACACATACTTGAACATAATAGGGAAACTTACGTGGACATAACAACATAGCAAACATTCAATAGAACCATAAAATGATCTCTATATTATTATCTCTCAAAGTTAGAACTATTTATTTTTTACACTAAAAATATTTACATAATTGTAATTAGGCTCTATCACTTCAAATTTTAGACCTTTCACTTTCATCCTGAATGATTATTTTCATATTATACAATATTTTGATATTTAATCACATGTTGAATTACATATAATATATTATATATCACATAAAATATTATACATCATGTACATGTCACTTATAAATAACTCTCAAATTTTACACTTCATAATATAATACCAACATTTGAGGTCTCCATTTCTTAAATAAAGTGGATGTGTGTTGGTGACAACAAATGGGAACTTTTTAGAGACAACAATGTTAAGTGTGTAAAACTCAGAATATTGGATTATACCTAAAAATAACAACCACCATGAATTAAAATCTCATATATTCATGAGAGATAAATATTAACTTTAGTTTTATCACACAAAATACTAATCCTAATACATCCAAAAAAACTCGTGTTAAAAATTGTTTTGTTTACTTTTTCCTTTGATGATTTTGATATAGCATGAGATTCATCTTATGGTTAAAATTTTATAATAAGTGTTATTATTATTATTATTATTATTATTATTATTATTATTATTATTATTATTATTATTATTATTATTATTATTATTATTATTATGACTTAGGAAAGGGGATGGATTGGGAATTACTCTGATACTTTACATGTGTCTATATTCCTAAAATAGATACATTTGGATCCACTCAAGGCCTCAATCCATTGCTAGATAGGTGTCTATATCTCGAATGGAGACTACTCGAATCACTATTTTTGAGAGATTTTATTTAATTTTATTATGAATATTTCATATTCTCTTTTATTTTTATTTTATTTTTAGCCTCTCAAAGGTTTAGGAACCAACGTAACCAAGGAATAAGGATTTTTTATAATATTTTAGTCACAAATTATATTTTCTTTGATATTCATATACATCAAAGTCATTCTTAATGTGATCAAGTGAAACCATGGCTATTTTTCATTGTATAGACCATTCTTAATTTATGAGATAATTATGAAGTAAATTTTTAGGCTTATAAGAAAAAAATAATAATAATTAGTCATGACATTGTTATTTACCAAAGGATTTTTTAGATTTTCTAAAATTTTAAACATTTCACTATGGATGTAAAATGTTTTGATGAATTGAAAAGGACTATGACCTTTAATATTTTGATTCCAAGACAATGTGAATTCATTCATCGATAATTTTTTCAATAAGTTTTTGAAATTTCTTAGTTGTATTCTTATTTTCTATACAATACTAATTAAACTAATTTTACGTAGATAAAAATTAACCCTAAGAGTTTAATAATGTGAAATTAATAAATCTCTATCTAATCAAAACTATGAAAATAAAGGGAATGAGCTAAAAGGAATGAATTAAAATGAAGCTAATTTTTGCCTATTCTAATTCTACACCATAACTTATTGTAAGTTAGTGCATGATTAGGATGGAATAACTAATTAGTACTTTAGGTATTATCTATTCTCCTAGAGTAATAAATCATTTCCTTGCGATTCCCTCAATAAAAATGTGTTGTTTCCTAATATTTGTGAAATTTTATATGGATAAATCTAAATAGGGTCTAGCTTAACATGTTAACCTTTATTTTCATGTGCCTTATCCTAAAATAAGACCAAATATAAAATTATAAAGGATTTTACCTTTGATTATCAAGCCATCTCTTCACTACATCTTTGTTTTTGTTGAAATTTTTAATTTCTTCTTTTTGTGCATCTTCCATTTGAATAATGTTCATCATTATTGACTATATGTAATTATAATCTCCCACTTATACATAAATTTTTAAGTATTAATATTTAGTGTAATATTAAATATGAGATCATGTCCATATACAATAAAAATGATGATTTTTTCAAATCTTGTTTATGTTTAGTTATGTCGACACACTAAATATTTGAGCAATGATTTCCAATTCCTCGACCTATCTACAATGGATTTTTTGATAATATTTCAACTCCATTTCATTATAGTTAGTAATTCAAATAAAATTTAAAATTAATATATTCATCACAAACCCATTTAGAGAGATATAGATATTGTAATGTAGGACCACTATCACAAATGAGATAAAAATGAGTACCAAACCTAGTAATAATATTTTATTCAATGAATTTTATGACTTATTTGATTGTGTTGTTTTTATTGGAAACTACCTCAATCCAATTATGTAGTATTCAATGGTTTTCAAAAAAAAATTATGACATTTTTTATAATTTATATTGATGACATGAACAAAATATAATTCCTATTATGTTAATGATATATTTTTAATCACTAATTTCAAGGGCATAGTTGAGTGTGTTTTTATTTTGGTGAATATATGGAATTCTTGGAAAATACTAACAAGATTATGAATGTATTTAAAGATATTATGAAAATAATAACCTAATCTTATTATTTTGTCTACTATTTCATTTCCTAAGGGTTACCACTCCCTATACTATGATGACAGTTTCTCATTATCTCATTGGGTTTGGTTATAGTCACATGCCTAAGGTAAATGCCTTCATTTTTTTTGATAAAAGACACATTTTTTCAACATATAATATTATTACTTTCAAACTTATATCTCTCTTTTTTTATCAATTTAGTTATGGGGTAAAAGTTCCATATAATATTTGATTAATGGTGTGATTATATCATTCACCAGATGTACTCTATGTTTGGTCAATCTACATGATTGTGATCTTTAGGTCAACTTATGTGATCAATTCCATGAGGAATTAACCTATATGAATTTTTGATAGCTTAAAATAAATGAAATATTGTGATAACTTGGCCATCCATTTACCTCTTTGATCTTAAATCTTGTTTTGTCCTAACATAAGCTTGACATCTAGATTGTGTATAATAACATGAATTTTACTGCATAGTATGTAATGTCTAAACTTTTTCACAACCTTTACCAAGGCATACTAATAATTTTATAATATTTAAATTATAGATCCTTAATAATTTTACTCATTAAAGCTATGGATTGTCCATCTTCATTAATTTTTTTTGTTAGTAAAGTAACAACTATATGATTTAAGGAAAAATAATAAAGATAAAATTACTTTGTAAAAGTTGGGTTAATCAAAATTAGAGATTGTATAATGTAATTATTGATGTATTAAAATTTTGGTTTATCCTAATTCATACACATCATATGTGCCTCTTGTTAAAGCATAACATTAAGGGTCTAATAATTTTGGCAAAACTAGAAATGAATTATGCACAAAATTCATTTTATCAAATAAATAATCTAGTTCCTACTATTGAGTAATGGAATATATTGAATGGCATAATATATTTTATGGTAAATATAAATACCTTCCTTGATGATTATGTGGCCTAAAATATTACCGTAGTGACACCGAATACACTTCTTTTAGATTTAGGGAGATGTCATACCTTGTGCATTTTTCAAACACTTTTTGTAGGTGATGTCTTTGGTTCAACATATGCTTAGAGAAAATAGTTAATTAATACATGTAAATTATTATGAATTTTAAAACCAAAACTTTAAATTGAAAATCCATATCACACTAGAAGGATTCTCCTACATTTATGAAACCAAAATGCATCCATTTGTATGAAATGTCCACCATTTTGTTGCAAAGGTTTTTTTATTCCATCTTTACTATCGACCAAGACCTAATTATAACTTGAGAATATGTACAAGAATGAAATCATTTAAGAACCATTAACCATTTTAACTACCTCATAAAGACAGGGCATAGGGTAGTTATTATTTTTTAAATCTTTATTAAGGATTTCAAATTTAGTGCAAAGTTTAATCTCCCCAATATTCTTATAAAAAGGAACTTAATTGGATACACATGTGGAATGGGAATTTGGAAAAATAATTTTGGCTGAGATAAGTTCTAAACTTATTTTAAAATTAGG